>CM070874.1:187275796-187875796 GCA_036365515.1 Torymus aiolomorphi
TTCTTATAAGAATTTTAATGTTAAAAATGTTTTACGCGACCTTGATGCTGTTGATTGAAACCTTTTTGACTCCCTGGGCAGCGTGGACAGCAAAGTCAAGTTCTTGTCAGATGCACTTATCACAACTTACGACACTCACGCTCCATCTAGCATTTTCACTCCAAAGAAACGCTATACACCTTGGATAACATCCTCAATAAAACAACTAATCGCAGCCCAAAATAAGGCGTGGAGTTCGTGCAAAAGAGGGGTTGGCTTGGCTGCGCGCTTGCGCTACGACGCTTTGCGTAATTCTGTCCAGACTACTGTCAGAAATGCGAGATACGGCTTTTACCGCGAAAAGCTTTGGAGTTGTGCTGGTTCGGCTGACATGTGGAAAATTGTTCGTGAGCTGGGCCTTACGAGTACCTCAGAGAGCCAACGTATGCCCGCGGATCCGGACAGCTTCAACATGCACTTCATCGGTTCGAGTAATCCTGCCATGCTTGTTGACCTTCGACCGACTGTAAGGATCCCACCGGATATGCGGTTTTACTTCAGGCACGTCGAAATCTCCGACGTCCTTGAGGCTTTTTCTCGTGCACGATCCAATGCTCTGGGCCCTGATAGAATCCCTCACCAACATCTTAAGGAGTGCCTACCTGCCATCTTACTTCCTCTAATTAATATTTTCGACTCATCACTTCAGTCAGGTCACTTTCCATCCGAGTGGAAACGAGCAATTGTACGGCCACTACCGAAGAAAAAGTCCGCTTCGGAAATCTCAGATTTCAGACCTATCAGCATTCTTTCCGCAGCATCTAAAATTCTTGAGTCTGTGGCATTTAAGCAAATCGACGAATTCGTCTCGGAAAGAGGTCTATTGGATGACTTCCAATCGGGTTTCAGAAAAGGCCACAGCAGGCATATAGCGCTCATATGGATTGTGGATGAGATGAGAGAAGCTATTGACAGTGATTGCATCACACTCTTAGTTGGCATCGATCACACAAAGGCGTTCGATCTTGTTAACATCAAATTATTCGTCGACAAATTACGTTATTCTGGCCTCTCGGATGCAGCTAGTAACTGGATACAATCCTTTTTGTCCGAACGCTCGCAAGTCGTCGCCTTTGAGAACGGCGCAATCTCAGCGCCATTGGAGAGGCATGCAGGAGTTCCACAAGGTAGTCTTTTAGGTCCCCCCTTCTTCTCACTCTTCATCAGTGACTTGCCTCTGGCTCTGAAACACTGCAAATATCAACTCTACGCCGACGATTTTGTAATTTTTCGAAGAGGGAGGTTTCATGACGCCAAGGACATCATTAGGCGAGTCAACGATGACCTGGAGAACATCTCTCGTTGGGCATCTCTCAACGGTCTTACTGTTAACCCATCGAAAACACAAGCCATTTGGGTGGGGTCGAGGGGCTACATGAGCCGTCTTAAACATCTCAGGGACCTGCCAGACATCACCCTGAACGGTGTTACCATTGAGCCGCGCGATTCTCTCAAAGTGCTCGGTATAACCCTCGATAGCACTTTATCGTGGCGCGAACAGAGTAACACCACGGCGAGAAGCTGCTTCGGTGCATTAGCCAGACTCCGGAAATGCCATGGCTATCTGCCCCAGGAAACAAAACTCACGCTAATAAAAACTCTGGTCTTCCCTCATCTCGACTACTGTGCAGGAGTCTTCTTAGATTTATCTAAGGAGCTTACTCTCAAGCTTGAACGATGCAAGAATGCGGTGCTACGTTTCGTTACGAGTACGAAGATCTTCGAACACATCACTCCGGTGTATCGTGAAAAGGAAATTCTTAAGTACGAAGCTAGACGAGACTTTGTGACAATCTGCCTTCTAACGTCTATCTTGAGGACACACTACCCGCGGTATTTAGCTGAGAAAGTGTCCTTCAAGGAACCTTTATGGGAAGGTAATTTGCGGCGCTCTCCCCTTGATCTAAATATTAGAAAATTTAATTTAGAAATACAACGCGGCTCGTTCTGTGTCACCGCTTTCTAACTTTGGAACGACATCCCCGATGTTATTCGAAAATTGTATCTGCGTCCTAGTTTTAAGTCTGCGTTATTTAAGTATTTTTTGACTGTGAGAAATGCGTAAATTGTTTTGTCACTTAGACCCAGCTTTATTTATTTTTGTTTTTAACTTTTTCTGTTTATTCTTTGCGGATTTTACTGTTAACTATAGTCTCCTCTTTGTACAGGGAATTCGATCCCTTCGATTGTTGACTTGTATGGCTCTGTACTATAATTGGCACTGACTAAGAAGGACCAAGAGTTCTTAGCCATTTAATAAACTCTCTCTCTCTCTCTCTCTCTCTCTCTCTCTCTCTCTCTCTCTCTCTCTCTCTCTCTCTCTCTCTCTCTCTCTCTCTCTCTCTCTCTCTCTCTCTCTCTTATACATTACTTACCCGGAGCGACTTCGTCACCTTAAAAACTATTTAAAATTATTTAATTGAATATTTCTTATATATGCACCTCTTGCTATCATAACTGCATAAATTTTAAGTAAGTGAATCTTACTTAGTTCCATAAAAAATATTTTCCAAAACATTACTCCAAATTGAAGAAATGATATTTAGAATAACAAGTCTAAAAAATAAAAGTACCATAGAACTTTAAATGTGATCAGAGACAATATTTGAAAGTCTCTTGTACATATCTGAGATCCATTTTCCCATACTAAATAGTTAACTTTTTAATACCTATGGATGCTATAAAACACATCAAAATCCAGCTACTTTTTTGGTGATGTTTCGTATGATTTTTAATACTTTTATTAAGTTGAGGAAGCAAATTCATAATCAGATGAATGAAACACATTGATATTCAACAATTTTGAATGGAAGGCTAGTTTCTGGTATTTAAATTGCTTTATTATTTTTCATAAATATGATCGTTATTATGTTGAATCTATCTAGATCCAGTATTTGCAGAATGTCGGAGGAACAAATGTTCTCATATCAACCAAAAATATTTTAAAACATGTTCTCACCAACGAACTTTCAAATAAGTATAGCATGAAAGGAAGAACTAAATCATGTTTTGGAAATTTGAATATAAGCAAATGCATTATAAGTTCGTATGCATAATTTTAATTAAATCATTTTTTTTTTTTTTCAAGAATTTTATAACAATTTTTCCGTGCGAGTCGCGCTGATGCGTGACCCGGTTTACTTTTCCTACTACTTCTCTCGCGCACCACGTATCTCCGGCACGTAATGTTCTGAATAATACGCCCACCGATCACGCTTCTCCGTATGAGGCGTTTCACGTCAACTGCACCAGCGCGGCGCGCGAGCGCTAAATCGTGCTATTTCTAATTCATGTTTATGATACTAAAATGTACATAAAAAATTCTTTGATAAGCGTTTCCGAATATTTCTTCCTCAGCTGTCCAATGATGTAGTTAGTTTTACCTAAATTTTCCATTTTCACCCTCAAAAACTACAAAACATATCAAAAAGAATATTTTTAATGTTTTTTTTTTTTTGACACTTAGATCGAAAGTTGAGAATTTTTTAGATAGGAACTAATTTTTTTCAAAATTTGTTGATGATGTTTTCTTCGAGAAATAGAACGCGAAAGTCGCGCGGCACCGCATCATTCATTTTTCATTCGATAGGTTGCTTTCATATCAGAATTTTGGACCTGTATGTGAATCGTTACGTAGAAAATATATAATTTCAATTAATTACTATCTTATTCCCCTTCGAAATTTTTTCGAATTTCTTTCAATACAAGCAAACTTTGATTTCATTGTATCTTTCGTTTATTCGATGATTAAGTCGTCGGTGGATCTTTGCTAAATTATTTATTTTGTTTATTGTAAGATCTTAAAACCTTTCATGAAACAGGTGATATAAACCAAATTATTCCAGGTTTAAAAGATTACATACGAGGGTCATTTGATAAGTACCTAGCCTACAAATGAAAACACCAAAATTTTACAAAAAATAAAATTTATTTTTCAATGTAGTCTCCTTTTAGTTGAATACACTTGGTCCAGCGGTGTTCCAATTTTTTTAACCCCGTTGAAAAAAATGTTTTCTCTTGGTTTGCAAAATAGGCCTCCGTGGCGGCGATTATTTCGTTATTGGAGTGGAATCTCTTCCCGGCGAGCGAATTTTTTAGGTTCGGAAACAAAAAAAAGTCGCACGGAGCCAAATCTGGAGAATACGGTGGATGGGGCAGCAGTTCGTAGCGTAATTCGACCAATTTAGCCGTGGCGAGTGCAGAAGTGTGAGCCGGTGCATTATCGTGGTGGAAAAGCACTTTCTTTTTAGACAAATGGGGCCGTTTTTCTTCTAAGACGGCGTCAAATCGGCTCAATAGTTCGGCGTAGTACTGTCCTGTGACCGTTTTGCCCTTCTCCAGATAGTCAATAAAAATCACACCTTGAGAATCCCAGAAAACAGTGGCCATCACCTTTCCGGCCGACGGGACCGTCTTCGCCTTCTTCGGAGCAGGTTCACCGGGTAAGGTCCACTGTTTTGACGGCTCCTTGGTCTCTGGAGTGTAGTAGTGAATCCATGTTTCGTCGACGGTCACGTAACGACGCAAAAACTCTTTTGGATTGCGATTAAACAGCTCCAAACACTGCTCTGAACTGGTCACACGGATGCGCTTGTTGTCTGCAGTCAGCAAACGCGGCACCCACCTTGCTGACAGCTTCCTCATGCCTAAAATCTCATGTAGGATATGCTACACGCGTTCTTCTGAGATGCCTACTATCGCAGCTATCTCGTGCACCTTTAATCGGCGGTCTGACAAAACGATATCGTGTATTTTTGTCACGTTCTCCTCCGTAGTGACTGTTTTCAGAGCACCTGGGCGTGGATCATCAAAAACCGACGTACGACCACGTTGAAACTCGTTATACCAAAATTTAACGGTCGCCATCGAAGGAGAAGCATCCCCATACACTGCATCCAAGCGTTCTTTAATTTCACTGCGCGATTTCCCTTCCAAAAACAAGAATCGAATCACCGACCGATATTGTTCTTTCTCCATTTTTTCAAAAATCAACGGACACATTTGCTTTCACACGCTCTCAAAAATAAACTACAACTCCGATCCGGATGAAATTTCGTCTGTAACCGTTTACAGGAAGATACTGCACTGTAGTGTATTCCTGGTGCGATAGTGGCACCATCTGACGGTGAGGCTAGGTACTTGTCAAATGACCCTCGTATCTGTTAAGCAGAACAATGGTGAAAGAGAACATGTTCAAAAAAGATTACTGCTTGGTAATTTAAATGACCTGTGTATAGTTTATATAAAAAGAAAATGAATACGTTAATATTGGTTTTACTAAATTTACACAATTGAAGCCACCACTTTGTGTTTTAGCTGGAAGTAGGGGTATATGCGTATCACTTAATGCTTACTTAATGCGTACTTACTTATATATTGTAATTAATTAGGTGGAAAATTTTTCACCAAGAAGGGAGACGGAAAGAGAGCATACGTTTTTTCTACAAAAAATATTTGGATAGGATATTGTTACAATCAGAGAAAATAAATGAAATTGAAATTAACATCAATGTATAAATGCTGAATCTGGACTACAAAATGACTTCAACAACAAAAATAACAATAATAGTCAAAAGGCTACTTCTAGCAAAATTAATGAAGACCGTGATGGAATAAATCACGAACAAAATAAAGTTGAGTATAACACAAAATCAAATCATAAAAAAAAAAACTAAAAACCAGAAAGTTACAAATACACCAATAATACGAACTCAAAACGTATCCTCTCCCGCGTGACTAGGTTAACTTTCCACTGAAAGTCGCAAGAGAGATCGAGGAGTGCTGAGAGCATTCTTCATTAATGCGACTTCTTTCAAGAAGCACATTGATCAAGTTCACTTATTTCTATGTGATAACCCAACCTATGACTTATTTGGTGTTGTAGAAACTAGGCTGAATACCTGTATCTCAGACGACGTCATTCAGGTCCAAGGATTTAAAGTATTTAGGCAGGATAGAAACCTGGACGGAGGAGGGGTTGCCCTTTATGTACGGAAAACCTATATATGTGAGTTCTTAACATCATCTGACACGCAAGTGAGCGGTAAACCAGGGAAACCTGAATATCTTTTCTGTTCCGTCAAAAAGGGTTACACCGAGCCGTTACTGGTGTCTGCCATTTACAGATCTCCAGATATATCCGTTACCAAAGACTCTGACCTTATTGGTAAATTAAGAGATTACAGCACTTGTTTCTCACGGAAACTTATCCTCGGAGACCTGAATGCCGATCTTCTGTAAGTTGGCCATGAAGCACAATTTGTCCCTAACTTGTCAGCTGAGCTATCGTTACAGGTCGTACAGCATGGTGCCACAAATCAGCACACACGCAGCTCTCATACATGGATTGACCTTATTCTTGTCGATGAAAATGGTACAGTACTGGACGCATGTAACATCCCGGCGAACTTTCACAGCACTCACAACATAATTCACGTATCACTCACATGGAAAAAACAGCCACTAGACAACACAGGACCCATTGAGTATAGAAGGTATAAAGATATCAATCCATCTGAACTGGCTGAGGTTTTGTGTGCTTGTCATTGGTCGTCATTTACTGACAGTACAAATATGGACACTGACGCTACACTAAATTGCCTCTGTGACAACCTAACGAGGGCGATAGAAGGACTTGCTCCACTAAAAACCTTAAAACCTAAAAAGAACAAACTACCGTGGGCTGGAGCGGAGCTAAACCGACTGCAACAAAAACGTGACGCTACTTACAGACGTTACAAGAGGACAAGAGACAAATTTTTCTTAGAACAGTTTTTATCACTTCGACAAACTGTTGATGACCTTGCTACACAAGCTAGAATATCATATTACCACAATAGACTAGCAGAGGCTCTTGCAAATGGTAATGTTTGGAAGGAGCTCAAAGACCTGGGCTGCTATCCAAACCGGGTGAGGATTTGAATGGCCTGGCACCGGATGAACTGCAGGACATTGATGGGAGGTGTAAGGATGTATTGAATACTTCCAAGTATGGAAGGTTTCAAGTTCAAAGAGGTTGGCTTGGCAGATGTCGTCCTTGCAGTCTCCCATTTCTCGTCTCAGGCTCGTGGAGAGGATGGCATTCCTCAAAGTGTTGTTGTTAAAGCCCTTCCTATAATTGGGGAACATCTTGTGGGGTTGTTCAATTCATCCTTTGATCTCTTTCAAACTCAACAAGCTAAAAACAAAGGCGACTGTCTTCCGCGGAAATCATTTTATTAATGATTTCTATTCAAGTGCTGCGTCGAGGACGATCGACCTCGGGGATGGTGCGTGCATACAATTCTCTGAGACCGTCACAAGTCTTGGTGTTGTGCTTGACTCGAAGCTTTTATGGCAAGCGCAGATTGATCATATTACCAAGAAATGCAATCGTGTGATGTTTGCACCACGATTCTTTCGACGGTACACCACTGAGACTTTGCGTAAAAATCTCGCAACCGCTCTGCTGTTCCCTCATCTGGACTATTGCTCGATAGTTTTTCTTGATGCATCTAAAGAGTTGAAAAACAGACTGCAAAGACTGCAAAATTCATGTATGAGATATGTGTTAGGTTTGGGTCGATGTGATCATATTTCGCCCCATAGAGCAGCTTTGGGCTGGCTACACATTGGATCGAGGAGACACTATTTCATCGGAATGTTGATGTATAAAATCATGCGTATGCATAACCCGGACTACCTTGAGAGTTTCTTCTTTAGATACGTACCCAGGTCTGCCACTAGGGGAAAAATTAAAGAATTAATATCACCCCTGATGCACACTGAAACTGGAATAAACTCTTTCAGTATACGAGGTGCGCACCTTTGAAAATCTCTGCCTGCTGAGGTTAGAAATCATCCATCGCTCAGAAGGTTTGAAACTGCTCTGAGAAGGAACTTTCTTACACTAGACTAGCCACTTACGAAATGGAAGACTTCTGTACGTTAAATTATTATGTGTCGTTCCATTTACACTGTATTTATTTATTTATTTATTTATTTGATTGAATGTATTTATTAGCGTAAGTGGTGAGTCTGAATGTACCATTATTAGTTTTAAGTTCACTTTTGACTCCCTGACTGTGACCCTGAAGTCAATGGTATTTTTAATGTTTATTGAAACCTAGTCATTTTATCGTGTATTTCTAGTCAATTAAGCTTCTGTCTGTGATATCACCAATTTCTGATTTTTGACTTACTTTGTAGTATTAGTTTTTATGAATAATGACTGTGATATCCTAAGTTACTTTTACTAAAGAGAAAAAAGACTGAAAAGCGTAATTCGCTGTGATGTTAGATTTGTATTTCAAAAAAAAAGAAAAAAAGAAAAAAAAGGATTATTGTATTTATATTTAAATTGTTTTTTATATTGGCTGTTTTTTGTGTTATATACACGGGTATTATACACAATTTGTGCAAATCCATTTTTGCCATAAATCGCTATTACTATGTTACTATTACTATTAATGCGTACATTATGCAATGTATGTATGGGTGTGCATCACGAAAACGTGAAGGCCATTTTATGTGTTATGGATCTACAAACTTTAACAAAAATACATAGAGAGAAAAGATTACTTATAGATAAGACCGTGACTTGATAATTAATGCACGACAATGAAAATTATTAAAAATATGGTGATATTATTAATAACTACATAAAATTCAATCAATTATCGAAAGTTAAAATGATTACACTACTTTTTATGGATTTTTTATTGCTAGTTACCTTTAATTCAACATATAATGTGCATATCTAACCTAAACTTATTATATGGTATTAAACAATTTAATACATAAAAAAGTACTGAAAACAGTATGAATATTTGCATAGACACTTAAACTTCAAATTCACCATCAATCCTTAATTATTTTTTAATAATATCACCATATTTTAAATATATTAAATTCGTGTCTTAATATTTAAGTCACCAATTCTTGAATACAAGTAAGAAAAAAAGAAAAAAAGAAAAAAAAGGAAAAAAAAGAAAGAAAGGAAAAAAAGAAAGAAAAAAAAAAGAAAAAAAGCTGATGAAAAAATACGTTGAAAACGATTATGAAACAATTTTTTTAGGTACATTTTAGTATCATAAACGTGAGTTAGAAATAGCACGATTTGGCGCTCGCGCGCCGCGTTGGGGCAGTTTACGTTAAACGCCTCATACGCGGGCCATCTCGTTGTTTGCATCGCGCTAACGTTGCTTCTCACTTAACGGCAGTCTCAATCGATGCGTTTGGGTAGATAGAATAGATTGTTTGAGAACCGTAGCGAACAATTTGCGTAGTCTGATTCCCGTACGCGTTAAGATTCGCCGCGTATAACTTGCAAGCTGACCCTTATAATTTGCATAAATATTGCAAACCGATTTGTATAAGTTAGGAGCTCGACGTATGCACCGATGCATTTCGATGGATTAAATATATAAGCATATTTTCAGATATGAAATATATGATTTCAGGAGCTGTAAGATGTCGATTCGAAGCCGTGACCCAAGATTCAATAGAAGAGAAAATGGGTGCATGGTTGGCCCTGGCGTCCGATAGAATAAAAAAGTAATTATAAATAATAATATTGTGAAAAAATTCAAGATTATATTAATTTGGTTATTTTTTAGGGAGAGTTCGAAATCAAATACGAAACAGATTGTATTGGAAGAGGATTATGAGTGAAGATAAGAGTTATTTCATTATTTGAAGACGATTTTGTTAATAATTCATTGAATAAAATCCTAGTTTCTTTGTTCAAAGATGACAAATTTTGTTATTTTTATTCTGAAAAACGATATTTAATTAATTTAAATGTCAAATATAAATAAATTTGTATTGTAATCTGCTTCATTAAAAATAAGTTTGCTTTCGCGACTTTAAAAATTAGTCTGCTATAAACGTCTTTTAAAATTAATGTTTTCAGCGATTTTTGAAACTGATATGCTTTGAGCGACTTTTGGAATCGGCCTGCTTTCAGCGATACTCAAAATTGGTCTGATTCTAGCGATCTTAAATATCTGTCTGCTTTCAACAATTTCAAATTTAATAGAACAAAATTAATTATTGAAAATTTTTCTTTTTTTTAAATAGAGGAATAGACCTTCTTAATAACCTTTTTATTAAGAAAAAATGAAATAATTAATCGAAAATTAATTCAAAATTAGTAAAAAAGGGGATACCTCTTTAATAAAAACGCGCCTATAAAAAAAAAAGTAGAAAAGTAAAGATACGATTACAGTACTAATCACATCTTGTCAAACATTGGGGGAACATTGCTTCAATATTGTAAACTTTGGATAGTATCCTATATTTACATTTGGCGCAAGAACTATTCTTTTGCACGATCATAACTTCTACGTTTTTCCCTTTTACGACGAAGCCTACAGTTCGTTGTAGCGACGTCCATCGGAACACACCAAGCGGCGAGGCCCGCCCTGTCAGCAGCAGTAGAGCGACCAGAATATTACGGGTTTAACGCGATCCAGCGTATCTTGCCTGGCTGTTTATTACTCGCTGCACAATGCCGCCACTCATCTACCCCCATTACAATCATAAAAACCAGGAAGATATGTGTTATATATCTTATGATATATATATATATATATATCTTACTATACTCAATAATTGTAAGCATCTTTACTTACTGCTCCTCATCTGCCCCCCCCCCCCATCCAGCCCCCCCCCCCCCCCCGATCCCCAAAACAAGGTAAAAATGTCTGTAGAAGCAGTAGCTTTTTATGTTACCGCTCCCCATCCGCTCATCATCCGCTCCCCATCCGTTCCCCCCACTCCCCACCAGCTCGTCGAGACAAGAACGTAGAGATATAGTAGTAGAGACAGACGTGGAGACAGATGCGTAGAGACAGAGGCGTGGAGACGGAGACGTAGAGACAGGAACGTAGAGAATGACGCAAGAGATATAGAGACAGAGACGTAGAGACGGAGACGTAGAGACAGGAACGTAGAGAAAGACGCAAGAGATATAGAGACAGAGACGCCGAGACTGAGACGTAGAGACAGAGACGTAGAGACAGGGACATAGAGACTTAAATTAGGGACAGGGACGTTGAGACAGAAATTAGGAACATAGACGTAGAGACAGATACGTAGAGATAGACACGTAGAGATGGAGACTTAGAGACAGTAAGGTAGAGACAGAGACATAGAGACAGGCCCGTAGAGAACGAGTCGGAGAGATAAGACAGGGGGATGTAGAGACAGAATTGGAAAAACAGTGACGCCGAGATAGACAAGTAGCAACAGAGAAGTAGAGACAGAGACGTAGAGACAGTGAAGTAGAGAAAGAAATTAGAGGCAGAGACAGAGATAGAGGCGTCGACACATAAAGTAGAGACAGAGACGTACAGACAGAGACGTAGAAATAGAGATATTGAGACAGAAACGTAAGGACCGAGGCGTAGAGACAGATACGTGGCGACAGGCGCGTAGGGACAGGGACATAGTGACAGAAACGAAGAGACACAAACGTAGAGACCGAGACAGAGACGTAGAGACAGAGATAGATGTAGAGACAGAGACGTGGAGACAGAAAGTTGTAACAGACACGTAGAGGCAGCGATGTAGGGACAAAGTCGTAAGGACGGAAACGTAGAGACCGAGACATAGAGATCCAGAGATAGATACGGAAACATACAGACAAAGACGAAGAGATAGAGTCGGAAAGAAATGGACATAGAGACAGAGACGTTGAGACAAAAAGAAGAGACAGAGACGTTGAGACAAAAAGAAGAGACAGAGACGTAGATACAGACGGATAATCAGCAAAAGAAATATAATCACAATATTCCAAGGTCTTGTTTAATCTAGGAGAAATATTGCTACAACACTGCTAAACCACAAAAAAAAAAAAAAAATAAAACGTTCTTGCTACAGCACTGTAAAACCAGAATGAAAATCAGAAAAAAGCAAATAAAATAACAATATTTCTCCTGCATTGTACAATCTTGGGGAAATATTACTACAGCACTGCAAAATCAGACGGAAAAACTATAAAAATAAAATTACAATATTTCTCACGCATTGTTCAATCTTGGGGAAATACTGCTACAGTACTGCAAAATCAGAGCGAAAATCAGAAAAAAATAAAAATAAAATTCTAATCTTTCTGGTGCATTGTTCAATATTGGGGAAATATTAATACAGTCCTGCAAAATCAGACCGAAAATCAGATATAAAACAAAAATGAAATTATAATATTATAATATTTCTGGTGTATTGTTCAGTCTTGCGGGGATATTGCTATAGCACTGCAAAATGAGGTGGAAAAACCGAAAAAAATAAATCGTAGATTATACACCTAGGGAGTAAAGTAGGCTATGTACGTCCGCGAGAAACATGCTGTACGAGGGAAGCGAGGACAGCAACTCGCGGACGTTCATAGCCCTCATTACTCCCGAGGGCAGTATACAATTTTTTCGCATGCCTGGCGGAAAGTTATTTATGATTAATCCCTGATTCCAGGGTCGATAACGTCACATAACCTCATTCCTAGAAACTGCGACGGTTAAGGTTGTATGAATGCAATAAGAATATTATAAGCTTTCAACCTTAAAACTGCGATAAATAATTATATAAAGCAAATAATCAATTTTGAGTTTTCGAGATCTATGTATAAATGCAATAAGAATATTATAAGCTTTAAGAATTGGAAATCGAAGCAAAATTGTAGAATTGGCATATCTCGTTTTAAAATCGTCATTACGTCTAAATTAACGCATTTTGACGGTTTTAAAACGAGATATACCAATTTTACAATTTTGTTTCGATTTCCAATTCTTAAAGCTTATAATATTCTTATTGCATAAATACATAGATCGCGAAAACTAAAAATTGATTATTTCCTTTATATAATTATTTATCGCAGTTTTAAGGTTGAAAATTATCTTTTGAATGGGATGTTACGGGTCATACAACCTTAAGCTCGTGTGTCTATTTTTGTCCAGATTAGTGTCGCCTGCAGTGATTTGCGGCCCGAGCGAGCGACGGCTGCAACACGTACGCGGTGTTAGCCGGGAAAAAAGTAGGGAAAAGTGCATGTGCGTAGCAGTTTCTAGGACGGAGTACATGTGGCGTTTTACTCCCTGACAACGGGGAGTAAACACAATACTTTACGCGTGATATGCGAAAAATAAAATTACAATATTACACATGCATTGTTCAATATTGGACAAATATTCCTACGCACTGCAAAATCAGTGGCAAAACCGAAAAAAAATGCAATAAAATTACAATATTTCTTGTGAATTGTTCAATCTTGGGGAAATATTACTACAGCACTGCAAAATAAGGTGTAAAACCCGAACAAATACAATAAAATTACAATATTTCTGGCGCATTGTTAAATCTTTGGGAAATATTGCTACAGCACTGCAAAATAAGGTGTAAAACCCGAACAAATACAATAAAATTACAATATTTCTGGCGCATTGTTAAATCTTTGGGAAATATTGCTACAGCACTGCAAAACCAGACGGAAAAGCCGAAAAAGTTATAATACTTCTCATGCATTGTTCAATCTTTGAGAAATATTCCTACAGCACTGCAAAACCAGACAGAGATGCAGAAAAAAATAAAATAAAATTACAATACTTCTCGTGCATTGTTAAATCTTGAGAAATATTCCTACATCACTGCAAAACCAGACGGAGAATCAGAGAAAAAAAAAGATAATTTTACACACGTACTTTTAAATCTTTAAGTAATATTGCTACAGTACTGCAAAATCAGACGTATATCAGAAAAAAATAAAAATAAAATGACAATATTTGTGGGGCATTGTTAAATCTTGGGGGTATATTACTACAACACTGCAAACCAGACGGAAAGCCCGAAAAAAAAATAAAATTCCAATATTTCTCGCGCATTGTTCAATCTTGGGGAAATATTGCTACAATACTGCAAAATCAGAGCAAAAATCAGATAAAAATAAAAAATAAAATTATAATTTTCCAGGTGCATTGCTCAATCTTGGAGAAATATTGCTACAGTCCTGCAAAATCATGTGCAAAACCGAAAAGAAATTCAATAAAATTACAATATTTCTTGTGCATTGTTCAATCTAGGGGAAATATTGCTACAGCACTGCAAAATCTGCTGCAAAACCCGAACAAATACAATAAAATTACAATATTTCTGGCGCATTGTTAAAAATTTGGCAAATATTGGTACAGCACTGCAAAACCAGACGGAGAATCAGAAAACATTAAAAATAAAATTACAATATTTCTCGTGCATTGTTAAATCTTGAGGAAATATTCCTACAGCACTGCAGAACCAGGCGGAAAAACGCAATAAAGTAAAATAAAATTACAATATTTCTCGGGTATTGTTCAATCTTGGGGAAATATTGCTGCAGTACTGCAAAACCAGACGGAGAATTAGAAAAAATAAAAAAAAAGTATAATATTTCTCACGTACTGTTAAATCTTTAAGGAATATTGCTACATTACTGCAATACCAGACGAATACTCAGAAAAAAATAAAAATAAAATGTCAATATTTGTAGGGAATTGTTCAATCTTGGGGGAACATTACTACAACACTGCAAACTTCGAATGAAAATCACAAAAAAAAAATAAAAAATTAGAAAAGTCAAAACATGTTTACAGTATTACTAACGTCTTTTCAAACATTGTGGGAATATTGCTTCGATATTATAAACTTCTGATGGTATCACATAATTTATTAAAAGCAATGAAATAACGGAAATCATGGTTTGTGGCAATATTGCTCCAACGTTGTTTCCTCAACGTTGTTCCTTCGAAAGCAATACTGCTGGAATATTCGTCAATATGGTGAATCTGGCAAAGCAACATTGGAGCAATATTGCTACAATATTCGATGTTATAGGCGCAGAGTTTTGCGATTTTAACGACATCATTAAAGAGTATGACACCTGTAATACAACATTACCACTATCAGAGGCAGAGATAAGAGCCGCTTTTTACAATGCATTGTGTGACACTAGCCATGAGCTAAGATCCACTTATTTAATAAAAAGCCAATCGGATTCAGAGATGACGAAAGAAGATATGATGAATTGTCTATTACAAGTGGAAGCACAGAGGCAATCGACAAATCCAGAGGTCAAAGCCAATCAGAGCACTCAGAGTCATCAGAGTTAACAAAGTCATCAGAGCACCAGAGGAAAGTATCTGACAAAGAAATCTCATAGATGCAACAAGTTTGCAGGACACTGGGCTACCGAGTGTCCCTTAGCCAAGTATAATCCGTGGTTCTGCTACGTTTGTAACGAGGTAAGGGGACACAAGGGGGATCAGTGCCCCAACAAAGTTCAAAGGTATGATGATTAGAGTAATATCAATAATAACAGAGGCAGAGGTAGAGGAAAAGGTAGAGGTTCGTTCAGAGCCAAAAATGGTCATAGGGGTAAAAATAACCGACACATTCCATATGACAAAAGCAAGAGATCAGAGAAATCAGAAAATCAAGCGAATGCAAATTTAGCAGGTAAGAGTTTAGAGTTAAATAATAAAAATAATAATATCAATTTTATAGCCGACTCCGGTGCTACAGAGTACTTAACAAATAAAAGATTTTTACTCAAAGATTTTGCTAAGAGCACAGAAGGAGAGATTAAAACTGCTAATAAAAGTAAGAAAGCAAATATTAAAATTGATCGGAAAGGTAACTTATATTTTAAAAATTCAGAGAATAAAACCATAAAGTTATTAAATGTTATAGCAGCCCACAATTTAACAGACAATTTGCGCTCTTAGAAAATTTGCAGATGCAGGGTATGGCATATACCTAGATGATAAAGAACTAGCAATATTGAACAAAGAAACAAATGAAAATTGCATTATAGGAGTATATCAGAAACCTAATTGGATAATTAACATAAAAGTTCAGAGTAATTCAGAGTCTGAGGAAGCCAGTGGTACATACACAGCTACAGCACACCTGATTACCTTGGAAGATTTCTTGTCACAAGCTCAAGGTGAATCAGAGGAGATGAATAGCATCCACAGAGGACTTGAGCTTGGGAGGGAGAAAGATCAGGAAATCACACGAGAAAAACCAGTAATTTTCGGCGAAGATACAGAGTTTGGCACAAGTGAAAACAATCTGGACAGAAAGATACTAGATTTAAATAAAACAGTATCACAAACAGACAGAGAGAAGTTAGAGAAAGTCCAAGAAAATTGTGATCCAAAGGAAAATGTAAAAAGAATAAGTGAAGGCATGTTATGACATACAAGACTAGGACATGCTTCACTAGAGTATCTCAAACAACTCCAGAAGTCAGAGGAGAAACTGGAGAAAGTCAAATTCGACAGAGAAGTTTCAGAGTGTGAGATATGCATACTAGCCAAAATGGAAAATCTTCCATTCAGAGATAAGAGATCTAGAGCAACCAGAGCATTACATACCATACATACGGACACAATGGGTCCTATAAAATCAGCATCATTTCCAGGGGAAAATAAGTTCATCATTGTGTTTATTGACGATTACTCCAGATACACCAGAGCATATTGTGTCAAACACAAAAACGAAGCTGGAAAATGTTTAGAGGAATTCCTGATTCATATAAGAAATTTACTAGGAAAACAAGAGAAAGTATGCTTTATCAGAGCTGACAACGGAACAGAATTACTGGAGGAGAGTTTTCAGAGGTTATGAAAAAGGAAGGTATAAGTAAAGACTTTGCCCCACCTTACACACCAGAGTTGAATGGAACAGCTGAACGGTTCAACAAAACCACTCAGAAGAAAATCAGAGCCTTGATGTTAGATTCAGGTATACCATCAACAACGTGGATAACAGCCACAGAAGCAGCGATTCACGTATACAACCGAACTCCAGATAAGAGCAACGAGTTCAAAACTCCACTTTCAAAAATAAGTCCAGAGAAAAAGAGTCACTTAGAGAATATAAGGAGCTTTGGATGTATAGCGTATGTGAAAATACCTATTTCAGAGAATAAATTTTCAGGGAGAGCCATAAGAACTATTCTAGTCGGGTACACTCCTACAGGATATCTTTTGTGGCACCCACAAGTAGATTTATAAACTCGAGATATGTAAGATGTAACGAGAAGATGGTGTACAAGAACCTAAAAGAATCGTCAGAAAAATTAGAGTTTCAGATTACAGAGAACAGAGAAGATTCAGAGACACCCGAAGAGAAAAACACTGACACTAACCAAAGTCCAGAGATCACAGAGGCACCAGAGCTTCCCAAGCCAAAAAGAGGAAAAGCGCTCAAAAGAAAAGGAGCACATAAAGAGGAAACAGAGCCTTCACACAAGATCAGAAAATTACCTACCAGAGAATCAAAAACAAATCCAAAAAGAGATCCAGAGTTTGCGTACAGAGTTAAGAGGGTCAACAGAGATAAGGTATCTGAATTAGAGGAAGATGAAACGATTTTTGCGAGACTGGTCGAAATTAACCAGGATCTGTCAAACTACAGAGAAGCAACAGTATCTCCAGAGAAGCAAAATGGAAAAGAGCCATAGAGGAAGAACTGCAGTCGATGAAAGAGAATGATGTCTGGGAAATAGTAGATAGACCCACTTCTACTCAGAGGAACAGAAAACCAAACATTATAGATTCAAAGTGGGTCTTTAAGGGGTCAGACACTTTTAAAATGACGAAAAATGGATTTTTTGTTTTTTACATATTTCACTAGAAAAACACCAGTAGAATATGTTCCAATTTGTTTCAAGGCATTATTTATTTTTATTATAAGGATATACACAAAACACCGACAACGCCTTTCATTTGTTTTTTGTTCAAATTACACTTTTCCCCTTGTTTAGGATATTTATATAATCGTACATTGATTTCTACTAATTTTTTTTTATTTCTCTGGTCTTAATATACTCAAAATTCTCATTTCATATATCTATATATACTGTATAAAATCCAAAAATAATATTTTAACTATTAATATAGAGATAAAAGATAAATAATATAATTTATGAACATTTCTGGGATTTTTCACAAAAATAAAATATTTGAATTTGAAACTTATAACAGTTAAGTTGGCACCGTAACAACCTGGCTTATCGACAGTCACTTATTCCTTTATTGTAATATATATAGGTATATAAAAGCCAGTGCAAGTATCAGTATAAACACGCACAGCTGTTATTTTACATTCATATAACTACCGTGATATAAGCAGCTTCTGTATACAAAGTGTTGATCTTAGTTTTCATTTTTTACGATTTTTTGCATTCGTGAACGGATTCTAGAGTAAACATTTAAAGTATAAGATGTGAAAGTATATTGGAAAAGTTATTGAGAGTGTAATATAAGTGTACAGTGATAGTGGAATTGAAGTTTTAAAAATAGCTCTTTAGAACTTGAACTGTTATTGGAAACTTTATTCTTAAAATAACAGGGATCGATACTAAAGAAAAATTAAGTCCATACTGACTTACAAAAAAAATTTAGTGTACAGATTCAAATCAATTTGGAAAGGAAGCGAACGATGTGCAATTGTGTAGAAAAATATTACGGAACCCTCGCTTCTACCAGAAAGCTACCATCATTAACCAACGACTGAATCTCAATATGATATAATTGTCATTTTATTTACTGAAGTGAAAACTGTTATGCACTTATATATATATATATATATATATATATATATATATATATATATATATATATATATATATATATATATATATATATATATATATATATTATACATTTCTCTAAAGGAGTTTATAAAGCCCGTTTTTTATATATAGGGGTTTATCGAGCCCGACTTTGATTATTCAGTCCGGGCTTCATAATATTTCTAAATATAGGGATTTATGCGGCCCGACCTAGAGTCTATAACCCCAGGGTCCATTATTTCTTTAGTCACTTGCCATAGGGAACTCTGGGCTGTAGGTACTAATATACAGTATTGGGCTACATAAACCCCGATAAGTGTATATGTTGGCGATCCAACGCCTCGAACATTCGAGACGCTGATGTCATCACGCCATATAAGGCGATATTCGGCTCCCGCAGGTGCGCAGCCAGTCAGCGCTCTCCACGCGGTCCTCTCTTACCGCCCCTCCAACTACCAAGGCACGCCGACGGCACTTCGCAGCGCCGGCCGGCTCCAGTTCAGCACGCGACGGCAGAGAGAACAGCAACACCTGTACGCTTACAGTGGCGCGACGGCAAATTCAATAAATCACTTTTATCTCTACACGGAAGTTTTTCAATTTACGAACCAGCCTAACTCACGATCCATCATCCTTCACTACATCACAAAACATTTGGTCCTTCGAGCCGGATCGTGGGAGAGGACATCGACATGGCCACGCCGAAGAAGCCTCTCTCTATCTTCTACGCTCACTCTCGAGTGGCGTAGAGACAGCTATCTTCTTTTGCAGGTACGCATCAAAGTGTTCGTGGTCGTGAGTGCCGACACAGTCGCATGTGCCCGCATGCCGTTGCTGTCTCTCTCTCTCTCTCTCGTTTGTCTCGCCGTCGCGTGCGCTCGGAAGCCACTTACTAAGGCTTTCGAGGAGAAATAGCACATCAATTGCTATTCTCCCATTTCTGAAACGCCTTGGAGTGTGCGTTGTTACCGACCCCAAGACGTAGCGAAGAGCCACGATTAAGCCAGTTTTAGAATCACCGCTTTCGTACAGTGATCGGCAGCTATCTTGTTGTAGCCAAGAGCAACAAGTGGCAATCTTCAATGAAGAAGAGCGTGCGTTGTAAAACCCGCTCAAGAGTCATCGCCTTCGTACGATGATCAATTAAACGTTGCAATCAAAGGCAACTATTCTCGGGGCTCACACGAGCCAGCAAAAGGACTACCGCTTGCAGCGTACACGCTACGGGGTTGACACACATCGAGTCAAGGATTACCCACGTGGAGCGTGCTCGCTGCCACTGCATCAAGCTGCGCGGCGCTCGCCGTGCATTTAGCCAGCTTTCCACGAGGGCAGGAGAGTCGTCTATAAGAAGACGGCAATCAGGACATCGCATACGTCTTCACCAAGAGGATCAGGAGGCGGACGAGTCCAACAATCGTGTATCAAGAGACACAATCGTGTATCAAGAAGCACAACCATGTTACACGAAGCACAATCGTGTATCAAGAGACACAATCGTGTATCAAGAGGCACAACCGTGTTACACGAGGCACAATCATGTAACAAGAGACACAATTGCGTAATCAAGCGACACAATCGTGTAACAACAGACACAATTATGTAACGACGCCAGCCAATGGACTAGTTCACCATTAGGCTCGTATTGCGTCCGTACGAGTTCATCGGCGGCACACCTGGACAGCGAATGGATACAACGACCGTCCTAATACTTGGACACACGTATCGTTCCAATGTGTTTAATTTTAACTTTGCAACTATCGTCTAGTTATTCTAGTACATTTATTACGTTTAATGAGAATTTAATGATTTCTATTTAGTCAAAGTACTTTGATTAAAATTGAGTAGCTTTATTTGAGATTAGTACAAGTTAATTGTATTTGAGTTTATTATAAATTTAATTGCAATATTTAGCTAGTATTGAGAAAATTGATTGCAATTTTCGCCTTAGCAAACACTTATGTTGCTTGACCTTGCAGTTTTATTGCTGTCTGCTGTTACTTTGTCTTGACTGCAACTTCGACTGCTGGACCACATCTGGATGCATTCCTGATTCAGCTGCTGACTACGCTGCAAGGATAGCTGAATACAACGCCTGCAGTAACTTCACTTCGTGCAGTCAACGCTGTGGATCATCAGCTGATTCACCGTGGGAACGTTAGCAGACGCACTCAACGTTGCATCTTCGAGTATTATAATCTAGGTTAAGACTTAGTTGTAATAACTCTCACTATTTCTTGTTCTACTCTCGAGTGGGCAAGAATAGTTAACTCACTACCAAAGTTTAAATAGTCAAATTTGGTACTAGTCTAATTAACTTGATCTCAAAATGGAGGCGTTTCATGCTAAGCAGATGGCACTCCAAGCATAGTAAGTCTGCCTTGGAAGGATCGAGAAACTCTGAGCTCTGCTCACCTCGAAGGCTCATATTCTGCCGCTTTACGCACTCTCAATCGTCTTGAAGCTAACTTCACTAAGGACGACAAACTGAAAACAGCGTATATTGAATTCATCAAAGAGTACATTGACTTAGGTCATATGACTCTTACCACTGATTTAGATTCATTTCCTAAGAATCAAGCCTTCTTACCACATCACGGTGTATGGAAGGAAACCAGTACGACGACCAAATTGCGTACTGTGTTTAACGGCTCGAGCAAGAGGAAATTAGGAATTTCGGTTAATGACCTTCTACACATTGGCCCTAATCTTCTTCAAAATCCCGTCGCGTTGATCTGTGCTTGGCGTAGGTACAAGGTCGCTCTTTCAGCGGACGTGGAGAAAATGTTTCGGCAGATTGGTTTCGAACAATTTGATCAATCCTACCAGTCAATCTTATGGCGTTTCAATAAGGATGAACCTGTTCACACTTATCGCATGACTACCGTGACGTATGGCTTGGCTTGTTCACCTTTTCTAGCCATACGCACGCTTCTGAAACTTGCCGAAGACTACGGTAAAACTTATCCAATAGCAGCTGAAGCCGTTCGTTCAGAAATATATTCGGATAATTTACTTTCTGGTGCTCACTCTCTAGAGAAAGCTTCGCAGAAGCAGGAAGAGTTAATTCAACTCTTTAAACGAAGTCACTTTAATCTTCGTAAGTGGACTTGAAACACTCCAGAAGTACATGCTAGCTTGCCCCCGAATATGTTAGCTTCTGATTCGATCTCGCTTTTTGCCTCAGAAACATCAGTACCAATATTAGGTATAGATTGGCACCCTCAAAGTGATTGTTTCAGTTTCTACATCGAGAATACTCCATTTGATTTGTCTGTTACTAAACGCTCAGTTCTTTCTAGAATAGCTCGTCTTTTTGACCCTATGGGTTGGTTAGCTCCCATCGTAGTCACTGCCAAGATTATTCTGCAATCGTTGTGGCTTCTAAAAATTAGTTGGGATGAGGAGCTTCCTCTGAAATATCTAGTCGTTGGCAGAATTGGTTGCAAGATCTCCATTTGATCAGTCATATTAAAATCCCGCGTTGGAGTGGATTTACACCTAATTGCGAATTAATCGAAATTCACGGGTTTGCTGACGCATCGAAGTTTGCATATGGTGCCGTTCTTTATCTTCGAATGATTCAGAATCAAAATACTCTAGTCACACTTCAAGTGGCTAAAACAAAGGTAGCTCCAATTAAGACGCTAACTATACCTCGTTTAGAACTTTGCGCAGCGTTGCTACTTGCTCGCCTCGTTCAAATGTTTATCGAAGCTTTCCCAATAAAGGTTGAGAGTGTTCACCTTTGGTCAGATTCAGCGGATGTGCTTTTTGGCTGAAAGACCACCCTTCAAGATGGGGTGTTTTCGTGGCTAATAGGTGCTCAGAAATTCACACCCTATTACCTGACGCATATTGGCATCATGTGCGATCAGCTGACAACCGCGCCGATGTCATATCACGAGGAATTGAGCCCTCGAAACTAGCTTCGCATAGCTTATGGTGGAAAGGTCCCGTTTGGCTTTCTGATAGCCATGAACCTTGGTCAAGGTCTCATGATGAACTCAATTTCTCGGTAAATAGTTTGAATATTCAACCTAGTCATACTCTAGTTGCTAGCAAAGACATGCCAAATTCTGTCGAGAATACACCAGAAATTTGGAGTCTTATTAACAAATATTCGTCGTTAAATAAGTTATATCGACTAGCGGCGTACTGTTTTAGATTCATCTACAGAATCTGCAGGAAGGCTGAACGTGAAGCAACTGCAAGTTCCGTTGTTAGTTTTCGTACTGTTCTTCAATCCCTACTATGCCATCACACTCCGACTTCGGAGGAAATAAGTGCTAGTGAGATTGAGAACACCAGACTTTGTCTGATCTATCTAGTTCAAACAGCGTATTTTAAATTTGAGCTCCAACAGTTACAGCGAAAAGGTAAACTTTCAACGAAGAGTACTCTTTTGCCATTAAATCCCATGCTACAAAATCATTTGCTCAGGGTGGGCGGTCGACTCTCTCACTCTCTTCTCGAGGAAGATGCTAAGCATCCATTAATTTTACCTGCTGATTGTCACTTTACAACGTTGTTAATTAGAGATGCTCATCATCGCACTCTTCATGGTGGTACTCAATTAACTCTTGCCACACTCAGACGTCAGTACTGGGTAGTGAAAGGTCGATCCGCAGTTAGGAAAGTCATCAGAGCCTGCCCCACATGCTCACGCCAGGCTGCTCGGGTGCCTACTCAATTAATGGGCGAGCTACCCAAGTCACGCGTGAGACCATCCTCACCCTTTGAACGTTCTGGTGTCGATTATGCCGGTCCTATCAACGTTCGGCTTACAAAAACGAGAGGTAAAGGCACAATGAAGGGGTATATTGCTATATTCATCTGCGTGGCTACTAGAGCCGTCCACATAGAAGTAGTGGAGGATTATTCCAGTGAAGCCTTTATTGCAGCGTTTCATCGATTCACCGCTCGTAGAGGTCATTGTAAAGTGCTTTATTCCGATCAAGGAACAAACTTCGTAGGTGCTGACGCTCAGTTAAGAAACATGGCTGATGAGTCATCTTCTTTTTATTCTCAAGTCAACAAATCGCTTGCTCAAGAAGGTACGGTATGGATCTTTAATCCTCCCAGTGCACCTCACTTTGGAGGCATTTGGGAAGCAGCAGTTAAATCGGCTAAGCATCACTTACGCCGTGTCGTAGGAGATCAAGTTCTCACATTTTCGGAGCTCGCTACCCTTATGTGCCGAATTGAAGCGTGCCTTAACTCAAGGCCTTTAACTGCTCTCACGGATGATCCTTCTGATCTTGATTTTCTGTCACCGTCACATTTTCTTATACAGCGTTCGTCATTTCTAGTGCCGGAAGAAGACCTCACCAAAGTCAATGTGCCTCCAGGAAAACGCTGGCTTTTAATCAGTCATAACTTGAGTTTGTAATTGTATTCACAATTTTACTCCCCATTGTCAAATGTAAAAATTGTTGTTTTGGTCAATTCTGACCAGATCCGTTGGGAGCAGGAAAGAAAATAGACTACGATGTTAAGTAGTTGCAACGTTTCGTCGACGGGTTTGTCGACCTCTTCAGGCTAAGTTATCGCACAGCGATCACATTACTCGACGGATCGCTGTGCGATAACTTAGCCTGAAGAGGTCGACAAACCCGTCGACGAAACGTTGCAACTACTTAACATCGTAGTCTATTTTCTTTCCTGCTCCCAACGGATCTGGTCAGAATTGACCAAAACAACAATTTTTACTTTTAATCAGTCAGTTGACGCATCATTTCTGGGCCAGGTGGTCCACAGAGTACTTGACGACTCTGCAGTCACGTATGAAGTGGAGGCAGCCACAACCCTCAGTCACCGTGGGCGAACTCGTTCTCGTTCGCAACGAGCTCACGCCACCATCCAAATGGCCCATAGCTCGCATCACAGCCATCCATCCAGGTAGTGATGGCCTCACCCGTGTCGTCGATCTTCGTACCGCCACCACCACTCTCCGTCGTTCCATCGCCAAGGTCGTAAGCCTCCTTCCAGCGGATTGAGATCCGTTCGTCAATTGACGAAGGTGGGCGGAATGTTGGCGATCCAACGCCTCGAACATTCGAGACGCTGATGTCATCACGCGATATAAGGCGATATTCGGCTCCCGCAGGTGCGCAGCCAGTCAGCGCTCTCCACGCGGTCCTCTCTTACCGCCCCTCCAACTATCAAGGCACGCCGACGGCATTTCGCAGCGCCGGCCGGCTCCAGTTCAGCACGCGACGGCAGAGAGAACAGCAACACCTGTACGCTTACAGTGGCGCGACGGCATATTCAATAAATCACTTTTATCTCTACACGGAAGTTTTTCAATTTACGAACCAGCCTAACTCACGATCCATCATCTTTCACTACATCACAAAACAGTATATATTATATATATATATATATATATATATATATATATATATATATATATATATATATATATATATATATATATATATATATATATATTTATATATATATAAATAGGGATATATATAAATAGGGGAACTTAGGGATGCTTCGCCCCCTGGTCGCTCCGCTCGCCAACCCCCATTTTTAGTGTGAATTGTTAAAAAAAATTTATAGCAACAGCTAATACAACTGAAAATCGTTTTCTAAATATGTGTAAAGTGAATTTTGTTTTTAAAAATGGTTTTTTTCTAAATTTTCTAGATATGCTCGAATTATCACAAAAATTTGGATCAAATAAATATGGAAAGTTATTTCTTACCACATCACGGTGTATGGAAGGAAACCAGTACGACGACCAAATTGCGTACTGTGTTTAACGGCTCGAGCAAGAGGAAATTAGGAATTTCGGTTAATGACCTTCTACACATTGGCCCTAATCTTCTTCAAAATCCCGTCGCGTTGATCTGTGCTTGGCGTAGGTACAAGGTCGCTCTTTCAGCGGACGTGGAGAAAATGTTTCGGCAGATTGGTTTCGAACAATTTGATCAATCCTACCAGTCAATCTTATGGCGTTTCAATAAGGATGAACCTGTTCACACTTATCGCATGACTACCGTGACGTATGGCTTGGCTTGTTCACCTTTTCTAGCCATACGCACGCTTCTGAAACTTGCCGAAGACTACGGTAAAACTTATCCAATAGCAGCTGAAGCCGTTCGTTCAGAAATATATTCGGATAATTTACTTTCTGGTGCTCACTCTCTAGAGAAAGCTTCGCAGAAGCAGGAAGAGTTAATTCAACTCTTTAAACGAAGTCACTTTAATCTTCGTAAGTGGACTTGAAACACTCCAGAAGTACATGCTAGCTTGCCCCCGAATATGTTAGCTTCTGATTCGATCTCGCTTTTTGCCTCAGAAACATCAGTACCAATATTAGGTATAGATTGGCACCCTCAAAGTGATTGTTTCAGTTTCTACATCGAGAATACTCCATTTGATTTGTCTGTTACTAAACGCTCAGTTCTTTCTAGAATAGCTCGTCTTTTTGACCCTATGGGTTGGTTAGCTCCCATCGTAGTCACTGCCAAGATTATTCTGCAATCGTTGTGGCTTCTAAAAATTAGTTGGGATGAGGAGCTTCCCTCTGAAATATCTAGTCGTTGGCAGAATTGGTTGCAAGATCTCCATTTGATCAGTCATATTAAAATCCCGCGTTGGAGTGGATTTACACCTAATTGCGAATTAATCGAAATTCACGGGTTTGCTGACGCATCGAAGTTTGCATATGGTGCCGTTCTTTATCTTCGAATGATTCAGAATCAAAATACTCTAGTCACACTTCAAGTGGCTAAAACAAAGGTAGCTCCAATTAAGACGCTAACTATACCTCGTTTAGAACTTTGCGCAGCGTTGCTACTTGCTCGCCTCGTTCAAATGTTTATCGAAGCTTTCCCAATAAAGGTTGAGAGTGTTCACCTTTGGTCAGATTCAGCGGATGTGCTTTTTTGGCTGAAAGACCACCCTTCAAGATGGGGTGTTTTCGTGGCTAATAGGTGCTCAGAAATTCACACCCTATTACCTGACGCATATTGGCATCATGTGCGATCAGCTGACAACCGCGCCGATGTCATATCACGAGGAATTGAGCCCTCGAAACTAGCTTCGCATAGCTTATGGTGGAAAGGTCCCGTTTGGCTTTCTGATAGCCATGAACCTTGGTCAAGGTCTCATGATGAACTCAATTTCTCGGTAAATAGTTTGAATATTCAACCTAGTCATACTCTAGTTGCTAGCAAAGACATGCCAAATTCTGTCGAGAATACACCAGAAATTTGGAGTCTTATTAACAAATATTCGTCGTTAAATAAGTTATATCGACTAGCGGCGTACTGTTTTAGATTCATCTACAGAATCTGCAGGAAGGCTGAACGTGAAGCAACTGCAAGTTCCGTTGTTAGTTTTCGTACTGTTCTTCAATCCCTACTATGCCATCACACTCCGACTTCGGAGGAAATAAGTGCTAGTGAGATTGAGAACACCAGACTTTGTCTGATCTATCTAGTTCAAACAGCGTATTTTAAATTTGAGCTCCAACAGTTACAGCGAAAAGGTAAACTTTCAACGAAGAGTACTCTTTTGCCATTAAATCCCATGCTACAAAATCATTTGCTCAGGGTGGGCGGTCGACTCTCTCACTCTCTTCTCGAGGAAGATGCTAAGCATCCATTAATTTTACCTGCTGATTGTCACTTTACAACGTTGTTAATTAGAGATGCTCATCATCGCACTCTTCATGGTGGTACTCAATTAACTCTTGCCACACTCAGACGTCAGTACTGGGTAGTGAAAGGTCGATCCGCAGTTAGGAAAGTCATCAGAGCCTGCCCCACATGCTCACGCCAGGCTGCTCGGGTGCCTACTCAATTAATGGGCGAGCTACCCAAGTCACGCGTGAGACCATCCTCACCCTTTGAACGTTCTGGTGTCGATTATGCCGGTCCTATCAACGTTCGGCTTACAAAAACGAGAGGTAAAGGCACAATGAAGGGGTATATTGCTATATTCATCTGCGTGGCTACTAGAGCCGTCCACATAGAAGTAGTGGAGGATTATTCCAGTGAAGCCTTTATTGCAGCGTTTCATCGATTCACCGCTCGTAGAGGTCATTGTAAAGTGCTTTATTCCGATCAAGGAACAAACTTCGTAGGTGCTGACGCTCAGTTAAGAAACATGGCTGATGAGTCATCTTCTTTTTATTCTCAAGTCAACAAATCGCTTGCTCAAGATGGTACGGTATGGATCTTTAATCCTCCCAGTGCACCTCACTTTGGAGGCATTTGGGAAGCAGCAGTTAAATCGGCTAAGCATCACTTACGCCGTGTCGTAGGAGATCAAGTTCTCACATTTTCGGAGCTCGCTACCCTTATGTGCCGAATTGAAGCGTGCCTTAACTCAAGGCCTTTAACTGCTCTCACGGATGATCCTTCTGATCTTGATTTTCTGTCACCGTCACATTTTCTTATACAGCGTTCGTCATTTCTAGTGCCGGAAGAAGACCTCACCAAAGTCAATGTGCCTCCAGGAAAACGCTGGCTTTTAATCAGTCATAACTTGAGTTTGTAATTGTATTCACAATTTTACTCCCCATTGTCAAATGTAAAAATTGTTGTTTTGGTCAATTCTGACCAGATCCGTTGGGAGCAGGAAAGAAAATAGACTACGATGTTAAGTAGTTGCAACGTTTCGTCGACGGGTTTGTCGACCTCTTCAGGCTAAGTAATCGCACAGCGATCACATTACTCGACGGATCGCTGTGCGATAACTTAGCCTGAAGAGGTCGACAAACCCGTCGACGAAACGTTGCAACTACTTAACATCGTAGTCTATTTTCTTTCCTGCTCCCAACGGATCTGGTCAGAATTGACCAAAACAACAATTTTTACTTTTAATCAGTCAGTTGACGCATCATTTCTGGGCCAGGTGGTCCACAGAGTACTTGACGACTCTGCAGTCACGTATGAAGTGGAGGCAGCCACAACCCTCAGTCACCGTGGGCGAACTCGTTCTCGTTCGCAACGAGCTCACGCCACCATCCAAATGGCCCATAGCTCGCATCACAGCCATCCATCCAGGTAGTGATGGCCTCACCCGTGTCGTCGATCTTCGTACCGCCACCACCACTCTCCGTCGTTCCATCGCCAAGGTCGTAAGCCTCCTTCCAGCGGATTGAGATCCGTTCGTCAATTGACGAAGGTGGGCGGAATGTTGGCGATCCAACGCCTCGAACATTCGAGACGCTGATGTCATCACGCGATATAAGGCGATATTCGGCTCCCGCAGGTGCGCAGCCAGTCAGCGCTCTCCACGCGGTCCTCTCTTACCGCCCCTCCAACTATCAAGGCACGCCGACGGCATTTCGCAGCGCCGGCCGGCTCCAGTTCAGCACGCGACGGCAGAGAGAACAGCAACACCTGTACGCTTACAGTGGCGCGACGGCATATTCAATAAATCACTTTTATCTCTACACGGAAGTTTTTCAATTTACGAACCAGCCTAACTCACGATCCATCATCTTTCACTACATCACAAAACAGTATATATTATATATATATATAAATATATATATATATATATATATATATATATATATATATATATATATATATATATATATATTTATAGAGGCTAGTAAGTTTGAGGAGCTCAACCCCGGTCGGTCAGAGTGGCTAAAGAAATAATAACCCTCAGGTTACCGACTCTAGACAAATAGACTCTAGAAAACCCCTCAAACTTCCGCTCGGATGCTGAATATATAGATTGGAAGTTTGAGGAGGCTCCTCAAACTTCCCATAACCCCTCAAACTTCCAAGCGGGTGCTGAATATAATCCTCAAACTTCCAGAATTTCATATTTATATTTATATATATATAAATAGGGATATATATAAATAGGGGAACTTAGGGATGCTTCGCCCCCTGCTCGCTCCGCTCGCCAACCCCCATTTTTAGTGTGAATTGTTAAAAAAAATTTATAGCAACAGCTAATACAACTGAAAATCGTTTTCTAAATATGTGTAAAGTGAATTTTGTTTTTAAAAATGGTTTTTTTCTAAATTTTCTAGATATGCTCGAATGATCACAAAAATTTGGATCAAATAAATATGGAAAGTTATTTAAATTTTAATTGTATATAAAAATTGATTATTGTCAATATTTTAAAAAATATAATAATGTGATATAAAATTAATCTTATAATTGTAGTTGCGGATTATATTTCATATGAAGATAAATATTGATAATAATGAATAAGGATAACCCCCTATTAAAGAATATCATGAAATATTTATTTTTCCTTTTAAATTTTCTGTATTGTTTTTTAAAAAAAATTATTCTTAACATTTATTAATTTTTAAAATATTAGGTATATTTTCGCACGGGGTGGTTATTTGGGCTAAGGCACGTTTCACCTGCGCACCTTAGCGGTTCAATTCCACATCTCTCGGTTCAACTCCCGGAGATATAATAGCCAGATTAGGTGCAATGTTAACCTAATCTGGTTACTTACCGTGCAACACGCAAGTCGAAGACTCGCGCTTTATTTCTCACCAGTCACTCGAACTCCTCTCCTGGTCACTGGTTCGTGTGCCGGCTGCTCAGATATAACGAAACGTATTCTCTTACGTAACGACCGCGGAGGCGACGGGGAGCGGGGAATGACTAAGGTCGCGAAATAATAACTCGAGCAGTTAATGTTAATAATAAAAGACTATTGTTTATTAAATAAAAGATGATGAAGTCAAATGATGATTAAAAGTCTGTATAATAAAATGATTACGTTAAAACATGGTTAGATTCTACCTAACGGTGTGCCAGCACATATAATCAGACGTCAGCTGTCTCGGAGGCTGACGTCACGCTCGCGGTAATATACGCCGCGCACACGCGGTATCATACGCCGTGCGTACACAGTATTCTACGTCACGCAGTCATTGTCGAATACGCGAGTGATGAGAGCGGTTGCACTCGCTGCGCGACACACACGCTTAACCTAGCACGAGAGAGATCAGGCTACTACGCTGTGTTGTCTGCGCACTTCTTACGCGCATTTGCCAGTTATGAACTGCCGGCAAGCCAAACCTTGCCGGTGACCTTCTACAAAATAAATCGCGGACCTGTGCTCTCTGCGCTTGCTCTCTCCGCACAATAACGCCTAATCGAAGCCGCTGTCCAGGTGCGACGAACCTGGACGAGCGGTTACACGTAATTACTCGCGGCGCGGATGATACGTGCACGCTTACCGTTATTTTAGGTTACATTGATACGGTGTGGCCTAGGTTCCTCGCGGGCATCCTCGCTGCTCATCTGGCTTCGTACTATCAACTCTCGTGATACTCTCTGCTGCTCTCATGCCAGGCGAACAGGCTTACTGCACGAGGATGTTGCTGGTTTGAGAGTGCGACAGGTGATCCTAGCCTGTAGCACTATCTCTGAGTTCTTCTCGTGTTTCCGTCGAAAGTACAGAATAATACGTCCCTCGAACAATGATATTAGCCTCAGGATGCATCACGCCTGCATTCCTGAGGTTGAAACAGTGAAACACTTCACTGCTTATCGCGGGAAACGCGATCTCTCCGCGAATTCACTTCCGCGCGCGTTTCTGTCCGAACGATAACAACCACATTGATGCCGGTCACGTCTCCGCCGGCACCTTCGTCATGCTCTCAATACAGCTGCAATACTGCATCGAGGCGCCATCTAACGTTCGTTACCACGAACTTATTTATTGCCGATTTATTACCGACGTTGGTACGGCAGGCCGTGACAATTTATATTTAACAAAATAATGCATAATATATATGTAGTATATTATATAGTATATATATAGCTCAACAGCATTTTGAGGATTATATTCGGCAAAAATACCGACTTTTTAGGATTTTTTTAGCATTTTGAGGAGCATCCTTAAAAGTCGTCGGTACCCGCTTAGCATTTTGAGGATTTTTTTGCGGCATTTATTATATAATATATATATAATTATATATATTTATATTTATATTATTATAGATTTATTATATATATATATATATATATATATATATATATATATATATATATATATATATGTGTGTGTGTGTGTGTGTGTGTGTGTGTGTGTGTGTGTAGTATATATGTAGTATACGTCAGCTCTGATATTATTTGTTATTCATTGATTATAAACTAATTTTTCAGCAAAATCCAGTAATATTTTAATCCAGTTTTATTTTAATTGATTATTTTAAAAAATATAATAATGTGATATAAAATTTATCTTATAATTGTAGTTGCGGATTATATTTCATATGAAGATAAATATTGATAATAATGAATAAGGATAACCTCCTATTAAATAATATCATGAAACATTTATTTTTTCTTTTAAATTTTCTGTATTCTTTTTTAAAAAAATTATTCTTAACATTTATTAATTTTTAAAATATTAAGTATATTTATATTTAACAAAATAATGCATAATATATATGTAGTTTATTACGTCAGCTCTGATATTATTTGTTATTTATTGATTATAAACTAATTTTTCAGCAAAATCCAGTAATATTTTAATTTGCCAGCATTGTGTATTTACAAAATCTGAGTTCATATTCGTAATCAGCGAATCCGGAAACCCATAATATACAATTTTTAGCAAATTCTGGTAAAATTTCAATTTTTGGCTGACATCTTGGGTCCATTATTTTGATTTTTCACAATCTGAGTTCAGATTCGTACTCAGCGAATCCAGAAATTCCGTATGTAAACTTTTCAGCAAAATCCAGTAATATTTGAATATTAGACCTCCATTTTCGATCAGCCATTTTGAATTCTGAAAATCTGAGTTCAGATTCGTAATCAGCGAATCCAGAAACGCCTTATATACAATTTTTAGCAAAATCCAGTATTATTGAAATATTTTGCTGCCATTTTAAATTTTTTAAATCTGAGCTCAGATTCGTAATCATCGAATCCAGAAATCCTAATATGCGAATTCAGAAATATCCGACATACAATCGCAAAATTCAGTAATATTTCAATATTTGGCCGCCATTTTGAATTGGCAAAATATTAGTTCAGATTCGTAATCAGCGAATCTAGATACCCCCTATATACAGTTTTCAGCAAAATCCAGTAATATTTCAATTTTTGGCCGCCATTTTGTATTTACAGAATCTGAATTCAGATTCCTAATCAACGAATCCAGAAACTTACTATATACAATTTTTAGCAAATTCCGGTAAAATTTAAAATTTTGGCCGCCATCTTGGGTCGACTATTTTGACTTTTCAAAATCTGAGTTCAGTTCCGTAATCAGCGAATCCAGAAATTCCGAACATAAATTTTTTAGCAAGATCCAGTATTAGTTCAATATTTGGCAGGCATCTTCAATCAATTATATTGAATTTTCATAATCTGAATTCAGATTCGTCATCATGCGAATCCAGAAATCCCCCATATACAATTGCAAAATTCAGTAATATTTCAATATAGACCCGCCATTTTGAATTCTCAAAATCTGAATACAGATTCCTAATCAGCGAATTCGGAAACCCCCTATATATAATTTTTAGCAAAATCGAGTAAAATTTCAATTTTTGGTAGCCATCTTGGGTCCATCAGTTTTATTGTAATTTTTAAAATCTGAGTTCAGATTCGTAACCAGCGAATCCAGTAACACCCTATATACAATTTTCAGCAAAATCCAATAATATTTTAATATTTAGCCGCCAACTTCGATCCGCCATTTTGAATTTTTATAAACTGAATTCAAATTCGTCATCATGCGAATCCAGAAATCCCCCATATACAATTGCAAAATTCAGTAATATTTCAATTTTTGTCCGCCATTTTGTATCTACAAAATCTGCGTTCAGATTCCTAATCAGTGAATCCCGAAACCCATAATATTCAATTTTCAGCAAAATCCATTAATATACTAAGGAATAGGCTGCTAACGGTTCTACTGCCCAGGTTAAAGAAAAAGACAAAACTTATATGTCCAACGTTTCGAACGGTTTTATTCCGCCCCTTATCAAGGTCAAAACTCTATCGTATTAAAGTATACTGCAAGTAGACACTATAAGTGACTACTAGTCAATGTGTCACATATATATATACTTATCGGGGTTTATGTAGCCTAAGGCTGTATATTAGTACCTAAAGCCCAGGGTTCCCTATGGCAAGTGACTAAAGAAATAATGGAACCAGGGGTTATAGACTCTAGGTCGGGCCGCATAAACCCCTATATTTAGAAATATTATGAAGCCCGGGCTGCATAATCAAAATCGGGCTCGCTAAACCCCTATATATAAAAAAAACGGGCTTAATAAACCCCTTTCGAGAAATCTATAATATATATATATATATATATATATATATATATATATATATATATATATATATATATATATATATATATATATATATATATATATATATATATATATATATGCGTCATTCTTGTGAATTTCGCAATTTCGGTGCGCAGGTGGTTTTTCCAAATCAATTCTAGACGACATAACATTGAAGTACGTTATAAAATATGAACTTTTGCCAAATATTAGCCCTCCAGATGCCTTGCATGCTGAGATGTATCAGTAATTAGTCGGAAAAATGACTGTTTTTAGGCCATTTTTAGCTGTTTTTTGAAATTCTACCAAAATTCGAAATCGGCATTTATCTTAACCCACGAGGTCGGATTTTGTTTGTTGAAGTATATATTTTACAGAAAAATTTTTTTCAAATTTTTCCAAACATAAGAAAAAGCTGTATATACTCAAATATAATGGTCAATATTTACAAATTTTTTGATTTTCTAGGTCATTTTCAAATGCTCCTATCCTTGGCATTTTTCCACCAATTAATTTGCACGACCTCGCAAATTTTTTGACTTGCAGAGTCCTTTAATTTGCGAGGTGGCGCGATTTAATTTATTGAAAAATGACAAAGATACAAGTATTTAAAGATGGATGTGTTTGCTAAAATTCTAAAAAATTACTATTTTTAAAGTATTGTTTATTTATAGTATTAATACATAAAAAAGGTCTCGACGATTCATTTTAGGTTTTTCCTAAAAAATGTTCAACTTTTAAATATCGTTTTTTTCGTATTTGCGTTAAACTTCTATATACTAATGTAAGAGAGATACGATTCGGTTCATTGATCATCTTTCTCTTAGAAGACTCTTTAATAAGGTGATAGTTTGAGTGAATACCTTAGTATGAGCTGAGAAATCCTACAATATCGCATTTCTAAATATATAACTTTGCGTGCTTGTACCAGTTATGAGTATCAATGAAAATCTAAGATTTTTTTCATACAGAGAGAGAGAGGGAGGTATTATTAAATATATGTTCAGTAATATCTCTGCAATACTGTAAAAGTTTATAATTTATTATATTTTGTCTCGTCAGTTGGCTTTAAGTAGTGGTACGTTCTAGTATTAGGCACTGTCCTAGCTTCATCAAATCTTTTTTTCAATTTTTTTTCCCTTTGTTCACATTCCTTGCTGCTCACCTAAACACAACTGTAATAAATGTCAATTGTTATAACAACGCATTGTACTTTAATTTAAACTAAAATATATAAATTAAAATTAAAAGAGACTAAACTTGCTATTTATTTAAAAAATCTAGTTCTTATTCATTATTTTATCACTTTATACTTCGGAAAATATTGTGAATTTCAGTTATAATTTATTACAATTAGATGTCATTGCAATAAGATGTGTTCATCAACTATTTAAAAACTTGAAATTGCGAAGTCAGAACTAAATAAAAAGTTACAAGGTTACTACGATTTTTACTTGTAAAACAAAACGTTAGTAGAAAAATTTCAAATCAAATTAAAATCGCTAATGTCGTTTAAATTTTTTTTTCAGGTTTCAAAAGTTTTAGTATTATTAGTAAGAAAAATATTAAGTCTACATTATCAAAAATCATTTTGTACCTAATCCTGTTTTCGTTTTCACTCAAATAATTGTACATATCCAGAGCAGTTAAAATTTCCTTATCGGCTGATCTTTGTAAAGATGCGCGCCTTACTTTTCTTTTAACAGCTGCACAAATATCACAAGGGGTTTTTCCGTGATTCGTGGCGAAAAAATTGTATGACTTCACTCCAATACCAAAATCATTCTTGTGTGCGCATATGTTTATTAAATGATTTCTGTAATTAACGTTATTATTATTAAAAACAGTAATAACTCAGTAAATGCAAAATTATAAAATTTTCTTTAACCCTGTCATAAATTATAAATGTTAATAACAGTTAATAATTCTTTAAAATTATTTAAAACTGTTTAGAACTATTAAAACTGTTTGTAAATGTTACAAACTGTAGGATTTTGGACACATTTTTTCTAATTATAATTGTTTGTAGGAGTTTCATTTTCTTAATAAATAATTCATCATTATTGTATTAATAATAATTAATAAATATTGAATAGTTATTAGATGATTTAATAAAGCTTATTAACTATTAAAAACTGTTACAAACAGTTGTAAACAGTTAGTAACATCCAAAATCCTATATTTTATAACAGTTTTTAACAGTTTTTAACTCTTACTAACAGTTTTTAACTTTTTTGAACAAAAATATTTTCACTAGGGAACTTACTTATTTTTATATTGAGTGGAGCTCCATCTGAAAAATAGTTGATGTTCATTATGTTTGGAAATTTTTCTTTGACTTTTGTAAGAACCTTTTCGAGAAACACATTGACGACATAAGCATTATGCTTATTATAATCTCTTATGATACAAAAACTTGTAACATTAATGGTATCGCTATTTCCTCTGGTATACAAAACAAAAGGTTGTACAGTAGCTTGTTCACTATTAAAATAAAAGCCTTGAGTAGAATCTTGAGGTATGAATGCATAATTTCCATTAACATTAAGCCTGTTTCCTCGTTCAAATGTTCTTTTATTGGTAAAAAACTGTTTTTTTGATCTTCTGAAATGTAATGATGATTTGTTAAGTCGTATAATTCAGAACTTAAATTCTTCAAAAAACTTGTAGCTGATTCAGTCTTTATCAATAACTTAACTTTTAACATTGAAGACAAGTCATCATTACTCTTATTATTTGATTTGACAGATTCCCAACAACTGTAAGTTATGTCTTTCTGAGTTTGTAAGAAATTATGGGTAGTGAAATACTGATGAATATGTGCTTCTCCGGGACAGTCTGAACATTTGTGTAGCATATATTTTTTATTTTCAGTTGAGCAGACATACTGAGCCATTATTTCCCTATAAGATAATGAGTTGTCGATAGCTTTTAATTTTAATTTTACATTTTGGTGCTGAGTACAGACACATACTGTATGTGTACCAGGTCCATCAGCTAAGACACATTCTGTAGGTCTTAAGTTTGCAAAGTAAGAAAAACTGGGAACCGCTTCATTTACAGTACCATGTTCATCAACCCATTTTTACATAATGTTTTCAAATCATCTACGAGGGGTGTTCAAAAAGTAAGTTTCCCTGCTCCGGGAAAAAAGCAAAACACAATTTTTAGGTTAAAGTAACATATGTATTTATTGTTTGACTTATAAACTATTTTTCTACATAGTCCCCTTGGACTTGAATACATTTTTTATATCTGTTCTCAAGCTTTGACAAACCTTGTTTATAAAAATCCGTGCCCTGTTTTTTAGGCACGACCGCTGCTCGGGAGAGCCTTATAATTTCACCAGAGCGAAAATTGTGTGACTTCAAAAACTAATAATTTGATACAAGAAAAGTCTTTTCCAATCAAAATGAGTGCGTTTTAAGCGTTTTCTGTGATGTATGTATGTCTGTACGCCCGTATGTAGGCAAGTTCCTCGATTATCTCAATGAATTTTCAACCGATTCCATCGGCATCGCGGGAAAATACTCCTCTAATTATACCTAAGTCCTGGTTCTCAATTGAGATAGATCGATGAAAAATTAAAAAAATGCGAGCACAAAGAAATATTTCAAAATATCGATTTTTAAGCTTAATGACTAGAAAAATTAATTTTAAGCTTACATCTACAGGTCTAACTGTTAAAAATAATTAAAATACACCTTTTATCTGTTGGACACTTTTTTCTACGAGCAATATTTGCCAAGATAACTGCGAAAAACGGCAAAAAAGGTCAAAAATGGGCGATTTTCGGCTATCACTTGACAGAATTTGATTTTACACAAAAATGTTAAATACAAAAGTTGGAGATAATATTTAAACAAAACTTTTTCCTATTTATCACTTTTGTGTAAAATGAACTCCTGATAAGTTACACTTATAAAAACGATTTTAAACGCCAAAATATACATAAAATGGACGATTTTCGGCTATAACTTGACAGGATTTGATTTTACACAAAAGTGTTAAATACAAAAGTTTTAGATAATATTAAAACAAAACTTTTTCCTATTTAACATTTTTGTGTAAAATCAACTCCTAATGAGCTAATCTGATAAAAACGATTTTAAACGCCAAAATATACATAAAATAGACGATTTTCGGCTATAACTTGACAGAATTTGATTTTACACAAAAATATTAAATACAAAAGTTGTACATAATATTAAAACAAATCTTTTTCCTATTTAATATTTTTGTGTAAAATCAACTCCTAATGAGCTAATCCGATAAAAACGATTTTAAACGCTACAATATACATAAACTGAACAATTTTCAGCTATAACTTGACAGTATTTGATTTTACACAAAAATATTAAATACAAAAGTTGTAGATAATATTTAAACAAAACTTTTTTCCATCTAATATTTTCATGTAAAATCAATTTCTGACGAGTTAGACTTATAAAAACGATTTTAAGCGCTTAAATATACATAACTAGTGATTGGCGTACTAATAGTAACAATAATAATAAAACCAAATTCGCTCTATCTTTTGTAATTAAATGGATATTCCTAGAAACTCCAATTGAAACAACCTCTCGTATAATAACGTTATATAGTTCTAATGATTTACGACGTAAGGAAAAAAATGTAACTAGGTGGGCTGCGCCCCCTAGCGTGCCTTCGGCACGCCATCCCCCCGCCCCCACACACACCTGCTCCTCGCTTCGTTCGTCGCCCCCCCCTCTCCCTATATAAAAACTTCGTTTTTAGGCACGACCGCTTCTCGGGAGAGCCTTATATTTTCGTCAGGGCGAAAATTGTAAAACTTCAAATTCTGAAAATTTACAACATAAAAACTATTTTCCACCCAAAAGAAGTACATTTTAAGCGTTTTCAGAGATGTATGTATGTCTGTACATATGTATGTGATCAAGTAACCCGATTATCTCAGCGAAATTTCGACGGATCCAAACGGGCTTTGGGGAATATACTCGTCCAATTATAAGTAACTGACAGTTCTCTACCGAGCCAAATCGATCGACAAATAAAAAAACGCCAGAGCAAATAAAAATTTGAAAAAATCGATTTTTGAGCATACGGTGAACAAAATTAAATTTAAGTCAAAAACAACAAATGCATCTGCTAAAACTAATTAAAAGACGTCTTTTTTACATTGAACATTTTTTTCTATGAACAATATTTAACAATGTAATAGCGAAAAAATCGCTAAAATCATCAAAAATAGTCGTTTTTTTTCTATTACTTTACAGGATTTGAATTTACACAAAAATGTTAAATACAAAAGTTATAGATAATATTGAAACAAAACATTTTCCTATTCGACATTTTTTTGTACGATCAATTCCTGATGAGTTAAATCCAAAAAAACGGTTTTTAACGCCTAAATGTACATAAAATGGCTGATTTTCGTTTATAACTGAGCAGAATTTGACTTTACACAAAAATTTTAAATGTAAAAGTTATAGATAATATTAAAACAAAACTTTTTTATATTGAACATTTTTTGCTACGACCAATTCCTGACGAGTTGAACTCATAAAAACGATTTTTAACGCCTAAATATACATAAAATGGACGATTTTCGGCTACAACTTGACAGGATTTGATTTTACACAAAAATATTGAACGTAAAAGTTATAGATAATATTAAAACAAAACTTTTTCCTATTAAACATTTTTTTGTACAATCAATTCCCGACGAGTTAAATCCAAACAAACAATTTTAACGCCAAAACATACATAATATGGACGATTTTCGCTTATTTCAACGATTTGACTTTACACAAAAATATTGAATGCAAAAGATATACTTATGGATAACATCTAAACAAAACTTTTCCCCAATTAATATTTTAATGTACAATCAATCCTGATTATCTAAACCTATAAATACGACACTTTACATATTCAATTTTCGCTTATTTAACATGATTCGATTTGACAAAGAATTATTCAATACAATAGCTTTAAATAATATCGGAAAAATCAATATAACATTCGAAAGATCATATAATTATAAAAATATAATCATAAGATATAAAATTACATTTAATTACAATGTTAAAATAGTACATTACGATACTGCCACTGAAGTCACATGTATCGTACGATATTTTATAGCACGTTTACCTAAGTCCGCTGTCACGCCTATCCGTACCTTAATCAGTCCACTCGCTACGCTCGCGCGCTAACCTCACGGTGCAATAATCAACTACTTAAGTCACGGGTAGGCGTGACTTAAGTGCGGACTTAGGTCACACTGTGCTATAAAATGAGATAAACACATTGAAAACATAATTTAAAAAAAAGAAATATCTATTGTTTACAAAATGCCAAATATTATGTAAACTAAAACACTAATAAAAATATATAATAAGAAATATAAATTGATGTTGAAGTAACAAAAATTAAAAGATTAAATCCCTAAATGTTTTTTTACTTAAAATTATTCTAAGTTGGTCCAAGAAACAAATTATTTTTTTCTAAAATAATCGTAGACAGGCAGCTAATATTGTATATAATCTAATCTTCTATTAACAATGTGATTAATAGAAGTTCTTCAAGTTTAAACCTTAAAAATAAAATTAAAAAACAAAGATTAAATTTTTGGTTTATCCTCACGACTCGTAACCATATTCCTGATATCACACATTAAATGATATTCGATGACGAATGAATCTACGAAATCATTTTGTGACCATGAATGAAAATCCTTGAGGATATAGTTATTATGTTGAAATGTCCCATCTAGATAAAACAAAATAAAAGAAACAATAAAGTTTGTTGTTGGTAGGTAATGAGGCATGGCGGGTTTGATGTGGGGCGCAGGGCGAGGTCCAGGGGCGGAGCCCCTAGTGGGGGTGTAGGGGGCGAAGCCCCCACTCAGGGCGGTGTGGGGGGGTCAAGCCCCCCACCTGAAATAAAATTACTGATATATTAAAAAAAATATATATATATATATATATATATATCTCAACAGCGATATATATAAACTTCTTTCTGAAATACGACCTTACTAAAGAAGTTAATTATTTTATTTTAATTTATTTACACTTTATTTAATCCAACTAAAAAAAAAGAAATTTTACTTTAATAAAGTTGTAGCTATAAAATAGATAGAAAAAAAAAACCGCTGCCAATTCATTGGCCCGTAGCTTCCTCAACCGTAATTTGTTGATTCCTTTAACTAATTTTTAATAACAAAATTTATAATTTTTTAAAAAATTTATTGCATAATTATAATTAAATTCATTTATGAATATTAAAAATTGTTAATTTTTAAATTTATTTATTTATTTATTATTTATTTATATCAAATTTATATAAATTTTGAGCTGGTAAATAAAGTTATCATTTGAAATAGAAGTAAAATATCTATATTTTATAATAAAACAAATAGCTATCACGGTTGTTTTGTTATTAACAAAAACGTGTTTTTTTAAAAAAGTTCATAACTCACAAATAAATTCTAATAATGCAGAATATAATGCATTCATAATGCATAATTCATAATTATAATAGATTATAATAGATATCATTTTTAAACATTTTAATTCATTTTGTTACACATCATTTGAGTTATGAGTTTTTAAAAAAAAACACGTTTTTGTTTTTGATGATAACTAAAGAACCGTGATAGATAGAAAATTAACTTTTTTTAGAAAATATAGGTATTTTAATTCTCTTTCGAATGCCACCCACCCCATTCAGATACATAGAGCCGTTCTCGAGAAATTACAATTTTAAAAAATGTCAAAAAATTTTTAACCTCAAATATCTCTGAAATTTATGGACCAATCATTTTACCCAAAGAACTCGACCGAGAACTACAAAAAATCACCTCTAAAAGGAATTTTGAAGCCATTAAGTCAATTTTACTCTTGTAATCGTTGGACATACAAAACTGATTTTTTTCATTTTTCAATTTTTTACTCAAAATCTAGCCTACAGAATGTATTCAAATTTTAACAGATTATAGCTATTTATATTCTGTATTATCATGATTTTTCTCAAAAAAATTGACCGTTAAGTTTAGGAGTTATAAGCTTCTAAAAGAAAAACACGTTTTTGTTAATAACAAAAGAACCGTGATAGCTAGAAACTTTTTTTTTTTAGAAAATAAGGTAAAGGAGGGAGTACTGGGACAAAACCTATTTTGGGACCAGAAGTGGGACAGCAGTAAAAAACTACGATGAACGGTTAAGGTGATAAAAGCATTACTTCATTAGTATTCTTTATGATGTTAGCTACGTAGTCACTTCATTATTGTGTTGATTTACTTCTTAAACTAATGTATAACAAGATTCAAACTTTTTGAGGTTATGTTTGAGCTGTACGCATAGCGAAAACTTTATCCCACTATAGGTACCTCTTAATTCCCATATCGTAGTAGTGGGACACGTTTAAAAAGTATTGTCCCACAACTGCGTCAAATGGGCGTCCCACTACCGGTCATAAATAAGTTACCGTGTCCCACTACACTAGTCGATAGTTATTTTCTTTTAATGAGATTCTTTTAATACACCAACAACGGAAGAAAGCATCTTTTTTTCTTAAAATAAACCTTGAGACACGAGCTACCTGCTGAGGTAATTAGTTTTTATGTATTGTGCTTAGTTTTGGCAATAGAAAAGGTTATAAAAAAAGTATGGTCAAAACTGTCCCACTACTACCTACTTTACCTTATAGGTATTTTAATTCTCTTTCGAACGCTACCCATCAGATTCAAATAACTCGATCCTATCATTAAAAAAATCAAAAAACAGTTTTGAGAAAATCGAAAATTTGTAAAAAAACGAAAACGCATCGTCCCAATCAAAAAACGGATTTTTGACCCGCCATCACGCAAAAAAAAACAAAAAAAATGAGACCTGTCCGGTCAAAATCAACCGAGTAGAAGCTGAGATCCAGGCGTACACACACACACACACACACACACACACACACATACACACACACATCCATACAGACATTTTTCAAAAACCATGTATTTTGATTCCTAACACCTCGGAACAGAATTATAACATGTTTTTACAACAACTCAAAAATTTAATGTCACAAAGCTTCCTCTAGGAGGAAGCAAAATGTTTGAGTTGTTGTAAAAACATGTTATAATTGTGTTCCGAGATGTTAGGAATCAAAATACATGGTTTTTGAAAAATGTGTGTGTGTGTGTGTGTGTGTGTGTGTGTGTGTGTGTGTGTGTGTGTGTGTGTGTGTGTGTGTGTGTATGTGTACGCCTAGATCTCAATTTCTACTCGGTCAATTTTGACCGGGCAGGTCTCATTTTCCGGTCAAAATCCGTTTTTTTTTTATTGGGGCGATGTGTTTTTGTTTTTTTTTTTTCAAATTTTCGATTTTTCTCAAAACTGCTTTTTGTTTTTTTTTTAATGATAGGATCGAGTTATTCGAATTGGATGGGTAGCATTCGAAAGAGAATTAAAATACCTATATTTTCTAAAAAAATTATTAACAATAACGTGTTTTTTTTTTTTAGATGCTTATAACTCCCAAACTAAACGGTCAATTTTTTTTGAGAAAAATCATGATAATGGATAATATAAATAAATATAATCTGTAATGTTTTAATTCATTTTGTTGATTAGTTTTTTAGAAAAAAATTGAAAAATGAAAATTGATTTTTGTATATCCAACGATTACAGGAGTAACAATGACTTAATCGCTTCAAAATTCTTTGTAGTCGTAGATTTATAAATTTTGTTATTAAATATTAATTAAAGGAATCAACATATTAAGGTTGAGGAAACTACGGGCCAATCAATTGAAAGAGGATTTTTAATTAATGAATAAATATCGATAAAAAATTTATCGTACTAATACATTACGATACAAGTGCGATAAGTGGCCCATTATTTCATGGCGTAAAGTTAAGGCCCGAGCGTAGCAAGGATCCTTTCACGGCGTCTAATGTGTTACTTAACGCATTAGTATCGTACAATTTTTTATAACACTGTTTGCCTTAAGTCCGCTGTCACGCCTATCCGTGCGCTAAGCAGTTCATTATCGCACCGTGAGGTTAGCGCACGAGCGTAGCAAGTGCGATAAACACGGTGAAATAATGGACTGCATATCGCACGGATATTTTTTTTTATTAAATTATACCTACTTCTAGAAAGATGAAATTTGCTTAAAAAAACATACGATGCCTGAAATACATTATAGAAGCAGAGTTCTATTATTTTTATACTTAAGCACATTTACGCCAACTAAACAGCGACAACACTGAATGATGAGTACACCTGCTAAATCTGACTGGTGGCTTTTATAACATTACAGGAGCAGGATTAATTTATCTTTTCATGTTGTAAATTTCAGACTAATTAATTAAATAGGTTTTCTCTTATGAAATCTGAAGGGCCGATCTGTCCGAAAGATTTATAGAGTATGCTTAAATAAATATTCTGGAAACCTGTCAGAATTATGAAAAGTTCACTATAACCTCTAAAAGTCAATTAATACTGGTAGTTAATGGATAAGCTCATTGTTCATTAACTACTACAATTCGACTGAATTTTGCAGATTAAAATAACTTTTTTCACAATTTTTACACGTACTCAGATTTATTGTTATGGCGGGACAAGCTATAGATGTATAGAAGTTTCAGACACACTCTCACTACACTACACCAAAGTATACGAACCAAAATTAAAAACTTAATAAGAAAATTCATCCGGCTCCTACAATATAAAAGCCACTTGTCACATTTAGCAGTTGTATTGAGCATTCAATGTTACCGATATTTACTTTGAGGTGATGTGTCCGTACTTAATCCAAAAGACTAAGAATGATAGAAACCGGCTTCAGTAATGCATCTCAGACATTCTATGTATTTTTGAGTTGACTCTATCTTTTTGAAAGTACATGTAATTTAATAAAAAAAATAAAAATACAGTTCTATAAAAAATACACAAGCAGTGCCTGAATTAAATCTGAGAAATTGCATGACTTATTTCTTTCTTTTTATTAAATTATACCTACAAAAAAAAAAAAAAAAATCAGCATAAAAATACATAAGATGCCTGAAATGCATTATAAAAGCAGATTTCTATCATTCTTATGTTCTTCTAAATGAAGTTTGAAAAGACATCCTCAAAGTAAATATCAACCACATCAATGAATGAGGAATAGATCTGTTAAATTTGACCGGTCGCCTCTTATAGTTGCTGCTTTTTCTGAAAGGATAATAAAAACCCTGAAACAAAAAATGAAGCTATAGTAATGGTTGAAAGCAGTAGATTACTGAAATAATAATTATTCAAAGAAAAGACCACAAAGTGGTCACAGTGAATTAAAATAAATACAGACTAGATCAACTTCCATTGATAATATATAGAAAGATGAAGCTGCCAAGATGTGTGCATCAGGAAGCCCTTCACTCAAGGTTACCCACTGTAATGCCATTGTTGAGTTTCTCAAAGTTGCCATTCCCAATTTGGTCCTATTTTTTTTAAAGTCTCCTGTTTTATGATGGTCATATAATGACGTCCTCGAGGAAAGAACAATTATATGAAGACGTGTTGTCTTCTGCAGGAACTCTTCCCCCTAGGCCAAAAACATAATTACAACAAGAATAACTTGGCAACGGAGGGAGTACAGAGAAGCCACACTCCTGTCAAAGGGGTAGGAAATTATTGCAGGATAGATACTAGCTTAAAAGTATAAACCAATAAACTTTCTTACAGTAAGCTACTCACCAGATAATTTTTTCAACGAGTTCAGAGGTTGTCAATGTCCACATGAAATATGTCAATCAATCCAACATATAGTCCCAATAAAAAACGCTATCTGCAGGTGTTTAGGACGCCGTGATGTCGTCTGCAGGAGCTCTTCGCCCTAGACCAAAAACATAATTACAACAAGAATAACTTGGCAACGGAAGGAGTACAGAGAAGCCACACTCCTGTCAAAGGGGTAGAAAATTATTGCAGGATAGATGCTAGCTGTAAAGTAAACGAGAAAACATTCTAACAGCAAACTACTCACAATATAGTGTTAGCGTGTCGATAAGATCATTCATAGCACTATATATTTACCAAGATATGTTGAGAGAATTGAAAGGGATCTTTGCACTCAAAAGTCGAGAAAGCGCATGTGTATTCTCAACTAAGACCTCTTCACCCTCACTTAAAGTTTACGAGAATGTTCACACACAATACAATACATACAGAGGGATTGTGTATGCAATTTCAGATCGACTCAATCACCCGGTACGGAGAAAATGACATTTTTCTCAAAAATTTCTTGAAAAAGACACAGAAATTGCAATATCTCCAGACTTGCTGATTATGCATATCTAAATCTTGATATACTGTCCCTCAGCATGTATTCCATCATGTATAGAAAGTTGAAGATACTTGTAGGGAATGGAAAGGGATCTTTACACTCAAAAGTCGAGAAAGCGCATGTGTATTCTCAACAAAGACCTCCTCACCCTCACTTAAAGTTTACCAGAATGTTCACACACAATACAATACATACAGAGGGATTGTGTATGCAATTTCAGATCGACTCAATCAGCCGGTACGGAGAAAATGACATTTTTCTCAAAAATTTCTTGAAAAAGACACAGAAGTTGCAATATCTCCAGACTTGCTGATTATGCATATCTAAATCTTGATATACTGTCCGTCAGCATGTATTCCATCATGTATAGAAAGTTGAAGATACTTGTAGGGAATGGAAAGGGATCTTTGCACTCAAAAGTCGAGAAAGCGCATGTGTATTCTCAACTAAAACCTCCTCACCCTTTCTCAAGATTTACAAGAATGTTCATACACAATGCAATGCATGCTGAGGCATTGTACATTAAGTTTCAGATGTACTCAATCAGCCAAATTGGAGGAAATTACTTTTCTTTCTTAATAATTTCCTCAAAAAGCACACAGAAAATGCTGTAACTCCACACTTGCTGATTATTTAGATCTGAAATATGGTATATAATCCCTCAGAATGCATGATATGGTGACGTGTGTAAAGCTGAAGATATTTTCAGAGAAAGGAAAGGTATTTGTATACTTGAAAGTCGAAAAAGCTCATGTGCACTTCCAACTAAGACTACCTTGACCCTCAAAGTTTAACAAAATGTCCTTGTGAAAAAAAGATGAAAACCCTGCAAGATTAGAAAGGAGCTAGTATTATTGAAATAATACTTACTCAAGGATAAGACCACAACTGAATTAGCAGAGAACTCGACCAACATCAATATCGATCCATACAGCAATTTAGGAAACACAGTGACTGCAGATATAAACATTGATGACTGCCGTCTGCCGGACTGCCGTGCACACATGGTTGACATGGTGCGGGTGAGAGCCAGATAGGAAGCGAAGCACTGTAGCGATAATACGCACGTAGTAGGCAGCTTTCTTGTGTTCACTCCGCACTGAAACTTTTTCACTAGAAGTTCGGCCCAGCCTTTTTCTCGCATCATCCGCGGCGCCGTGTCGCTTGCGCAAAGAAGCTACGAGCTATCAGCTGACGAGCCAGACGTGACGAGCAGGTGAGCTGCAGCGCATGCGCATGCGCGCACACTCACATGGGTAAAGCCAACAAGCCAGCAGTGTCACCGCCATCACGTGATTGGCGATGCTATACACGTTACCCATGTGAATAGATGATGTTGTAATTTTTATATCGTTTATTGCGATTATTGCGAATTGCGTAAAATCAAGCTCGCATTGTCATCACTTTGCATAAACAGCTATATATTATACGTAATACGTTATACACGAACAATATGACATGACTTGATAACCATTGCGCGGTAACATGTCTCTAAGAGACGGTCACTAATGTTTTTTAGACGGTAAATTTTTCGCTTATTAGCTTTACTGTTTGTCATATGGTAACAAAAACTATTTTTTTTTTTTTTTAATAGTATGCAAAATCATGAGTGCATTGCCCTTCGTAATGACATTATTAATCAATTTTCGCTTTTATAAAAATACAAGGTTCTCCTGAGTATTGCGGTCGTGCCTATTATGTAAAAACGAAGTTTTTACATAGGGAGTGGGTGGGCGACGAGCGAAGCGAGGAGCAGGTGTGTGTGGGGGGGGGGCCGAAGGCACGCTGGGGGGCGCAGCCCCCCTAGTTAAAGAATAATTTAACGATGTCTTTCACTTCATCATTTGAATTGAAGTGATGGCCACCCAAACTTTCCTTTAATTTAGGAAAAAGAAAAAAGTCACTTGGTGCGAGATCTGGAGAGTAGGGTGGGTGATCAAAAATTTCCCATTTGAATTTTTCCAGTGCCATTAAGCCCTTTTGCAGTTAAAAAGTGAATAACTGCACGCAACTACAGGTGGACACGTTTTTCACAGGTAGCTCCATGGTTTCCGAGCCGGTACTGATGAAAAAAATTTTTTCGGCAGCTAAGACCGGTTCCACTCTTATCGGTATATCCTAAACTAAAACTATGTTCGGTCCCAGCTCGCTAGATGGCGCTGGGGCAAAACGGCAGACTAGGGAAACTTACTTTTTGAACACCCCTCGTAATAATAACATTTTCTGACGCATTTCCTTTGCATTAGTTTCAGGATTATAAACACTTAGGCATTCTTTCGTACCAGCACATATTCTACTATTCTCCCTATAATATTGCTGAATGGCTTCTTTAATTTCATCAGAATGGCTATATAAATAAAATCATATTAAAAGTCATACAGATGTATGTTAAAATTATCATACTTTAGTCATTAATTTATACTTCCATGGAAATTATAAGATGATTTTTTACTTTTAGAAAATATGAGAATACGTTTAAAATATCTCAAAAACTACAGAAAAATTTTTTTGAATAGTATATTGTGTACCAAGTGTCATGTGTGCCTTTTTAACTAATAATTAAGTAATGTTTTGTTATAGGTCCTCAATGAGAATCATATAGATTGATCGTATGCAAAGGTACACGCTAGTATCTTTCACTGTATTAATACAAAATTGTAATATATTATTCTAGTGAGATTATGATAGTCATGTAAAAACTGTTTTAATCCATACATATATAGCTAATGTGAAATAATAGTATAATCTTCCAAGAAATAAAAAAATACTTTGGTTGGTTAAAATTTTAATTTTAGTAAAAAACACTATTTTAAATAATATCTAAATCAGTAATATAGTGAAACAATTTACATAAAGATTTTCAGGTCAGTAGTAAAAAGGACAAAAAACTTACACAGTCATTATAATACAACATTATAGTATTGGCATCTGTTATTTGTATGTCAGATTTATGTATACAAAGTATATGTACACATATAATGGAATATAATTTCTCTAGTCAGATGTGAAAACAAAACTACAAACATTACAACGAGGTTTTTTGAAACTTATTACTTGAATCAATGTACTTTACATCCCAGGCGGAAATAAAACTTTGCAAATAATTATTAATAACTATATACAATTTTTTATAATTTAGAAAAAAGTTTATAACTGATAATAACTATTTATAAAGATAGGATTTGAGACTATAGTAACAGTTAATAAAATTATTAACAGTTTTTCTTTTATGAATAGCTAAAAAAAGTTTATAACAGTTATAAACTTTTATTTACTTTTTTGGGCCACGGCGACTATATAAACTTTTTTTATTTAATAATAATAGTTATTAATAGTTTTAATTAGTTTTTAATGAATTTAAACTTTAAAATCATTCTAAAATCCTTATTATATGAAATCATGATTAATTATAAATTTAAAATCATTATTTTCAATTATTAAAAATTGATAATAGTTATTAATAGTTATTTACTTTTTTATACTCATCAAATATCCAAATTTTTCGACGATCCAAAAACTTATATGAAAGTCAATAACTATTTATAACTATTTATAATAGTTTTAGACTTTTATAAAAGTCTCAAATCCTGACTTTATAATCTGCCAATATCAGTTATAAACTTTTTTTAACTTTTGTTATAGAAGATCATTTCTGCCTGGGATCTGACGTACGAATAGCTAGAGCCAATAATATTCAATAAGTTGTTTAATTATACAGTGAAAGACCAACAAAAATTACCTTACAATTCCCATAAAAAATTCCATGCATAAAATATTATTTACACGTAAAGATAAAACGAAATCATTCACAAATCTCTCCTCTAGTTTCTTTTATAGATATTGCTTTTCTGTACATGTATTGTGAACAATTAAAATTTTCTTTTGCTTCTTTATAAGACCAGTTACTTGGAATCAGGCTTAATAGCCGTATTTTTTCACTCTTTTTTTTTTCTTGATGGAACTTATTTTTTAAATCAGTCATAGTTTGATTAAGAGATTCGCTGTCTTTTTGTAAATTTTGTACATCACTGGAAAGATTTACTTTAAGAACTTCATTAACTTCATTGACAAGCTTTTTATAAATTGTCTGAGTAGTTTTTTCAATTGTTTTTTTAAATCTATACTCAGAAACTTTTTGTCGCTTGGGAAGTGGTTCGTCAAAACAATCCAACATACTTTTTAAATTACTAGTGCGTGATTTTTGTTCTTGGCTTTCTGTAAGAAAATCTGGTCCTGTATCTGTCGTAGAACTTATTGGAGTCTCTGTCTCAGATTCTGACGGTTGTGTAGTACTTAAAGAAACAGTTGCTTCACGTTCATCTCTCACTGGCTTTGTAATTTTTAATATTTCATTGTAACAAGTGCCACATACTTTTTTACCAGGAACTAGATTCTGTTTGGTAACATGTTTATAATATGAATAAAGCTGAAGCGTTATAGGCTTCAAATTATTTGTTTTTTTCTTTTCATGTTTATTATATGGATCACAACATGATGTCTGGTATGATGTATAATAATTCAAATATCTAGATTTGTGATATGAACATATATTTTTAACAGTTATATTTGGTACTCTGCATTCAAGAAGAAGTTTATCTTCTCCGCTTAACTCTTGAAAATCATCGATTTCTTCTGATTTTGTATGTGAGTCATACTTGCAATCATCATCTAAACATTTTCCGATGTAGCATTTAAACTTGTTAGAATCCATTGTTCTAAAAAGTCCTATAAACTATTTGCAGTAGATGATATTCAATATAAAAATATATGGCCACAATGACGAACAAATATTTTATCAACTTTATTAAAAATTTTAACTGAAAATACTAATATCACTTTTCTTATTATAATTATTACAATAATCAACTTTATTAAAAATTTTAACTGAAATACTCATATCACTTTGCTTATTATTATTACAATAAGGCTGCAATCACATGGTGCGGAATACATCTACGGAATAGAGGATGCTTCATGGAGACAGCCAATCAGAGCTATTTGTTAATTTGCAGAATTACTTGACTGGCTGTTTCCATGACGCACCCTTTATGCCGCCGCTCTATTCCGCACCATGTAATTTCAGCCTAAAGATTTCTAAAATCAAGTCTCTGCCTTGTTTCTGTAATTCCGAGGTGAAACTAGCAGCCATTTCTCAATGCGTATGACAGCGGACAGGTTATATATTCGTTGTTACTCGAAAAAAATTACGTTGTCCGATATCTACCAAATTCATAATCAATGGTAGAGAATTTGGTAGATATCGGATAACGAAATTTTTTTCGAGTAACAACGGACTTGTAACCTGTCCGCTGTCACGTATTGAAGAAAAGCTGTAATCAACTGATCAAGTTACAAAACACCAACGAAAACATATTTGTAAACTGTTTACTTTAGTTTCCTACGTTTGTTACGTATGTTACAGGATTTTCGACATTTTCGACGTTTTCGGCAATGTTACGTTAGAAAACTGATGAAATTGTCGCAAACCCATTCCTGGCCGTTATGCCATGAAAACAGAGAAGCCTATATACAATATATTCATAGTACAGCCATACAATTACTTCTCTAGGAATCAGAGGAAAACCCTTGTGATGGTATTGGTGCAGCTATTAAGAGAAAAGTAAACTGACGAGACAACTGCCGAGTTCAATATTTTGACTTCTGACAATGACTCGGAGAAAATAAAATTATATAAATAATATTTTTGTACAAGATATATAAAACAATAAACTTTTACAGTAATGCAGAGATATTACTGAACATATATTTAATACTACCTCTCTCACTGTATGAAAAAAATCTTAGATTTTCATTGATACTCATAACTGGTACAAGCACGCAAAGTTATATATTTCAAAATGCGATATTGTAGGATTTCTCAGCCCCCGCTAAGGTATTAAATGAAACTATCACCTTATAAAGAGTCTTCTAAGAGAAAGATGATCAATGAACCAAATCGTATCTCTCTTGCATTAGTATATAGAAGTTTAACGCAAATACGAAAAAAACGATATTTAAAAGTTGAAAATTTTTTAGGAAAAACCTAAAATGAATCGACGAGACTTTTTTTATGTATTAATATTATAAATAAACAATACTTTAAAGCTATAAAAGTTAGAAAAAAATCACTTAGAAATTTTTACCAGGGGCTCAAAAATAGTAATTTTTTAGAATTTTAGCAAACACATCCATCTTTAAATGCTTATATCTTTATCATTTTTCGATAAATTAAATCGCGTGATCCCCCAAATTAAAGGACTCTGCAAGACAAAAAATTTGCGAGGTCATGCAAATTAATTGGTGGAAAAATGCCAAAGATAGGAGCATTTGAAAATGACCTAGAAAATAAAAAAATTCGTAAATATTGACCATTATATTTGAGTATATACAGCTTTTTCTTATGTTCGGAAAAATTTGAAAAAAATTTTTCTGTAAAATATATACTTCAACAAACAAAACGCGACCTCATGGTTTAAGATAAATGCCGATTTCGAATTTTGGTAGAATTTAAAAAAACAGCTAAAAATGGTCTAAAAACAGTCATTTTTTCGACTAATTACTGATATATCTCAGCATGTAAGGCATCTGGAGGGCTAATATTTGGCAAAAGTTCATATTTATAAAGTACTTCAATGTTATGTCGTCTAGAATTGATTTGGAAAAATCACCTGCGCACTGAAATTGCGAAATCCACAAGAATGACCCATATATATATTAGGGTGTCCGTTATTTACCGATTTTAATTTTAGTCACATACCTGTTGAGAAGTCATTTCTTGATAAAAAAAAAATGAATTTGACGCCCGCCAGTTTGATTCATTAAAAATGCGCGTGCCTCTGAGTACTTATTGTTTTCCCATGTTATTTAAATGGAAAGGTGGTCGTTTTAAGTGTTTTCTTACCTTCTAAAATTTTGTATACCAAAATCTATATTTTCGACTATTTAAGATGATTCTAAAATGGCATATTTGAATGTACAAATTTATATATATAGGGAATATAAAGTTTTGAAAATTTTGAACTGATTATTGTAATCCAAATTCACATTTTTTAAAATAATTTTCATTTTATTTTCTTCTTTTATCGCTTTATATATTTTGTTATAACCAATATTATTTGCTTTTTTTCATCTTAAGTCTAATTACTACTAAATACTAATAGAAAAATAAAGTACTTTTCGATACTAGTGCGAGAGAGATAATTCTTGTGTGTCGCCCGAGCGAAGCTATGGTGACAATTACATGAGTCGAGAATCACCTCTCGCATATGTATCGAACAATATTTTTAAAACAACGGTTGGAAAGTTTGAATTTGCGCAAGCAACAGTAGGTAAATTAGATAATTTACATAGTTAGGATTTCTCTAAAGCTCGCTAATTCACATCATTCAGGTGTTTTTCAATGATATCTTGGAGAAATGAGATTTATAGCTGAATTTTGGAAGTCTTTTAAAAAGACAGAATAGCAATATTGAAATAATATTGGAATAGTATTGTCATAATATTATAAAAAGGAATCTTTTTAGACAATTATGATTATGTGTAAAAATAATAATATTAATCATAATAATAAAATCATTTCAACCGGTTTGCTTCGCAAATATTAATAACTTAGTTATTATTTGAAATATCATTTGAAAAATCGAATGTTTGAAATTGAATAGTTTTATTTAATGTTACTATTCATAAGACTTTTTCAAAATTAATAAATTACTTGTAACTGAAATGTAAAAACAGAGAAAATCTGCATTTTCGCCGTCGCGACGAAAATATTTAATAATATTGATTTTGATCAAAGCAGCTAGTTTTTGTTAGGGTTTAATTGTAATAAAAATGGCAAAACTGTGACTCGGATATTAATTTTTTTAGTTCATTTAGTCAATGAAGGATTCTTCTTAGTATAAGCAGTATCGACATGGCTTCAAAACAGTAGCAAAATTTATATTTAATTAATAACATTATAACACACATTAGTGGTAATAAGTTACCGACTAATAAGGAAATTCTGCAATTACTTTTTTATCACACTCGTAATTTAAATAAGAACATATAGAATAGTATGACTGATGTTTTCAACGAAGTACGGACAATTATTACAATTATTACAAGGACTAACTGCGTTGCCAAAATAGATAGATTATACAATGAATATCGTCAATTACAAAAAAACAGAAATAAAGTTTGTATCAAGTAAATTGAAAATGACCTTGTTTTGAGATTGAATATGCTTTTTGATATTGCTGCAAAAGATGTTATAGAAAAACTTGATGAGCCTTCAAAGATTTTTTTGTTAAGCCAACGATCAGCACATCGTTTTGGTTTTCTTCCGTTGGAATCGCAAGGAGTTTCTACAAAATTAGGTAAGAAGGATAATCAAATGAAGTAAAAAAATAAAGTGGCAGTTCTTAACCAAAAGGTTATGTTTATAAGAGCCCAAATTAAATACTTATAAAAAACCTATAAAACTAATGTAAGCTAACAGAATCCATTCTTACAATAATTAACACTGAATATCGAATGAACTCTTAACTTTTTTGCTTATTCTATTAAACTTTATCTTTATTTTTATTAATTTTTTTACATTTTTACCAATAATTTTTTTATATTTCATATTTTGATAGACTTTAAATAATTGTATTGGCTTTTTAGTGAAATATTTTTTAGTAAAATATTTTTTCTGATAATTTTGGCATCGAAGGTTTATACCTCTAAGACTCTCTTAAAGAAATATATTATTGTAATTTCATAAGTATAAAAATTAAATTATTTTACATACAACTTTTTTGATTATAACAGATGAAAATGATGAGGAAGATGAAACTAATTTAAATTTACTGAGTGAGGAGGTTCCTCATTGTTCACAAAGTCATTTCAAATCAGATAGCATGATGAAAGCGATTTGTCCCAGTCATCTTGTAAGTTACTTAACTCATTACTAATCATTATGGTATTTGATATTCGTTTATTATACAAAATAATCTTTTAATTGATGGTTATTCAGGTAGAAGTGAGCAGCCGACTTCAATTGAAAAAAATTGTAGTGAATCACAGTCTAATGAAGGATCTCTTTATTTAGGAACTGGCCGTTATTATGAGTCACAAAATATTCGAGGTTTAATTGACGTAATGACAGAGAAAGTTGTATCTGTTCTAGATACCTGTCAAATTTCTTATAGAAAATCAGTACATTTGATTAGTGCCATAGCTGAGAGTTTAGGCCATAATAATGAGGAATTAATATTGAGCAAATCCTCTTTTCATGAAAAGCGAAAAAAAAATTCGCGAGGAAACTGCAAAAAAAAGTTAAAATACTTTTTGGTTGTACCCAAATAAATGCTGGCATAGTACACTGGGACGGGAAAATAATAACAGACTCGATAACCTGCAAACGCATCGATAGATTGCCTATAATTGTGAGTAGCGATGAATGCAGGAAAATAGTAGATGTACCTGCCTTAGAAAATGGAAAGGGAGTAACTATAGCAAAGACGGTTTATAAGGCATTTTATGATTCAAGTCAAAAAATATAATAAAATTTTTTTTTCAAATCAATTTTTGTTACTGTTTCTGTTTTTGGATAATAATATTACCGCCAGAAATCGCGGTCCGAATATCTGGCGTTTCCAAAACACTGGTTGTGAATCTTTTTTCCCCTTTTAGCTTTTCCAAAATGGCGGATTTTGTGAAACAGCGTAATGTTAAACTTCATGATTTTTTTTCTCGAAATGTATGAACTTAACGAAAAAATGTTATAGAACAAAAAATGCTTAGAAACACTCAAAAAATACGTATGAATTTTTTCAGAAGTTTTTGAACCAATTTTGAATTTTTAAATTTTTAACATTTTCGAAAAATCAAAAAATGTCTCAAAAACTTCTGAAAAAAAAATCATACGTGTTCTTTGAATGATTCTAAGCACTTTTTATTCTATAAAATTTTTTCATAAAGTGTATTTTTTTCGAGAAAAAAAATTTTGAAATTATGCGTTACATAAACACACAAAACGTTGAATGGATTGAAGACTGTATAATCATCACTCTGCCACTATAAATATGTAGTAAAATATAGCGTTGCCCAGTTCTAACCATGGGGAGGTAGACGATGCAAGAGAACCTTCTTCTTTTTTTTATATACTTTTTTTATTTTTTATATTTTTTATATTTGTTATATTTTATTCTATTCTTTTGAATGTATAGAGAGGAAACAGTTTTTACAAAAATGTAAACCACACACCTTGCAGAGCTTTCTAGTTCTTAGAGAACATTAATTTGTTAGAACAGTTTCTTTGACTTGCGGATTGAACTGCATTACTGAATTTGGGCTTTACATGTTTTTCTTTTTCCATATAGCTTTTAGCAATAGCCATACAAACATCTTTAGTACCTATTTTTTTGCTCTTACCTGCTGTTGCAACATTGTACAAGACAGTGGGTCACTTGGGTCATTTTTATCAGAGGTATCCAAATAGCAATTACCAACGCCACTGTCTAATAAACTAATGTTCTCTAAGAACTAGAAAGCTCTGCAAGGTGTGTGGTTTACATTTTTGTAAAAACTGTTTTCTCTCTATATATTCAAAAGAATAGAATAAAATATAAAAAATATAAAAAATATAAAAAATAAAAAAAATATATAAAAAAAAAGAAGAAGGTTCTCTTGCATCGTCTACCTCCCCATGGTTAGAACTGGGCACCGCTATATTTTACTACATATTTATAGTGGCAGAGTGATGATTATACAGTCTTCAATCCATTCAACGTTTTGTGTGTTTATGTAACGCATAATTTCAAAATTTTTTTTCTCGAAAAAAATACACTTTACGAAAAAATTTTATAGAATAAAAAGTGCTTAGAATCATTCAAAGAACACGTATAATCTTTTTTTCAGAAGTTTTTGAAACATTTTTTGATTTTTCAAAAATGTTAAAAATTAAAAAATTCAAAATTGGTTCAAAAACTTCTGAAAAAATTCATACATATTTTTTGAGTGATTCTAAGCATTTTTTGTTCTATAACATTTTTTCGGTAAGTTCATACATTTCGAGAAAAAAAATCATGAAGTTTAACATTACGCTGTTTCACAAAATCCGCCATTTTGGAAAAGCTAAAAGGGGAAAAAAGATTCACAACCAGTGTTTTGAAAACGCCAGATATTCGGACCGCGATTTCTGGCGGTAATATGATTATCCAAAAACAGAAACAGTAACAAAAATTGATTTGAAAAAAAAAATTTATTAAATTTTTTGACTTTTTTTTAAAGAAACTCAAAAATAATACACTTACTGACTTTTTTTTACAAAATAAGTTGCAGATTCTGAAAGAGCACACTCGAAAACCCCCTATAGAGGATTTTGGATAAAAATGACTTTGTTTTTCCAATAGAATTCTGTACTTGAAAATGTGTGCACAAAAATGTGCATTTGCGCGTTAATGGGTTAACGCGTTGCGTGATTCTCATTGCATCGGATAGATCTTTAGTGTATGAGGTTCGTTTATTTAGACACAGGCTTTGTCTAAGAGTGCATGCAATAATATGATGTCAAGGAGGAGCGGGTCTAAGCAGGAGGGTCCAAAGAGCCGCCTGTCCGAGCCGCGTGGGTGCGGGTGCGTGGTTGGGGACCGAAGCGCCCTTCCACTCAGCCATTGGAGGATGCGGGTCTAAGCAGACGGGTCCAAAGAGCCGTCTGTTCGAGCCGTGGATACGGGTGCACGGTCGAGGACCAAAGTGCCCTCCCGCTCAGCCGTAGGGTAGGAATGGGTCTATGCAGGCGGGTCCGTAGAGTCGCCTGTTTGAGCCTTGGAGAAGGGTAGGTGGGTAGCGAAGGGGAAAAGTAGTGATTCTAAAAGTAAAGATGAGTAATTTTTTTTTTATTTTATTGTCGCATAATAATAATCTTACATAGCGCGAGCAATCAAGGCAGAGCAGAGCTCGTGTGCTGTGGCTGCTCGGTGAACAAATGCGTGCTCGTCGAGCCGCGCTGTGGGCTTTATATACCCGGGCGGCGTATGTCCATCTCTGTCGCTCGTATAGTTATCGCAGTTATGCGTCGGTGGGGGATTCCCCTTGCATATGCACTGTATAGTAGGCTTGCGCCTCGCCGGAAGTAGGGATAGCGCGTGGGAGAGCTACGTCACCGCGAAGGCAGAGAGGAGAGGGAGCGCGTACGAACGTGTGCGCGCAGAGGTGTTGAAACGCTCGCATACAAACTCAGCGTCGCACGTATATGCTTTGCCTGGGGCCTTTTTCCTGCGGCCGCCTTCACTCTGGTCGTGGTGAACGGCCAGCGCCCTCCGCTGGGCCGCCTCACCTCCTGGCACTCTATATGGTAGCGATGATACGTCACGACGCCGTCTTGGACGGCGGCGTCGCAGCGGGCCATTTTTTCAGTCTGCGTCGCGACGCCTTTTCCCATGATTAATTTTATTGGGACTGAGCTCTGCTCTAGCGTTCCCCATTTCGCTCGCGCAGATAGAATGATACATATCGCGGGCTATTAAGAATTTGCCCTGTGTTCCCGTAAAATTTTCGGTTAAGGCAGATCCTTAGTTTACATGTGCTCCGATAGCTTGTCCTTCCACGTAATAGGGCTTCAGATTTGATACATGGAATTTTCCGCGCTCTTTCTCGTTATTGTCGATGACTAGATATGTATCTATATTTACTTTACGTTTAATATGGCCCTTCATATACGTGGAAAAACTTAGCTATTTTCTTATCGCTCGCGTCGGATTGATTTTGCGCTTTGACTAATACTAAATCATTTTCATTGAGCGAAAAATGTCTTTTGTTTTCATTTTCGCGGCGCGCTCGATTTTTTGACATTCGATGGGCTCGGTCCCGTGCTAAAAATATTTTTTGTTCTTGTGTCGCCTCGTTTACTGGTGGTACCGCTATCCATTTCTCCCAAGCCCATGTAGGTTTCGTATTTAGATGCAATTCGATCGGAGTAAAGCCCGTTGTCTCATGATGCGTTTCGTTAATTATTTTTTGTATTGCATCTAAATATTTCGCCCACCTGGTATGTCGTTCTTTTACAAAAGTCCGGAAAAAGCGACCTAATTCTCTATGAACGCGCTCAACCAAGTTACTCTGTGGGTGTCTTATTGAGGAAAAGATAGGCTTTATGCCTCCATTCTCGAAAGCTTTTATCCATTTTTCTAAGGTGAACTGCGTTCCGTGATCCGAAAGAATCCCCTTTGGCTTACCATACTTCGGTATATAATCCCCAAAAATCTTCCGTATCACTGTGTCAGTATTTGCTTTTTTTATGGGGTAAACTACGACGTACTTGCTAAATGCATCTATGGTCGATAGTAGATGCTTAGCGCCCCCGATTGACGTTGGCAATGGCCCGAAAAAGTCAATAGATAAAAGCTCATTTGGTGCACTCGTGAGAATTGGTTGAACATGCTCATTTAATCTTAATGTTAAATATTTCGTTCTCTGACACGTGTCGCATATTTTTAGCGTGCTGCTAATTTTTTGTCGCATGCGCGGTGTGAAGAGATGCTCAGTCATCATTTTATAGATTTTCCTTGCCCCCACATGCCCGTAAATTGTGTGTATTTCTGTTATGAAATCACTGAGCATCTTTTCGGGTATTATAATCTTAAACTTATCTAATGTTACTGTATACATAATATCGTCGCGTAGGACGTATCTTTTCTCTATGCTTTCATTATTTTCTAATTCATCGCCTATTTTTCGAATGTACGGATCGTTATTTTGCAGCTTTTTTATGTTTTTGAGTTGATTCATCAACTCGCGGCTTGGTCTTTGTAATAATACTGTTGCCATAATTATTTCATCTCCCGTATTTTCGGAAATGTCATGAAATTGTCTGGCGAGATAATCCGCAACCGTATTCTTTCGACCTGGCAAATATTCGGGTTGGAGATTGAAATTCTGTATCGCCAGATTCCATCTCCTTAACCTAGCGTTATTAAATTTACAGTTTTTTAGCAAAGTTAAAGCTTCGTGATCGGTGCGTACGACGACTTTTACCGCCCCCCGTAAGTACGTGTCTAGACGGCTTAGGGCCCATACGATCGCGAGTATTTCTTTTCGGTGGTGAAGTATGAACATTCGCTACCCTTGAGCGTACGGCTTAAGAATGTTACTATACTCTCGTCACCCTCGTCATCTATCTGTGATAATACTGCGGCGATCGTGTAGTCGCTCGCGTCGGTGGTAAGTATGAATGGACGCTTCGCGTCAGCGTACTTTAGTATGATGCTCTTATCGAACAGGTTTTTAATATTTTCAAATGCCTGCTCGAGGTCGTTCGACCATTCATACTTTTTCCCTTTTTTCAACAATCTAATTAATGGAATGGTGTGCGCCGAATAGTTTCGTGCGAATTTTGTATAAAAATTTACGAACCCTAAAAACGATTGTAATTCCTTCACGTTTCGTGGCCGTCTGAAATTTTTTGTCGTGCGTATTTTTTCGGGGTCGGGACTTAGTCCTTCCGCCGTTAGCACGTGACCGAGAAATACGACTTCCTTGCGTAGGAAATTTGATTTCTTGAAGTTTATTTTTAAATTTGATTTTAAAAGTCTTTCGAACAGTAGTTTCAAGTGCTGCATGTGACTCTCAAAGTCCTCGGACATGCATAGTAAATCGTCAACGAACGTAATGAGGAAGTTTTCGAGGTCGCCGACGGCTATGTCCAGACCCCGAATCAGAGCTGCGCTGCTCGTTTTTATTCCGAACGGTACTACGTTGAATTCGTATACCTTATTATCACACATGAACGCGGTGTACTGTTACTCGGATATTAATTTTTTTAGTTCATTTAGTCAATGAAGGATTCTTCTTAGTATAAGCAGTATCGACATGGCTTCAAAACAGTAGCAAAATTTATATTTAATTAATAACATTATAACACACATTAGTGGTAATAAGTTACCGACTAATAAGGAAATTCTGCAATTACTTTTTTATCACACTCGTAATTTAAATAAGAACATATAGAATAGTATGACTGATGTTTTCAACGAAGTACGGACAATTATTACAATTATTACAAGGACTAACTGCGTTGCCAACATAGATAGATTATACAATGAATATCGTCAATTACAAAAAAACAGAAATAAAGTTTGTATCAAGTAAATTGAAAATGACCTTGTTTTGAGATTGAATATGCTTTTTGATATTGCTGCAAAAGATGTTATAGAAAAACTTGATGAGCCTTCAAAGATTTTTTTGTTAAGCCAACGATCAGCACATCGTTTTGGTTTTCTTCCGTTAGAATCGCAAGGAGTTTCTACAAAATTAGGTAAGAAGGATAATCAAATGAAGTAAAAAAATAAAGTGGCAGTTCTTAACCATACTACGTTGAATTCGTATACCTTATTATCACACATGAACGCGGTGTACTGTTTACTAGCTTCCGATAGTTTGACTTGGTGAAAACTACTCGTTAGATCGAAACTCGACATGTATTTTATATTTTTACATTTTAAGAAAATTTCTTCTATACCCGGAGGCGCCTCGTGATCGTCCACTAATTTTTCATTTAATTTTCTCACGTCTAGACATGGACGAACCGAACTGTCCTTTTTTATGACAATAACGAGTGGGTTAATGTACGGACTCTTTGAACGTCTTATTATCCCTAACTCCAACCATTTATTTATTTCGGCTTTTACTTTGTCTCTGTAGTTTATTGGAATAGGATAAGGCTTGGAAAAGTACGCAGATTATCTTTTAAGTTAAAACTATATTCGTAATCTGACAATAAACCCGGACGTTTTTGAAATACCTCTTTGTAGCGCATTATTATATGCTTAATTTTTGCCCTTTGGGACTTATCTAAGTTCAGACATGGAATTTATCTTTTCCTCAATTTCGTCTATGGAAATGTCGTAGGAGTGATCGTGTTCATAGGCGTCGTCACTTGTGAAATAATTTTCTAGTTCGTGAGGATCGTACTTGTCGTTGCCTATGCTCGGATCTTCGTACGACTCCTCGATTCTTAAAGACACGAACACCTTAGAGTCGATATCGGCCTTTTTATATGAGACTTGAGCATAATGCTCGTTTACAGTAAAGAAGATTTCTTCATATCGCGTGTCTATTAACATACTTAATGCCTCGTGAGCATCGTATCCCAAAATACAGGGTTTGATTAGTTTTGGCACTACTATAAATATTAAGTTGATTTTTAAATTGCTTATTGTAGTGGATAATAAGACTTGAAACTTTAATCGCGCCGATTTCGCGCCCGTTTCCCCCTTGATAAGTTTGCCGCTAATCGGTAGCGTTGGTCGCGCTGCAAAATCGTTCTGATTTGCGTAATAAAATTCCTCCGAGATACAGGTAATACGGGTGTATTTTTTAGCATTATTTCGATTTCTGGACAGCTTGTTACCTTCACGTTTGAACCATCTGGTTGTATGTCGTGAAGAAGCTCGTCACGTGGGTCTTCGAGTATAGAAGTTACATTTATATCTTTAAAGCTTGACTTATTTTCCAATTCAGTTGCCCCCCGCATGACATCATTCGCGGCGCGAGAGACAACTACTGCGAGTTTCTCGGCTTCTCTAAGCTTGACGAGGGTGACTCGACTGGCGAATTTTCGAAATTTATATTGCAGATGTCAATCTCATCGTGGCTTTTTAAAATTTCTTTTTTCTGTTTAGCGTTATTTCTTTTCTCATTTTTTCTCTCATCGATTATTTTATCGTTTTTTGAGTTGCCGGATGAGGTGACTTCTGCATCGTTGCAACTTGCGGATCTTTATTTACCCACGGCCTATTCCGAGGCTCGGTTGGGCGTGCGTTATCACATGGAGTAGGTTTGCTTTGATCTGGCGTTTACTTTGAGAAGACTGTTTTGCTTTCTGGCGTTGATCGTCATTATCATAGTCATTTAATAGTTTCAAAAGAGTAGTTTTGTCTTTTATTTGTTGGCCGATAATGGCGTGCCGAATAGTCCTTTCAAAGTGTTCGCTCAGTTTCAAAACAAACTCCTCCTCTGTGTAATTCATGTCTAATTCTTTCGCGATCCCGTACATATTTGTCGCGTAGTTAACGCGGCTTGTATTGCCCCCCGGATAGTATTGACCGTACTCTACCCTTTTTTTAGCCGTTCGTTGGGTGTTCGAGTCCCAATAGCGCGCCTGAAAACGTTCTACGAAGTCGTCGTACGATTCTACCTCTCCTTCGTGCATGTACCACCAGTTTCTCGCGTCGTTTTCGAGAGCCTGAGAGATTAAGCACACTAACTGACAAATTCGGCTTAACCACATCGAGATATTTTTTAAACTCGGACAAGAATCTGATTGGTCTCTCACTCTCAAGACCTCGAAATTTCGAAATCTCTAGACGGATTCTGTGTGAGGGCTCGCTTGCGGATGTCATGGCATCGGCTGGGCATTTTTTCATATGGACCATGATTTTTTTGAGGTCGCTAACCTTTGCTTCATAGTGCTCGTGCATTTTCTTTAATTCTCCAGCAAATTGTCGTTTGACATTCGCAAGCGCTTCCTCGAAATCGTGACGGAGGCTAGACTCGTTATCGTTGTTCCTTAGGTCCGCGATATTATTGATTAATCGGTCATTTTCCTGTTCGAGGATTTCGATTCGCATCTGCAAAAGTATTACGTCCTTTTTTTAATTTTGCGTGCTCAAAGTTTTTATCAGTATGCATTTTTTCGATGCTTTCCGAGAGTGAATGGTACTTTTCATTAATCTCGTGTTTGAATACCGCAGCCGTTGCTATATTTAGTCGCGGAGACCCCGCTTCTTCCGTTTCTTCTTCGAAAATTCCGATTTTACCTTCTGACTCGGTTTGTTTTTCGTTAAGCAATTTAAGCTCTTCCGTAACGGCTCGTTGCCATTCGAGACGCTTTCTCTCTATTTCGCTTGTGTCGTCTTCATCTATGGACGATTGTACAGCGAGCATGAAGGATCCCGATTTGCGTGTTTTCGCCATTTTTTTTCCGCAAGTTAGAAAAAAGGTGGAATTATGATAAACGCAACACGGAACACTTTCCCGTGGGTCCGGTATCCTTTGTTAAGCGATTTATATTCAGGATATGAAACGAAGAAATTAAGATCTGCAGAGGCTAGGCCTGATTGTCGCAAAAACTAGCTGAATAACCGTCGTGATACGGTTTGAAATATTAAATAGTCCGCTCTCCTAGCAGACAAGGCACACGTGTTCTGCTCTGTCTTGCTAAAGGAATGTAAATTTAAACGGACGCGTCAAAAATACTATTTGCTTGACATGAAAAATGGAGGTTTAACTTTTTTGGACCTTGTATGCCTCTTAGTCGTGACCGGCTCTATCTATTTTCATAAGCCCTGAGTCACCTAATGTTTACTTGTATTGCGTCCGTGTTTTTGAATATGGAAAAGTTTCCCTTCTGAAAACTGGTTGCTTGTGTTGGGAGATATATTACAAAACATGAAAGAAGGTAGGGTTCATGTCCGATCCATTACCTTATCGCAATAGTTATGCTCGGATCTATGTTAACCGAAGACATCCCGAGTGCATTCAAACTTAACCTAAACAAATATTTTTCCATAAGCTATTTTGCTTGTATGGTTCCCTAGGGGTAACAAGGGGGAATAAAAGAAATAATTTGTGCCTTTCCTGTCAAAACATTACGACTTTATTTCGACTCGAGCGAAAGCGTCCCGAATCTTTCCATAATAGCTATTACTTCGTCTTCTAAATTAGTCAGTCGAGCGTTTACCGTTTTTTCCAATTTGACTAATCTGCTCGTTATAATGTTTAAATGAGTTGAGAATTTCTCCTTTTTATAAGCTAACGTGTTTATCTCGACGGCCATTTTCTCGAAGAGCTGCTTCAAAACGCGATTCTGCTGGTTTATCATTATTAATTCCCGTTTCAATAACCTGCTCTCATTATGCAAATAGGATACCGTTTCCCAACGCTCCTCATCGAACTGTTCTAAACCTTCGATCCGTGATGTTAACTCTATAACTCGATCCGCGGTCTGACTTTCTATCATCGCGTTCCCGAAATCCAGTATCATCTTATTATTGCTCATCTCTCAAACTAGATTAACCTGTGTCCCTGTTCGGGCGCCAATTGTGACGTGCACGACTTTGAATTCTCGATAAAAAAAATCCGAATTAACGCGTTGCGTGATTCTAATTGCATCCGATAGGTCTTTAGTGCACGAGATTCGTTTATTTAGACACAGGCTTTGTCTAGTTTACGATGATAAATACCGATTATAAAGAAAAAAACGTTTAATTAAATAATATACTTAGAACCTATCACGAAAAACTTTGAGAAGAGCCTAAATATTATTTTAAAACAGCCAACAAGATATTCTGTACAAGAATAATATACTACCAAACTTCATATTGGAAGAACTACAGAATCTTTGAAACATTTTTTCTCTAAAAAGAGAGCATTAACATTTTTTTACGAAAATATTTTTTGATTTATACATTCATCTAAATTAAAGTAGAAATAAATATTAAATTAGAAATAATAAAATTTTCTACGAAAGTATAAAATAAGGCAAGTATAAGTTTTTTCTGGAATCTATAAACATAAAAAGAATTATATTTTCACATGACATTACAATTAATAGTATTGTTAATTTATCATCATACCTAAGAAAATACACGTTTGATTATATTATTTAAAAAAATTTTACTAATGTAATCATTTTATCGAGCTCCTTGAAGAAACATTCAAATTTAAAACTTTTGTCAATAACAATACTACCATTTAATAATGATATTAGAAATATACTATAATAAACTCTCATAACGTTATCGCACTATCTAATTATCATTTTCTCTTAAAAAGTTGTGAAATCTATCTCAAAAAACATTTTACAAAAGTTTAAACTAAGGCAAGTATTAGTCTTTCTCTTCCTCCCTCTCTCTCCCGCCCTCTCTTTCTCCCCCTGTCTCTCTCGCCCTCCCTCTCTCCTTTCCTCTCTATTCCTCTTCTCTCTCTCTCTCTCTCTCTCTCGGTCGCTGACATCGCGCAAACCATGGAGACCTCTTCCACTACCGAGGATCCAGCCACGCTGACTCTCACGCCGTAGCAGACTACCGCTGCCCTCCTTACCGCCTTGCAGCTCCCGCAATACGCCCAGCACGTCGTAAACTGGCGCGAATGGAACCCGCCAAACCGCACCGTTCTCATCGAACCAGCCCAAACAACATCAGCAGCACCATCAACTCAACGGAACCAACAGATAGCACATGCACTCGTCTTCACACATTCCTCTCCATTCATCCGCGACTCTATTTTAAAAAAGACTCTACTTCTGCGAAACGTTACCTGCCAGGCCATTTTTGGAGTCGGGGGCAGCACATTGCTGTCAGTCAACGCACTGTGGCCTGCCTCAGTCTACGGTCTCCTTAAAAGCGCCACCGCTGTATATAAGCAACTTGGCCACGCAAGACCCATAGTCCGGAACCTCACCGTTTTCATGCGTCCGTCGAGAGCTGGGCCTCTAGTGCCGATACGCCGCGAGTCCGAGATCGACGCGCTCTTAAATGTGATGACTTGGCGTCCACCAAACCGAGCGAATCCGAACGCGAACTCCGGCGAAATAGTTACAGGTCACATTAATGGAAACCGTCTATCCCCTGTCAATTTTGCTCTCATCGAGGCTAAGTGTACCGTCACGCGTTTTGTATATATATTCTCGCCATCACTAAGACATTTCTGCACCCGAATATAGACGACGCGCACCTTGGCCTCGATGGTTACAACTTTTATCGTGCAGATCGGTAGAGTATGCATGGTAACAGTGTTGGTGTGTATGTGCGAAACGACTTCGCTGTCCAAATACTCGTCGCCTCTAAACCGTTATTCGCAAATAAGCTGGAGTTCCTCATTTTCGAGATAAACACTACTCACGTAAAAGTTTTATTCGCCGCCATCTATCGCCGACCAACTGCCGAATATCCACACGAATTTCTATCATACCTATCCACCTACCTCCCTCATTTCAGCTCTGTAATCATCACTGGCGACATCAACATTAACATGGCCACCCCTACCGCACCAGCCTCCGCCAGGTTGCAAGCTTTCACAGACCATCACTCTCTGCATCTCATCCAATCCGATCCCACCCATCATCAACTCTGGAACAACTCTCACACCTGGATCGACCTGTTCATCATAAAAAAATTCTATCCCATATCCAACTACACTAAATCTCCCGCACCTTTCATCGCTGGCCACGACTTCATAGAACTCACCCTCCCCTGCAGAAATCATCCTCCTGTCTCCAAGTCTATTCTCTCTCGCAACCTCAAGCACCTCAACCCCGACCAACTCGATCATAACCTCCTCAGCCTTCTGGCCGCACTTCCTCCCCCCGCTCCTTTCCCCCCCTTCACCTTCATCACCTCCACCCCGTCCGCGGGAGTCATACTGGGTCCCTGCCCCTCCAATGTCTGTGAGGCCGAGCGCCGACTGACCAAAGTCATCATTTCTGCCTTTGATGTAAGTGCACCCCTACGCTCGATCGTTCTTTCCTCTCGCCGCAAACCCTGGGTCAGTACCGAGATTCATTCGATCATAAAAGCCCGTGACTTACAAAATTTCGCGCGCCTCAGGTACTGTGGCAGATTTGCAGAGTTTTCGAGCCACTCGCGCGGTCGCATCCAACGCTCTCAGCTCGGCTAAAAACCATTATATCGCCTCGCAACTCGAAGGGGCACCTAGCCCCGCGGCCAAATGGAGAGAGCTTCGGCGTCTTCGCATAGCTGGCTCGAGCCCTCCCTTGCCTTTTCGCTACTTCAATGCGGCCACCCTAAACATCCACTTTGCAGCAATCGTAAACCGCCATCTCTCTATCACCGAGTCTGATTTCGATGCTGCCGTGGAACACACGAACTGTGCCATCCTTGGCCGCCAGTTCTTTCTTCGCCCGGTCACAGAAGATGAGGTCCTCGAGGCCCTAAATCGCTCTTCATCGAAAGCATTGGGTCTAGATGGAATCTCCATTCGTATGCTCAAACATGCTGTGAATACTGCTCTTACTCAGCTTACTTCTCTATTAAACGCCTCAATCGTCAGCACCACCTTCCCATCGGAGTGGAAAAAAGCGCTTATACGCCAGCTGGCCAAAACAAAAACACCACGCTTGCCCTCCGATACGAGACCAATTGCCCTCCTCTCGGAGTGCTCAAAAGTGCTTGAGAGACTAGTGTACGACCGACTCTCTGGTTACCTTGAAGTGCACGGCCTCCTCTCGCCACGTCAGGCCGGTTTTCGGCGAGGGCATAGTACCCAGACGGCTCTCCTTGGCGTGCTTGATGATGTCAGGCAAGCGATTGATGATCGTATGCTTATCATCTTGATCCTATTCGATTTTTCGAAGGTCTTCGATTCAATTCCGCACGCCCGCCTCCTAGCCAAGCTCAGATCTCTAAATATATATAAGTCTGACCACGCGCTCCGGTGGTTTTTGAACTACCTCGCCGATAACACTGCATTGTTATACTCTTTATATTATTTTATTTGATATTACTTCTTTTTTTTTTCTTTATATTTTATGTTGTTATACATCATTGTATTTTTATTTCGAGCGCCAGACGGGGTTAAACCCCAAGGCGTTAAATAAACGTTCTCTCTCTCTCTCTCTCTCTCTCTCTCTCTCTCTCTCTCTCTCTCTCTCTCTCTCTCTCTCTCTCTCTCTCTCTCTCTCTCAACATCCGTCAAACTGAGTACCAAAAACTTTAATGAGAGTTGAAATATTTTTTTAAAACAATCAACACGTTTTTTAAAAGCTAATTTCTAAGTACGTTCGCGTAACAACACAATTGGTCTAGTCCTCTTATTTCTTCTAGTCTCATCTATTCAATAAGCACTCTTTACAAATAGTAATAATTTTTTTTCATGACTGTAAAAATAATAATATTGTTAATATAATACTTTCTACGAAAGTATAAAATAAATCTATAAAATAATAAAATTTATGACTTTTTAAAAGAAATCAAATAAATACAAATCAAAAAGTCTTTCACTTCTTTGAGTCATTGTATGTTAAACAAATTATATGTAAGTACATTCAAATAGTTCACTGCAAATCAAAGAAATGAAAGTTGTGAAATCAGTTATCTATAGTCAAGTAATGTAAACAACTCTCGGAAACAACTGTATGACTGTTTTCAGAAATGTATTCAAATTTGTTCATCCTTCTATACAACTTAAACACAAGTAAGTACTGAAATCAATTTATTGTAGTCAAGTACCCATAAGTTAACTTAACTGACATAATAAAACTTTTCGTACCTACCCAAAAATATTCAGCCGGCGGACATAAAGTATTACTTAACGCCCAAGAGGCGTAAAAGCTCACATACAGCTCCTACAAAACTTTATAGAACCTACGCACTTTACGCCCGTGTAGGCAAAGTTATTTTAATTATGTTAGTATAACGCATCTATAATTAGATCCACACAGGGGAAAGCAATGTTGTTAATTGTAGCTAGTGGCCAAAATTACTATCAAAGTTTGGTAGAATTACCAGTTTGGGGAAAGCAATTAACAATTAGTTTAATAAGAATAAAAGATATTTATTTAATAGCACTAAAAAACGTGGTTCGTGCATGATGCGACGTTACATGTCTGATACAAGAGAGCTCCAGTAATAAACCTGACTTCTGGAGTCGCGTAACAAATTACATACGTATTATACGTGTACATGTCATTATATGAATAATACATAAATCATATTCTCAACAAATTATATACTTTTACTATCTTTTAGTTCTTCTAGTAAATGTATACTGAATAAATTACATGTAAATATCCTCTCTTAAAAGAATGATGACGGAAATGTGAAGCCGAAATAAAACCTTTGCGATTGGTGAAATCCGTTTAAAAGGAACCTGTGATTGGTCGACGGTGATGTTTGTGTTTTGCTTAAGGACTTAGTTGATTGGTCCAAATAAAACCCACAATGTTTGGAATTATGAAATATTTAAACTAAAAATATAAGTCATAAATAGTATTAATGACTTAAAATTTGGTTTTGTGTAACAAAAAGGTATTAAAATGTTATCTGTAGTTAACAATCAAAGACTATGAATATTGATCTGATTACAATCAAATTGCATTGATCTGATTGCGCTTGGATGTTTCGTCCTAATATCTGGACACACGTATCGTTCCAATTTATTTAATTAATTTGCGACTTACTGTCTAGACAAACTAGTCTCTTCATTCTATTTAATGAGATTTAATGATCTCTATTTAGTCAAGATTACTTTATTTAAAATTGAGTAAATTTAATTTGAGATTAGTACTAGTTAATTGAGTTTGAGTTCATTATAAATTTAACTGTAATATTTCGCTAGTTTTCAGAAAATTGAATGCAATTTTCGCCTTAGCAAATACTTATATTTATTGGACCTTGCAGTTTTACTGTTACCTGCTGATACATCACCTGGACTGAAACTTCGACTGTTGAACCCCACCTGGAGGCATTCCTGATTCAGTTGCTGTCTACGCTGGGGGGAATTGCTAAATTCAATTCTTGCAGTTATTTCTCTTCGAGCAGTCAACATCGTGGATCAACCGCTGATTAACAGAGGGAACGTTAGCAGACGCCCTCAACGTCGCATCTTCAAGCGAATATCTATGTTCATACTATCATAAGTATTATAACCTAGGCTAAGGCTTAATTGTAACAATTTTCACTAATGGTTACTCTACTTTCGAGTGGTTAAACATAGTTAATGGAATACCTAGGTTGAGTAGTCAAATTTTGTCGCCAGTCTTTCTTATTATTGATCTAGAAAGCTTCCCTTCCTCAGATTAAATAGTCAAATATTGTTGCTAATCTAGTCATTTTTTATCTCAAAATGGAGGACTATGATGCCCAACAGCTGGCGCTCCAAACAAAAATTAACAGCTCCTTTCAAAACTTTAAATCCAAAGGTAAAGATAATATGACTAAGGGCAATGCCGGAGCGCGCTTAGCCGGTCTTGAGAAAAATTATGTTAGCTTTCAGCAGAATTACGAGAAAATCTTACACCTCAAGGATCTTGATAAAAACCATGCCTGTTTCTCAACTGGTCTGTCTGACCTAGTTGAAGATAGTTTTTTTGATCGCAAAGGTGAGTTTCTCGATTTCCTAGAAAACCTTAGGGAAAAAAACGCTGCAGCAGGCGCTTCTACCTCCAATGCTGCGTCAGTTCCTTCAAGCACTGCTCAAACTACTAATGTTTCGTTTCAATCGTTGCCAAAAATTGACTTGCCAAAATTTTCAGGTAAATTCTCAGACTGGGAGAATTTTAGGGATGTTTTTCGCTCTATCATATATCTTCGCGAGGACTTATCGCCTAGTTTGAAATTGCATTTTCTTCGCACTCACATTACAAGTGAAGCCCTTGAGAACATTAAATCTCTTCCCATTTCAAATGATAATTACGGGCGAGCATGGACAACCTTAATCGAGAATTACGAGAATCGACGTCGTATTGTTGGCTCCCACATTTCAGAAAACTTCTCAGTCAAACCCATGAAGACAGACTCTTCTTCGAAAATTAAACGTATTTACAGGGAACTTTACAACCCTATAGCTAGTCTAACTTCCCTTAACAGAGCGGATTTTTTAGGTAGTGATCTGATGGTACATTTCTCGCTTAAGCAGCTTGATTTGAATACTCGTAAAGAATGGGAAAGACATCTTGGTGACAATGTTGATTCACCCACATTGGAACAACTTCAAGCCTTTCTTCGAAGTCAAACCCTCACTCTAGAGGCCATCGAGGCTGGCACTAAATGGTCTTCGAACAATAACCCGAAAACTCAGTCATCTAATTCAAAATCTCAAAAGTCATAGCAAGACAATGCTCACTCAGCTTATTCTCATCAAGCGTCGCCTCAAAACGCGAAAAATCAACAAAAAAGGAAATGTTTGCTATGTAATGAACTGCATTACTTAAATCGATGTGAACAATTCATTAATAAGACGAACCAGGAGAGGAAAGACTTTCTTAAGTCGTACAATCTTTGTTTTAATTGTTTGGTAAGCACCCCATAAAGAATTGTCCTTCCTCTTATCGATGCTTTCTTTGCAAAGCTAAGCATCACACTTTAGTACACGTTGATGGTTATTCGCATAATCAATCGAATAATTCATCAACACCTGTTCAAACTGCCTCAGTTACAGGCTCTTCAAGCTCAAACTGTGGCAACGTTGTCGTCCCTAACGACATTCAATCTGCTTCTCAAGCAGTCTCCCTTAATAGTGGAGCAAGTACTAAATGTACAGGAGTACTTTTAGCTACCGCTAGGGTTAATGCCCTTGGTCCTAATGGAACCAAAATTCAAGTTCGTACGCTGATCGATCCTGGATCTCAAATCTCACTTGTTACACAGACTTTGTGTAACTTACTTTCTCTAAATTGTAGAACCAGTCATATGCACATTGAAGGTATAGGTGAAAAGACAGCTGCTGTGTCTTCTAAGGTAGCTCGTCTTTCTATACAACCTCATTTTGATTCAACTTTTTCTCTAGAAGTTGACTCTATAGTCTTGTCAAGACTATCTTCTTATAAGCCCCCCCTCATAGGTGGTATCTCTAATCTCGAATACTTAAGAGGGCTACAGCTAGCAGACCCCATGTATCTTCGAACCTTCACGCATCGATATTCTTCTCATTCAAGGCCAAATCGTTAAGGGTCAAAGTCTTCAACCGATAGAGTTAAGCTCTAAACTCGGATGGCTCTTAACAGGCAACCTATCTTCTTCACCCCCAGAGAGAGGGCTAGATTTTGTATTTCTTCATTGTTCAAACGAATGTGAACATGAAGCCAAACTTTTGGAGCTCGTACAGGATGTTTGGAGGGCGGAGGAAATATCTATCGTCAAAAAATCTTACTCGCCTGACGAACAAGCATGCGAGGATTTTTATCAAAAAATTACTCGTCAAGATACAACAGGGCAATATATAGTAAGTCTACCCTGGAAAAGTCGAAACCAGTTGACGTCTGCTCATCTTGAGAGCTCTCATTCTGCCGCATTACGCGCACTCAATCGTTTCGAAGCAAACTTCGCTAAGAACGAAAAATTGAAATTAACCTATACAGATTTCATAAAAGAGTACATTGATTTAGGTCATATGTCCCTCTCCTCGAATTTAGATTCAAAATCTAACTCTCAAGCCTTCTTACCACATCATGGTGTGTGGAAGGAAACAAGTACGACAACCAAATTACGTACTGTGTTCAATGGTTCAAGTAAAACTAAATCAAGAGTTTCGGTCAACGACCTCCTACACGTTGGGCCTAGTCTTCTCCAGAATCCCGTCGCTTTGATCTGTGCTTGGTGTAGGTATAAGATCGCCCTTTCAGCTGACCTGGAAAAGATGTTCCGACAAATTGGTGTCGAACCGTTTGATCAGCCCTATCAGTCGATTTTATGGCGTCTCAATATGGATGAACCTGTTCAAACATATCGCCTGACTACTGTGACGTATGGATTGGCATGCTCGCCGTTTCTACCTATATGCACACGTTTGAAAGTAGCCGAAGACTACGGCAAAATTTATCCAATCGCAGCTGAAGCTGTTCGATCAGAGATGTATTCAAATAATGTGCTTTTTGGTGCACATTCTGTAGAGGAAGCTTTACAGAAACAAGATGAGTTAATTCAACTCTTTAAACAAGGTCACCTCAATCTTTGAAAGTGGACCTCAAATAATGTTGAAGTTCTCTCTTGTTTACCCTTGAATATGTTAGTTGCAGATTCCATTTCATTATTTGCCTCAGAAACGTCCGTACCCATTTTAGGTATAGATTTGCAACCGAACACAGACTATTTTAGTTTTCACATTGAGGTTACCCCCTTTGAACTGCCTTTTACCAAACGTTCAGTTCTTTCAAGAATTGCTCGTATCTTCGATCCTATGGGATGATTAGCTCCGGTTGTGATCACTGCAAAAATTATTATGCAGTCTCTATGGATTCTTAAGGTTGGTTGGAGTGAGGAGCTTCCTCATGAAATTGCTAATCGTTGGCAAAATTGGTTGTATGATCTTCCATCTATTTCTGAGAACAAAATCCCCCGCTGGAGTGAACTCACACCTGGTTGTGAACTCATTGAAATTCACGGTTTCGCTGATGCTTCTAAATTTGCATATGGTGCAGTTATCTACCTGCGCTTAATCCAAAACCAAGATATTCTAGTCACACTTCAGGTGGCCAAAACTCGAGTAGCTCCACTTAAAACGTTAAGTATTACAAGGAAACCCCCCAACCCAAACTCACCGATTTTGATAATTTTTGGATATGTTGTAGTACTTAAAAGAATATTCGACACGTATTTTTTTTTATCGGTCCATAAGGACTTTAAGGGGTGAACTCCACTCCCAAAGTCAACCCTCACAATTCGTTTTTTTAGTATTTCTCAGCGTGTAATGAATTTTTTGAAAAAATCAATTGGCAAATATTCATCTTAAAAAACATTAAGTATGAGTAGTATTTATAACCAAAGGGGTTGCAACCCCTATTTTTTAATTTAATAAAACTGCATTTTTTATTAATATTTTTTTTATAAATATCGAGGTTTAGTTAAAAAAAAATTATAAAAAGCAGTTTTGTGAACAGTATCAAACATTAGTGTTGACATGTTTCGGGATTTTTCAAAAATCAACCCCTAACTACCCTTAACTACCTCTTATAGTGATAGACCATGTATAAGTGGCAAAAAAAATTTTTTTCTTAACCAATGTATAAAATGAGCATAATTTATAAGAAATAATATAATAGGACCGGCGTAGTCAACACCGGAACGCTCAAAGGGCAATGAAATGAACGGCGCAAAAGTACATTCAATTGATTTTATTTATTAAGAGTACCAAAAGGATGAAAAAAGCTACCCCCAAAAATGAATACCGAATATATCAGCAGTTCTTGATTAAAAAAAAAAATATATTTAAAATAATTACTGTATGACTGAAAAAGATAATAACATTAATTTTTTAATAAAATCAGTATTTTCTCAGGGGTGGAAACCACCCCTAAACTTTACCCTTAAAATTCTTTTTTTAATTTACCTTTTTATTGGATACAATTTGATTGATGGTTTTTAGTTAAATCAGGTATGAAAATATTTTTCTTTAAAAGCTTGATATATAAGGTATATTTATGGCCTAAGGGGTCGCAACCCTTATTTTATTCTTTGAAAAAACTACGATTTTTTATTAATATTTTTATCACAATAATCTGGGTATAAATTAAAAAAAAATTATTAAAAGCATTTTCGTTAACTATTTCGAATATGTTTGTGTGTTTCGGAACTTACCAAAAACCCACCCCTAACTACCTTTACTAACCCTGACAGTGAGAGACCATGATAAGTGGTTAAAAAAAAGTTCTTTCTTATAAGTCATTCAATGTGTAAAATGGGTCTATCTTATAACAAATAAAAATATATTCAATGAATTTTATTTATTAAAGAGTTCCAAAGAGGTGAAAAAGATCACCCCCAAAAATAAACGCCTAATGTAACATGAGGTCTAATTTATTAGTTCAATATAGATACCAACATATTATTATTTGCACATAGATACATTGATATGTGTATGTAGAAGTTATCCTACGTGATACTATATAAAATTGATTAAAAATTATTTTTCATAATAATATCTATATTTTTCTTTTTTTATTTATTGTTGAATTACAATATATCATTCAACAAATGTTTCACAGAAATGATAATCATCAAAAAAATGTTGGAAACATAATGACTTTTTATACCAACCACATCGCACTATAGCAACGTTGTTACATCCTTCTACTTTGCACTTTATATTGCAAGAATCTCCGAAACTAAAATCAACCGGATTATTAGCTTTAGCTGGTTTTTCATCAATGTAGCCACTTTTACCAAAATTATTTAAAAATATTTGTATATCTTGGTGAAGAAAGCTGATTATAGACCAGAGATTGCATTTTTATACTGTTATTTCTTAAATGGAGATTCATATCATAAAATCCAGCAAAATCACTTGATTTGAAAGACGTCGAACGAAGTTCCTGCAGATACGAAATCCGTACACATCGAGTGGTTGGATCTTCCCTGTCGTTCCTGTGGGAATTTATTTTATATTAACAATTTTGTTCTCCGATATTGTTTCCTCTATAGCTTTATCACAATGGCCACTCCAAGAATCGAGTTAAAGTATAGATTGAGGCCCAACATACGGGTAAAATACTTGTTTTAACTAAATTCTAAAATGATCTAAAATAAGAAAATGTTATGAAAAATTTTTTCATAATATGCAAAAATATACTCACCTGTAGTTAATTTTCCAGATTTCGATACTTCTACATGCACATTTGTTGGTCTAAATAAAGAAGATTCTATTATAGGACCAAACTAACCAGTTTTTTCTTTTAATACTAAAAAAAGTGGTGATAAAAGTTTTCCAGTAGCTGATATAGTTGGTTGAATTGTATAACTGTGCGTTGTCGATTAAACTGACTGTACCAGGCATTGCACCTGCTTTTCTCCTTCAACTGCTAATGTTCTTCCCGAGTGCATTTCTAATTGAAACCCACTCTGACCTGAATTATAAACATTTGAAATTCCAATTTTTGGTATACACGATTTAACGTCAGTTACAAAAGCAGCAGCTTTAGTTTGAAGTTCTTGACCACCTTCTAATGTCTTTTTAGTGATAAATTTATTTATTTTTCTGGATACTATTCATTGAGCTTTTTTAAATTTTAATAACCAATTTGCAGAAGCCTTAAATCTTACATCTTCAGAGCCGAGCATTTTTTGAGCTTGCAACGCCCATTTACGTACGTCGCGATCATACGCTATCGAACCAGCTTCAACAGCAGCCTTTAAATTATCTAAAGTGTATTGGCAAATTTGCGCAATTTTTTCGCTATATGTTCCACGTTTATTAATGTTTTTCGCCCAACGATTAAGTTGACTGATGGATGAAACTTTTTTGTATCTGTGTTGCACAGTTTCAGGTTTTAAGTTTTTGTTTTTTCCGCTTCTCCAATATTCTACGGCTCTTTCTTTATAATCAGATGTGACTTCTTCGGCATCATTCATGCACTGATCTGTTGGTGTAAAATCAGGATCGGAAGTGATGTTGTACTTCATCTTCAATTATTTGAGCATTAGTATCTTTATAATTTTCATGAAAATCCAACGTCTCCTCATCAATTATGTCGACATCATTAAACTCATATGTGGCATCTATCAATTCGAATTTAGTCTCGCTATTTGGTATTTTTAAGCTTTGAAAATATGCTAATAATAAATTCACTATGTTCAAAGGGTTAATCTTCATGTTTGAAGCTAAATAAAATTAAATAAACATCAACAATAAATTGAAACTCTTTCTAATAATTACAAAGTTTAACAACAAATAAAATGCTGCCCTAGCGAAAAAAATACGTAATAAACGTATCTTCCCAAAAAATACGTAATAAAACCAGTTAAAAAATTATAGGAGTAATATATCAAAGAATATCATTAATTATAATCAACCATAAATAAGCATCAGATATTATCAGTAACAAAATTTAAATATTAATAATTTTTTATATATAACCAATTCATTCTAAATTTATACAATAATTATCATACATATTCTCAAATTTGTCAACGATTATCTATAATTATCAACAATTGTCAAAAAAAATTTCCACCAGCGTTGGGTTATTTACAATTAGTTGAACTATTTTCGTCTGGATGCCTACATCTGCAGTAAAACCAGACTTTTCTTGTAGATTGTGCATTTTAATCATTTTTAGTTTTTATCTATCACGTCATGATTTTGAAATAAATATCAAATTCAGCATCAAAAGTACACAGCAAGAATATGATCTGACCCCGGATCCAGACAACTTTCTTTTGTAACCTATGTTATTAATCGAAATAAAAAAATTCAATATTCATACCATGTAATATTTGATTAATTATAAAAATAAAAACGTTCACTATAAAAACTTGAAAAAACATTATTTTTAAATTTAATAAAAAATGTTAAATTTTTTAACAGTTGAAGTTTATATTTATTTCAATCAGTGAAAATATTCAAATAAAATGATAAAATTATAGTTTGATACATACATAACAGTAATACTTGCGAAGTTAACAAAAAATTTTCTTCTTATTCTTCTTAATTATATTTTCGAGCTCGACAAATTCGTATGTAAATATCTAAGTGTGTGTATTTAAGAATTCATTACTATATTTTAAAAAATGCTTTACTTCTCTTGAACTGTTCTCAACAATGAATTATAGCAGAATGTTTTTATGAATATACAAAGTTGTTTTCAACGAGACTTATCTTTGGATATTTAATCTACATAGTACCATATCTAGATAGCAGCATCCGGCAACAGCCGGATAAGACTTTAATCAAGTAAATATTAAAGTTTTTATTTTTTTAATCAAGAATTTTAATGAGAACTGCTGTTATATATATATATATATATATATATATATATATATATATATATATATATATATATATATATATATATATATATATATTATACATTTCTCGAAAGGGGTTTATAAAGCCCGTTTTTTATATATAGGGGTTTATCGAGCCTGATTTTGATTATGCAGCCCGGGCTTCATAATATTTCTAAATGTAGGGATTTATGCGGCCCGACCTAGAGTCTATAACTCCAGGGTCCATTATTTCTTTAGTCACTTGCCATAGGGAACTCTGGGCTGTAGGTACTAATATACAGTCTTGGGCTACATAAACACCGATAAGTGTGTGTGTGTGTGTGTGTGTGTGTGTATATATTTATGTGTGTGTGTGTGTGTGTGTGTGTATATATATAAGGGTTGAAAGCCGTTAGGTCATAAATATACCTTATATATCAGGCTTTTAACGATCATCAATTTTATACAGTATCATGTAGGATAACTTTTACATACACATATCAATGTATCTATGTGCAAATAATAATATGTTGGTATCTATATTGAACTAATAAATTAGACCTCATGTTACATTAGGCGTTTATTTTTGGGGGTGATCTTTTTCACCTCTTTGGAACTCTTTAATAAATAAAATTCATTGAATATATTTTTATTTGTTATAAGATAGACCCATTTTACACATTGAATGACTTATAAGAAAGAACTTTTTTTTAACCACTTATCATGGTCTGTCACTGTCAGGGTTAGTAAAGGTAGTTAGGGGTGGGTTTTTGGTAAGTTCCGAAACACACAAACATATTCAAAATAGTTAACGAAAATGCTTTTAATAATTTTTTTTAATTTATACCCAGATTATTGTGATAAAAATATTAATAAAAAGTCGTAGTTTTTTCAAAGAATAAAATAAGGGTTGCGACCCCTTAGGCCATAAATATACCTTATATATCAAGCTTTTAACGAAAAATATTTTCATACCTGATTTAACTAAAAACCATCAATCAAATTGTATCCAATAAAAAGGTAAATTAAAAAAAGAATTTTAAGGGTAAAGTTTAGGGGTGGTTTCCACCCCTGAGAAAATACTGATTTTATTAAAAAATTAATGTTATTATCTTTTTCAGTCATACAGTAATTATTTTATATATTTTTTTTTAATCAAGAATTTTAATGAGAATGCTGATATATTCGGTATTCACTTTTGGGGGTAGCTTTTTTCATCCTTTTGGTACTCTTAATAAATAAAATCAATTGAATGTACTTTTGCGCCGTTGATTGCCCTTTGAGCGTTCCGGTGTTGACTACGCCGGTCCTATCAACGTTCGTCTTTCTAAAATTAGGGGTAAAGGTACTATGAAAAGTTATATAGCAACCTTCATCTGCATGGCTACCAGAGCCGTACACATCGAGGTAGTCGAGGACTACACAAGTGAAGCGTTCATCGCTGCTTTCCATTGATTTACAGCTCGTAGAGGTCATTGCAGGGAATTATACTCAGATCAGGGAACAAACTTCGTAGGTGCTGACGTTCAATTAAGAGAAATGGTCGATGCTGCGTCGTCTTTCTCATCTCATGTTGTTAGCTCTCTCGCTCAAGAAGGAACTTCTTGGATCTTCAATCCTCCCGGTGCGCCTCATTTTGGTGGCATTTGGGAAACCGTAGTTAAATCAGCGAAACATCATATACGCCGAGTCATTGGAGAACAAGTTCTCACTTTTTCCGAACTCGCTACGCTTATGTGCAGAATTGAAGCATGCCTTAATTCGAGGTCGCTAACTGCTCTCACGGACGATCCTTCTGATCTAGAATTTTTATCACCATCACATTTCGCTGGCTTTTGATCAGCCAGCTGACTCAACATTTCTGGACGAGGTGGTCTTCAGAATATCTGACTTCACTGCAGGCACGAAACAAGTGGAGGCAACAGCAGCAACCAGTAGCAGTGGGTGATCTGGCGCTGGTACGCAACGAGCTCACGCCTCCAGCCAAGTGGCCCCTTGCTCGTGTCACCGCCATCCATCCCGGGGGTGATGGTATCACTCGCGTGGCCGATTTTCGCACGGCCACCACCACCCTCCGTCGTCCCATCGCCTAGGTCGTACGCCTCCATCCTGACAATTGAGGCCTGTTCGCCAGCCTGGTGAAGGTGGGCGGAATGTTGGCGATCCAACGCCTCGACCATTCGAGACGCTGACGTCATCGCTCCTTATAAGGCGATGTTCGGCTCGAGCAGGCGCGCAGCCAGTCAGCGCTCTCCACGCGGCCCTCTCTTGGTCCCTTCAATTACCAAGGCACGCAACGTCACACACTGGGGCCATACGGATTTTTTGGTTCAAAACCACCTAGAGGTCGCAATTCTCAACGGAATCTCAAAATTTTTGCTTAGGAACATTCGTTATCATATATCGAAGAGCCCTACGAAGCCTGATTTTCCAAAAAATTAACCTATAAATCTAAGGAGTCATATAATCCTATCACATCAACCAATCAATTCAATTTTTGACCTGCAAATCCCAAAAATACGATAAATTTATGGGTGCATGGATTTATGGATGCATGGGTTTATGGGTGCATGGATTTATGGATGCATGGGTTTATGGGTGCATGGATTTATGAGTGCATGGGTTTATGGGTGCATCGGTTTACGGGTGCATGGGCTTATGGGTGCATGGGATTACGGGTGCAAGGGTTTATGGATGCATGGATTTATGATTGCATGGGTTTATGTGTGCATGAATTTATGGATGCATGGGTTTATGGGTGCATGGATTTATGGATGAATGGGTTTATGGGTGCATGGGTTTACGGGTGCATGGGCTTATGGGTGCATGGGATTACGGGTGCAAGGATTTATGGGTGCATGGGTTTATTGGTGCAAGCGTTTATGAATCAAAGTTTACCCATTAAGTCCTGAATGGACAAATTTTCACTAAAGTTTTCAACGCTTATATTTTATGTGAAAATGAATTGTAAAAAGCATATGGATAAGCGCATTCGATGTAAAATTTGATGAACTTTCAGAATCTTTTGTTAGATTTTTCAAAAAATTAAACTGTCGAACACTGTACATGACTTTTTCCAAAAAAACATGGTTTAAAAAAAAAAAAAAATTATTCATTTCGATTTTTCAAATGGAACGCATTTAAGATTTAATGATCAAAATGCAGAAAACGTGGCCTCGAGACCTAAACTTGAAAATCTAACGATTTAGGTTTTGAAAAAAAATTTTAAAACATAAAATGGCGGCTGAGACGCAGAAAAATCATAAAAATCTTCTGGAATTATTTATTCGAAAAAGATGGACTTTAGAGAAAAACTTTACTGAAGAAAAAGTTCTTAGAATTGATCAGAGAACATGCTGGAATTTTTCCAGAACCTTTTGGCAAATTTCAGAATTTCTCAAAATTTTCAAATTTTGAAAAATTTAAAAACGCTTCTTATGTTTCTGAAAAAATTCCAGCGTGTTCTTTAATCAATTCTAAGAACTTTTTCTTCAGTAAAGTTTTTCTCTAAAGTCCATCTTTTTCGAGTAAATAATTTCAGAAGAGTTTTATTATTTTTTCTGTTTCAGCCGCCATTTTGTGTTTTAAAATTTTTTTCAAAACCTAAATCGTTAGATTTTCAAGTTTAGGTCTCGAGGCCACGTTTTCTGCATTTTGATCATTAAATCTTAAATGCATTCCATTTGAAAAATCGAAATGAAAAATTTTTTTTTTTTTGAAAACCATCTTTTTTTGGAAAAAATCATGTACAGTGTTCGACAGTTTAATTTTTTGAAAAATCTAACGAAAGATTCTCAAAGTTCATCAAATTTTACATCGAATACGCTTATTCATATACTTTTTACAATTCATTTTCACATAAAATATAAGCGTTGAAAACTTTAGTGAAAATTCGTCCATTCAGGACTTAATGGGTTAAGAGAGCATGTGTCAAGGACTTATAAATTGAAGTTTTATAGCATTTTTGGGAATCACAAGTGTAAATTTTGGGGTTATAGGTTATAAATTAGGTTTATAGGTTCTTATTTTCAAAATTAGGCTTCGTAGCGGTCTTTGGTATTTTGTCATAAAAGTTCCTGTTTTTAAATTTTCAAATTCGGTTGAGAATTATGACCTCTAGGTGGTTTTGAACCTTTCGGCCCCAGTGTGCGTCGGCGCGAGCTCAAAACACATCGCAACGCCGGCCGGCGTCAGTTCACGCGCGACGGCCAGAGAGAGCAGCCACACCTTGTACGCCACGAGGCACGACGGAACTTTCAATAAAGCCTCATTTTTCTCCACACGAAACGCCTTCATCTTTCGAACCCTCAGTCCACGATCCCAATTTATTCAAAAACATGTGATTTTGATATTATCTGCAATTTTATATATTATGGATTCTCATATGAGATCTGATGTCCGATATTCTCATATGAGATCTCATATGATATTCTTACGCGGGTTTGCAATTTCTATTTAAAAACCGAGTGATAGATTCATGGATCAGTATTTAATATGTAGATGCAACCCATTTATACATTTTATCTTTAAACATAAGAATATTTATATGAAATTGACCATGTCGACACCTTGAACTGCAAACCGTCGGGCCCGTCAAGTATGTATGGGAGATTGGAGTTTCACCCCTGCCAGAGCAGCTCTAGACTACCCTTGTCCTCCCAAGATGCGTAATATTATAGAAAGTTCAAAATTGAGAAAGAATAATGGAAAATAGAGATGTGTTGGTAACTATGTAATTTTTTTATATAGGCTTTAACTTTTCGTAAATATTTGAAAGAATTCTTATGAATTTTAGAAACGAAAAGAAGGCATAATAGTTATAAAATAATTTTCATCCACACGGGCATAAAGTGCGTAGGTTCTATAAGATTTTGTAGGAGTATGCGAGCTATTGCACCTCTTAGACGTTAAATAATATTTCATGCCTGCTGGCTGAATATTTTTGAAGTTACAACGTTGCCGTAAAATACAATTTTACACGCAAGGTACAAAAAGCTCTATTATGTCAGTCAAGTTAACTTATGTGTACTTGACTACAATAAATTTATTTCAGTACGTTCTTGTGTTTAATTTATATAGAAAAATGAACAAATTTGAATAGGTTTCTGAGAGCAGTCATACAGTTGTTTCGGAGAGTTGTTTGAATTTCTTGACTATCGGTAATTGATTTCACAACTTTCGTTTTTTTGACTTACAATGAACAATTTGAATGTATATTTACATGTAATTTGTTCAGCATACATTTACTAGAAGAAGTAAAAGATAGTTAAGTATATAATTAAAATAATTTTTGCCCACACGGGCGTAATTTGCGTAGGTTCTATAAAGTTTTGTATCAGCTGTATGTGAGCTATTACGCCTCTTGGGCGTTAAGCAGTACTTTAGGCCCGCCGGCTGAATATTTTTGGGTAGGTAGGAAAAGTTTTATTATGTCAGTTAAGTTAACTTATGGGTACTTGACTACAATAAATTGATTTCAGTACTTTCTTGTGTTTAATTTGTATAGAAGGATGAACAAATTTGAATACATTTCTGAAAACAGTCATAGAATTGTTTCCGATAGTTGTTTACATTACTTGACTATAGATAATTGATTTCACAACTTTTGTTTGTTTGATTTGCAGTGAACAATTTGAATGTACTTACTTACATATTTAATTCTCTTTCGAATGCTATCCATCCGATTCAGATACATAAAGCCGTTCTCTAAAAAAATTTTAAAAATGTTAACCTCAAATATCCCTTAATTTTATGGACCAATCATTTTACCCAAAGAACTAGACCAAGAACTATTCAAAATCTATTTCTAAAAAGAATTTTAAAGCGATTAAGTTAATTTTACTCCCGTAATCGTTTGTAACAGTCCAGCTCGCGTGTCTCATATGTGAGGGGTAGACGGTGCGAGCATGCTCACGGCTATCATCTAGGCTATTGCATGGTATCACCGAGAGAGAAAGTGAGAGAGAGCAGCTGGCATTTACACTACTCAGCACGAGTGCATGAGGAGGGGGGCGGCGCGCGGCGTCTCTGCGCGTTCCGCATACTAATCTTATTCAGCTAGCGCTCCTAGACTCTCTCACTTTCCCTGTTCGAGCGCGCTACCGATGTACAGTGCGGGCTTGGCGAATGCACTCTCATTGGGCAGTTTCCTATGCAACACTCCTCTCGATCCGCGTCCGTGCGCAAGCTACGACAACGGTCGGGATACTTCCTTCCCTTCCCTGCTGCTTAGCCGGAGGCAATAAGGATTTAATAGCCACGCCGGTACACAATGCCAGGCGTGTAACCAACGGGTCGATCACTCCAAAAAATAATAATTATTCCCTTCACTAGTACCCACGAGGCCAAGTCCGTGACGTACAGTGTAAGGCGTCACTGACTATCAACGACGAAGCCCGGGGGATTCTCCTAACTGACTCGCGACATTTTCAGACTCGGTCCGACAAAACCCCTAGGTAACATCACAGACGGATGAAATATCGGACGGATAACGATGACAGGTTACAACATGGTGCCCGAATAGGGACCTGACGTCATAAATACGCACAGTGTTTTGCTAGTGGAAATTAGGAAAGGGATTAAATTTGTGATAAAAAACAAAAAAGTTAAATTTGTAAAAAACCCTCGAAAACAAAAAACGGAAAGTTAAATCTCTGTAGCGGAAACCGTTTTCTCTCACGCGCGAACGTGAAAAATTAAATATTGCACGCAAATTGTCAAAAGAATTATAATCCATATAAAAAATTAAATATTAACCTGTTGTGTTACGCATAACGTAAAAATTTTTACTTTTTATCGTTCTCTTATTTGTTTTACGCTTTTCTTATTTTAAAATATTAACTTCACGTGCGTGAGTTTTATTCCCCTTACCTTAAAAGAAAAGAATGTCGGCGGCTCCTATTCATATAATTCCGTTTCAAAACATAATTTCATATGATGCTATTTCAAAAGTGGATACAATATGATTCTATCTCAGAAAAGAATTGCATATAATGCTATTTGAACAGCGAGTGTGATATAATGCTAATTGAACAGTGCGTATGACATGATTCTATTTGAAAATTGAGTTGCATATGATGCTTTCTCAAAATCGCGTTGCATATGATTCTATCTCAGTAGATCATTTCATAAAATGCAATTTCGGCTATACCTACATATACACATGAATAGAGTATACAGGTGTAGCCTTGGTTGTTGAGGGGCGCAATTAGGAGAATTAATTCATAAACTTCTGTTCTGGAGAGACGATAAACTTTTTATCATCCGTGAGTTATCTGGTTTTAATCTCCTTTGCTCGTTCCCTTTCGCATCCCTAAGATCCTTCCAAATAATAGACAGAGCTGGAAACTATCAGTAGTGCAGATCCATTAGGGCTGTGATATGCATACAGGGCCAATAAGATATCCTCGTGCTCACTAGTCGCGCGACTCTATACATGCAAGATCGCGGTCTACCGTCGCAATAGCACTCGCGGCGGGGAACACACATAAGGGTCAGCGTGCAATACTCGCGCGCGTCTACAACATTTAGAGCCAATCACATGCGTGCCGTCACTGACTACGCGTGCGCGCGTTCCGTTCTGCGTCGGAGTCGATTTAACGCAACAAGCACGGCCGGATCTTTCTTAAATAATTACACTCCTTCGATTCTGCACAATTATAGGCAAATTTATATATATCTCCTCAGCCATACCAAAAATGCGAACAAAATTGTATTAGAATAAGAGACACAACAAATATTACATAAATAAACTGGTTATTGTGCCGAATTCTCTCTAACAACCATACATGTTCTTTCCCTTTTGTACGAAATCCTCATAAAGCCTTATACTTATGGGAGTACATGGCTGAAGTAATAGTGCAGGTACGGTACTATTGAGGCGGGGATGACAGATGCCCCGAGAGTGATAACCAGAAATCGGTAATTTCGAAAGAAACGATCGAAGTTACGTGAGTGTCATCTTAATTGTGACTCTCACATAACAAAATTTGGTGGTAGAGCGTGGTTAGTCGCCCTAACCTCACTGTGCTGTTACACTGAGGAATCTCCGCGAAAATCCAGATTTGATGTTTTTCAAACTTTTCAACTTATAGAAGTCATTTGCGTATCAACTGCTCGCAGCGCCAGTGTTTATGCGCGCATAATTCACCGAAATTTCTATTATATTTTTGAATTTAGACTTTTTCTAACTGTTCTTCGTAGCCTTAATTCGGGTATATCGGTTGCTATTTAGCTGCTCGTGCGACACGCATTGTTGACGAAGAGCCTAATAATTGGTAGGAGTAAAGGCCCTTTGAAGTATTCGGGCCAGTCACCTTGTTTTAACACCTTTGGACAGAACACACATGCCTGCTCCATAAGTCTACATATATAAACAGTCTTACAATTATTACTACAATAATATTACCCCGAAATATATTACACTGTGTATATTACTCCTTTTATTTTTATTTTTCCCCAAAAGTACATACCTATACATACCAAAATACTATATTCAAATATTAATATACATACATATGTCCCATTTTTGTTATTGTTCGCTACTCAAACCTTTTTGTTGTCTTCTGTTTTCTTTTATTTCTCTGATTTCTTTTGCTCCTTTACAACTTTCGAATGCTTGCATCTTCTCTGTGAATTGTTTTCCGAGTTTTAACCAATTAGAAGTGTTTTGGTTTTTCTCAACGCGCGTAAGGAATGGTTCCTGAATTCCTCGTAGTTTTCAGTGAAGCCCGATTAATTAATCGACTGGCCGAAGCTTGTAGTCGCTTAGATCATTTAGAGGGTGAACTTCATAGAGTCAAGGAGGAATTACGGTTAGAGAAAAGCAATCGCAAGGATGTAGATTTCGCGTACGCACCATGCGCGCTCTGACAAGCTCAAGAGCGGCGTTTAAAAAACCAAGCGAAGACTTGTTATGGTTTTCATTTGCGACTTGATCAAAGTCTACGTGAGTGACATGTGCCTAGTTCTGTTTCTTGATTTTAAGTGTTAGTTTGAAAGCTGAAAATGAAACGTGCGAATATAAGTGGTGCACAAAAACGTAAAGAAGCAGAGGATAGCAAGCACATCGATTCTTCAGCTGATTCAGCATCGCTTATATCCCGAACGTCAGACCCAGATGACTGTACCAAAAATGAATGCTTTGTTGACGTTCAAAAGATCCAGGTCTGTTGAATATCAACGATAGCTTGATATCTTATTGTATAAGAAAAGGTTCACGCTTCAGTCGAAATAAAAATTCAGATTTTCAGAAATCTGTTCGCACTTACGAAGAATCAAATGGTAAATCCAAAAGTCGTCGTTTACAAGAATCTCTCTTTTATATCCGACTTAAAAACGGAGAAACCGTAGATCGAGAGTGGTTACTCTATTGATCCTCGAATGGATCAGTGTATTGTTTTGTATGTAGGTTATTTTCAGTCGAAAGTAGCCAATTTAGTTATACCGGATTTGACGACTGGAGAAATGGTATTAGACGAGTTAAGGAACACAAGGAAGGCAGTAAACACAAAGAGTGCTTAAGGGGATGCCTTACTCGTACTATTACCGACCGAGCAATTCACACAGTTTCAAGCTGATTAAAAATAAAATACGTCGAATCACAAAAAATCAAGAGAACACTCTTCTGTGTTTTTTAACGTTCTATCATCCAGTCAAAGTTTGGAGTCGAAATATCAAGCCGTTTTTTCAAAAACTTTGAACGAAATTAAATTTCGTTTGTTCAAAGTTTTTGCAGAAATGACTTGATATTTCGACTCCAAACTTTGACTGAATGATAGAACGTTAAAAAACACAGAAGAGTGTTCTCTTGATTTTTTGTGATTCGACGTATTTTATTTTTAATCAGCTTGAAACTGTGTGAATTGCTCGGTCGGTAATGGTAGGACTATGGCACCCCGTTAAGGGGGTCGGACACCTTTAGAATGACAAAAAATCAATTTTTTTTTATTACATATTTTACTAAAAGAACACTTGTAGAATATGTCCCAATTAGTTTTAAACCATTATCTATTTTTGTTTTAAGAATATACACAAAACACTGATAAAGCTTTTCATTTGTTTTTTGTTCAAATTACATTTTTCCCCTTGTATACATAATTATATAATCATATATTATTTCTACTAATTTTTTTTTCATTTCACTGTTCTTAATATATTTAAAATTCTCACTCTAAATATCGGTATATACTTTAAAAGATCCAAAAATAATATTTTGAACATTAATATAAAGATAAAAAATAAATAATATAATTTACGGATGGTATTTTTGACAAAAATAAAAATTTGATTTTAAAACTTATATAGCAGTTAAGTTGGCATCATAACAACCTGACTTATCAACGACAGCCTCTCACAATCTCACAGCTTACTCTTTTATTGTAACAGAGCTGATTTTAACCTATGTAAAAGTCCGCAAGCAATGTAAACATGCACAGCTGTCATTTCATATAAACACTGTGATATCAGCATCAGCACCTTTTCTATACAAAGTGTTGTTCTTAATTTTCATTGTTTCCAACGGATTTGGGAGTAAAAATTTAGTGTATTATAATACGTAAAGGTATTTTAAATCAGTTTTTAAAAGTGTTTAAATAATACGTGTGACAGTTGCATTAAAATTTAGAAATAGCTTTTAGTACTTGAACTTTTATTGGAAACTTTATACTTAAAATAACAGGGATTGATACTAAAGCAAAATTAAGTCTATACTGACTATTACAAAAAACATTTAGTGTACAGATTTAAATCAACTTCTAAAAGAAGCGAAAGATATGCTATTGTGCAGAAAAATGTTATGGAACCTTCGCTTCTGCCAGAAAGCTACCATTATCAGTCATTGCCTGAATCTCACTAGGATATAATTGACATTTTATTTTCTGAAGTAAAAACAGTTATGCACTGCAATAAATATGTATCAGTCGTATTCTCTTTATTAAGTAATAATATTATATATGAAAAAGAATAATGAAGGACAAGTAAAGAAGTTCACCTTATCAGACATTAAAAGAAGATCCATATAGGAGTGTTGCTGCTATAAACATTTTTTTCAAGCATTTGGCTATGACGATACTGGCTTCATAACATGCATGAAGGATTTTGGATTTCTCAACACATTCTTTATTTACCTTAGTATATGTATAAGAATCTAATATATGTGATAAATATTATTAAAAACATATGGATTTGAAAGCACCAAAGGATCTACATGTTAAACCACTCAACAAACTTGACTGACTGATGTGGATATGACTGTTACGTGTGCTCATAGCTTACAAGTCTGATAGATCGTATACTAAGGTACCAAAATATTTGTTCTAAATGTAAAATATTTTGAGCTAAAAACAATACTTTTTTGTATTTCAGGGCAGAGTTGGAGTTAAGAAATAAAGAAGAAGAAATAAAGAAGTATTTTAGTAATTTTATCTTTAAAGCTATTTTCTACATAATGTAAAATTTTGAGCTCTGCCGTCGACTCCAGATTCAGGAACTGCATATATTTGAATGAGAGACGTCCTAATTCGTCGTTGGTATTTTATATGTCTATTGACTGAAGAGTTGTATGTATACAATTTATTTGATTAAATAATTTTTGACCGTAAAAAATCTATCAAATTTTTTTTTCGGTCTCATTTTATCATAAATTGAATATATTTTTAGGATATTACTTCTAAATACTTCTAATTATGAAAATTAATTTTTTTTCAGGTTATTTTATGAAGAAAATTGTAAAGGTGTCTGACTCCCTTAATTATATATAGTAATGTAAAAATAAGTGGTTAAAATTTTAAGTCGATAAATCAAGTAATCTCTGAGAAAATATGAGTCAAAAATTTTTTTAAAACATTTTTAACCTCAAATATCTTTTTTCGTAATGGACCGATTTTTTTGGGTAACGAACTCGATCTGAAGGTATATAAAAGCTACATCTGTGCCAAATTTCAGGACGATTTGATAATTTTTGCTCAAGTTATCGTATGACAACGAAAACGCAAATTTTTTCTAAAATAATTTTTTTCTAAAAAACAAATGAAGATAATCTCTTGAAATTTTAACCACATATAGTCTTCAATTAGTGTAATAACTGGTTATTTATTTCAAGTCGATAAATAAATTATTTTTTGAGAAATTAATTTATGATATATAAAAAAGTTTTCCTTAATAACAATTGACAGAGTGAAGATATTTTAAATTTTAAAAAAGGAAAATATAGGTAATTTAAATACCTTTCAAGAAAAGTTTATTATATTATGTAATAATGACTGTAAGATATGAAAAAATAAAAAAAACTAAAAATTCAAAATCGTTTTTTGGTTATAAAACAAAAGAAAATCAATAAAAACTCAAATCCATCAGGGTACCTTCCTTTTCCCGCGAGACAAAGAGAATAAGCTTTACCCGACGAAAATCGGTCGATTCGTTTCGGAGGTATGAAGAGTTCAAATATATACACACACACACACGCACACACACACACACACACATACACCCACGAAAACAAAAATGATCAATATCAACTAATATACACATATATCGCCTTAAAACATCTTTTTGAACATCTTTTTTCCGAAAATTTTTTTCACCGTTACAAAGCTTCCTCTATGAGGAAGCAATATTTAACGATAGCACGCACACACATGATACACAGCTCGAATCACAAAGTCTTCAGGAAAAGCTTGCTCAATTCAATAATATATTCCTTATGATAGTGTGGAATGATATTTTATCAAAAATTCTCGGAAGCAATTTAACATTGCAAAAGGAAAAATTCATTTAGGAATAGTTATTAACTTACTTGTTTACTCTTTAGTGGGTTATTTAAGCAATTTGAAAGATCAATTTTATATGTATTTGGATAAAGTAAAGAATTTTGCATACATCGATGAAGTTCCTCGTGAGAACAAGCGAATTAGAACTAGAAGTGTCAAATTAACGAAAAATGAAGGCTCTAGTCAAAGCACTACATTTAATGAGACAGATAGTTTAAGAATAGAAATTTTTTATCTGATTATTGACTCCCTCAACTCAAGTCTTAAACAGCGACGAATCGTTTATGATACCCTGAACAAAGATTTTAGTTTTTTTAGACATCTTCGTGATATCTCTGAAAATTCAATAAAGGAAAATTGCATCAACCTTGCCAATAAATACGATAAGGATTTGTCTAAACAAAACTTGATATCAGAATGTGTTCAGTTTAAATATTATTTAGTAGAAACTAGAAAAGAGATACAGTTAAGTTTCTTAGATTTATATACTCAAATAAAAAAGGAAAGTTTAAAGTCTACTTTTCCAAATATTTAAATAAGTTTAAGAATCTTCTTATGCATGATGGTCACTAATTGTAGTGGCGAAAGATCTTTTTCTGCATTAAAATTTATAAAAAATAATAACCGAAATTCAATGTTAGATTCTCGATTAAATTATCTTTCGATTATGTTTATAGAATCAGATGTTTTAATTAATGTAAGTGTTACATATATTATTTCTGATTTTGCTCACAAAAAATCAAGAAAAACAATGTAATTTTCTTTTTATAAGATAATAATAAATAATGATAAAATTAATGATACTTAATTATTAATTATTTTATTGTTGTAAATATACATAAATCAAAGATGCTATTTGTGCGAGGTATAATATTCCAATGGCTTACGGATTGATATTAAAATATTTATGACAACTTGCTATATATGGAATACGTAGGTTTAGAGGTTTTAGGGTTAATTATTTAAACTTTTTATGAGCAACCCGCTCTCCATTAGGTTAGGTTAGGTGATTTAGGGTTTAAGTACTTGTGGTTATATTTAAGTTTTCGTTGTCTACTTGTTGTGCCGCTGTGCGTATTTTGGTAGTAAATGCTTATGGTTTTATAATTACTAACTTGCTTCAGGCTCTAGGCCCTGGCCTATTAGGACTTTGCGTAGAGACGGATACGTAGAGACGGATATCCCTGGATGCAAGAGACATCGAATTAATCTCCGAAAAAAGTTAAAATTATACATGGAGGAGACTCTGTAAATGTCTTTATTTACTATAATACCCTTAAGAATTACTAAAAGAGTATTTTCCTGAAGGTGGGAATTAGAAGTACAAGATTGACGATAATGTTTATTTGCTGGATGCAGATGATAACTGTATATACACAAACCCTAGTGTCGACGTCTATGAGTTTAATCCTCGAAAAGAAACAACAAGAACATCGACCAATTATTTATCGACCAACACAATCTCGCTAAACTCACCGAAGAAAAGACACACATTCTTTCTGCCGGACTAGAGGAGCTGTACAACATCACGGCCTCTCACCGAACCTTATTAAAAAATATGGAGGCCACTCTGCGAGATAAACTCAATGGCCTCACGCTGGAAACCGAAAAGAATCTCTTTTTGTGGGAGTTGAGCGCGTTCTTCAGATAAATGGAAGCTAAGGTGGACCACTTAACGTATAACAGTCCGGAGCTACTCAAGATCATTAATGATCTCTTCAACCGCAAGGTACATCCTAAACTGCTACGTCATGACACTATTCAAAAGATTGTCAATGATGTACGCCAATCCGAGAATGATATCGATCTCCCTATTCCATCGCACCATGCGAGAGCGGAGGAGATAGCAAAGATAGCAACTATTGACGCTACGTATCATTCGGGATGGATAATTGCCAGTTTAACTCTCTCTTCAACTGAGAGGACAATCTATGACTTGTATAGATTGCACCCAGTTGATATTCCTCAAAGGTCGTCCTCGCCAACTCAATGCTGTGCAGCCTACATTACTTCTGAATACAGTCACATCGAGTTGAGCAAAGGTCAATAAAAGTCCCTTAAACTTAGTCAACATCGCCTGCAAAAATGCTTAGATATCCATTATGGGTACATCTGCTCACTCTGAGGTATAACCTTCAACACCGTGTCGCAGAAAGAATGTGAAACCAAGATGTTGACCAGCCCGAGCAAGAACGCACTTGCCCTCTGTTCGGTCGTTGTAAAGACGGGGGATTTCACCCAGTGGATATATTTGGAAACAGATGGTACTTGGCTGTATTCGACTACAAAAGACGAAAACCTTCGGATCTCCTGCCCTGGAGAAATTTATCAAGCTGTTACCATCACAGGAGTAGGGATTTTAAGGCTGGCTGAAAAATGTATCGCTCGAACGACACAAGTTATCTTGGAGTCGAACACCATCAAAACATCCAAAACCCAATAAATCTACGATCCAGACCTCTCCCTAGATATTCAGGACCTCTATCCGGAATTTCAGGGCCACAACTCCAGCATCGACATCGCTCCATTCGCTGCGTTCGATCAAGCGGGTTTAGTCCAAATGCCTTCCTGGGGACCGAAGAAGGAATCTTTGTATACGATACTATCGCGTATGCACGAGATTGGACAACACCAACGTTCGAGCGCGTTTACCCACACCCTAGCATATAGCGGAATAGCTTTGCAAGTCGTGATTGTTATTGTGATCGTCATTGTGTTCGTCGCTCGGTGATGGCTTTGTCGACAGAGTCAGGGGATCTTATCTGTATACGCTCCCCCTACCTTGAATATTGAAGTCCCGTCAACATCCAACAGATTACGTGACCCTGTTAAACCTCGATCGAACTTGCGGGCCTCCTTTAAATCCATTATGGGCCCCAAACCCTTCATTTCATCGGCCGAAACTGGCTAACTTCCCTTTCTTCCAGACTCCAAAATGACCTCGACAATTCAAAAAGAAAAGAACGCCGTCGAAATCACCTATAACAAGAACCTTACCCTAGGCGGACTTCTAACGTGCTTCCAAAAATCTGGCCCTATTGTAACCATAAAAACTGTCTCGGGGACCTTAATGTCTCAAACGGTCATTGTTTCGTTTGAACAAGAAGAGCATGCCAAAAGGCCGAACAGGAGAAAAATTTGTGGTTGCTAGAATCTTATCTTGAGTCTGATACACCGGCCATTGACGCAAGTAAGGAAAGAACTCCACCGAGAATTAGATCCGAAATCCATGTGGTGTCCCATCATCCAAACGCTACGAAGATTGATAAATGCCGAGTGTTCTGCCAACTACGATAGGTCGTCAAAAGACTAATTCAGAAAGATAGGACACAAGCTGAAAGGCTCGTGGATGAGACGTTCTTCCAACATTTTGCTCAATTCGGTCCAATGGAATATTGCTATACAGTCAAGGACCGAATTGATAGGCTATCTCACGAGTTTGTCCGCTACTTCAATCCCGTTGATGCTTTGTGTGCTTTGCATCTGAGTGAGCGACGTTATCGGGCTCGATGAGGGTTACAACAATATTCAACGACGACTCGACTTCTGGAAATTGTGCACATTCCTTGTGGAAGGGTTATAGATCGACGTAATCGAAGATTACATGATACCACATGCCAGCGACAACGTGCCTTAGGCCATGTCGGACTTCCGCAGTAACTAACACCACAAGATCCAGATCCCTACTAATTCATCTTGTCCCTGAACCTAGAATTACGAAACACGTCCCCCATAATCATACAAATAACTAAAATCATATATTTTTTTTTTCTTCTCTCTGTTTTCTTTTAGATCATGGGATCCCCGCTATTCAACAGATACCGGCGGGCCGCTGGCCTGCCCGCAATCGAGGCCCCCCCTCAATCGAGCGAAGAAAAGAAGAAGATAATGGTGCCCGCATTATTGAATAGATACAGGCGATCCGCTGGGCTGCCCGCCATCACGGTCCCAGCAACTGAGCCTCCTGTGAGGCCCATAATAGAACCGAACACCGTCGAGAACGAGCAAATCCCAAGAGAAGCGGAGGAAAAGGAAGTCGTCAGTCTTCGCATCCATTCATTAAGGCCCGACAGGCGAGACCCAAGAGCGGCCATCATAGGTTATGAGGACCTGGAGTCCACTCCCGTCATTGTGGCCCTCATAAAAAAGGAACGAGCTAAATCTATCACTGGCCCTGTCCCTGCAGGTGGACGATTTTATATTACAGTCACGTTTCCCGTAATTGACCATTGTCTAGAGGTACTCATGAAATACATCAACTGGGCGTATGATGATGAGATGCAACCAGTACCGCGTAGGGAAATATCCGGGACCGAACCTGTCGCGACTGGTGCACAACGACCGTACGATATTCCAAATAAATTCCCACATAACACACCACCGGCGATTTCCTGGGCATATGAAGATCAGTGCCAGAATGCTGTGGAGGCGATACAGACGGAAGATTGGGAAACCAGGCGCGAGGCTGAGATGAGAAGGCGACGTTATGCTCGCCTTGAACATCCGAAAGGATTACGCATCAACATCATTCTCCCGTACAAGGCAGCTGAGAAAACGGCTTTGCTCTACTTTATTAACTTTGGCCTTATGGACTACTATGATACAATGCCTGTGGGCAAGAAAGGGACGCATAAAATTTATCAAATATTTCTTCCGCGGAGAAGCTGACCGTGATTTTCGAAACGCTCACCCGAAATATGGTGTAAGGTGGTCTAACCTACCAGCGCTCAAAAAGGCCTATACTGCACCTCTCACAAGGTACCACTCGTAGTACGGAAAGCATGTCATCAGAAGATGTTATGACAAACACCGCGGCGTTTATGCCTAGCAATTGGGCAAAGAACGTGTCACTCACTTGTTCTGCGGGCGGGCCATAAGGAAGATCGACCTCGAAAACCATTGGATCATGGCCTCCCTCCTCCTCAGTCTCCTGCAGTCCCTAGTGGAACGCTCACCCAAGAAATTAACGACGAGTTTGCACAGCTATGCCTGTCCGAAACTACCGAGGAGAACCTCTCAGACTATTTCACCTCTGAACATTCGGAAGACGAAGAAGAGAAGGACGAGAATAATGCTCAATGCAATGTCCAATAATCGCATGTACTGGACCTTTTTTTACCTTTCCCTAAACATAATAAAGACTTCTATTTTTTACCTGGAAAGGGCTTTTTTTCTCTTTCCCTCTTTTTCCTTCTTGTCCTACTTAAGCTCTGGGGAAAATTATTGCTCTATCCCCGTACTCCGCTATTACCATCAAATCGCAAGGACTTATTTGCGGGGACTTAATTGAAACCAACGGATCTAACGGACCTACGCTGCTTCCAGACAACTACTACCCAATTACCCTTGTCGGGGACGGCAACATTCTCAAGAAGGGGGTGTTGTTACGTTACGCATAACGTAAAAATTTTTACTTTTTATCGTCTTCTTATTTTTTTTACGCTTTTCTTATTTTAAAATATTAACTTCAGGAGCGTGAGTTTTATTCCCCTTACATTAAAAGAAAAGAATGTGCTCTTGGCGATTGAAGTTCAGTCAAGGCCACAAAGAGCTCAATACAGTACGACGAAGTTTTCGAAGCTGACCACGCAGCAACAGCTAGCCGACGCACGCGTGGGAAGAATAGAATAGAATAGAATAGAATAGTTTTTATTTGTAAATTACAAAATAATTAAGTTACAGTCTACCATCCCGCATTCGCCCAGGCTCATGTCTGTGAGACGGGGAAAACCCAATAGGCAAACCACGTGGGATAAATCCTATTAGGAAAACCCGCCTCAGGATGGTTCAAAGTATTGAACATAATTAACATTTGTGTACATTATATCGCAATCGTATAATCATCACAAACATAGTCAATGGCAATCGCCAATTCACGAAGTATCACATAATTGAACTTAGTTATTCTTCAATCTAGCGATTACAGATTGAATTCATCACATTGCTTTATTCATACGATGTACGTCAGAAGATTAATCACAAAACGATTTTAGTACTGTTATAAAAATAGCAGTATACGTCTATATTCTATTTACACATATATACAGTCGACATCGCATGACCTTTGCATCAAGTACTTCCTAAACGCCGCTTTGAATTTACTCGCCGAGGAAAATTCTTAATATCGCGTGGAATCGAATTCCACAGTCGCGTACCCTGGAACCAGAAAGAATCCAGCCCTACGTCAGTTCGTGATGACCGAACTATAAGTTCTCTGCAGTTAGTTCCACTCGACGTTCTATCTTGGCACTTTTGAAATAAGGGAGCTAGGTACACTGGCTGACCCAAATTTATAACTTTGTACATTAAAACCGCTGCAAAATATGCCCTTCTCTCCCTTAAGTCAAGCCACTCTAGCGTATTTCGATATGGGCTGATGTGTTCATCTTTCTTAGCACCACTTACATATCTCACACATGAATTTGCAATATTTGCAGTTTCTTTTGAAGTTCACGCGTCACGTCAAGATACACTAGCGAGCAGTAATCTAAATGAGATAACACGAGAGAGCTTGCGAGCTGCTTATGTAAGATCTCGGTGGTGCAGGATCGAAACCGTCTGAGTCCTAATAGGGCTCTGTTAACCTTTCGGCTAACTGCATCCACTTGCGCTTTCCACGTTAGTTTCGAGTCCATTACAACACCAAGATTAGTTACAGTGTCGACAAAGGGGACGAAAACGTTGTCCTGAATCTCAATGCCAGACAAATGCATACCCCGTAGTATATTAATATTATGGTTAGATCCAAAAATAATAGCCTTAGTTTTTCTTACATTGAGACTGAGGGCGTTGTCGACGGCCCATGCTGCCACTGCTCTACCTATAATCGACAAGTGTCGTATCCCTTCATTCAGCTCGTCTATGGTTGTCTGCGTGTAAACTTGTAAATCATCTGCATATAGCAGGTGCCCGACACCACTCGATTGAGAATTATTATTAAAATCCTAAAAATGTGCTGTAGATCATTTATATAGAGACTGAACAGAAGGGGTCCCAGAACCGAGCCCTGTGGTACGCCGAGATTAGTTGTGAGCCAATCCGAGTCTCCATTTTGCTTCGTAATCACTTTTTGATTACGACCTGTAATATACGACTTTATCCACAGAACTACCCCCCTGGAAAATTCCATTCTGATCAGTTTATGCAATAATTTAGTTGGCGATATGGTATCGAACGCCTTGCTGAAATCGAACAATAGGAGAATGGTAAGTAGTTGTTTTTCGTTGTCTATTCCCGCTCTTATATTCTCCGTCAATTTTAGTAGAGTTGTCTGCGTACTGTGACCTGGTCTAAATCCAGATTGAAAAGGATCGAGAATTTTCTTTGAAGCTAAAAATGCTGAAATCTGATCATGTACAAGCTTCTCAAGGACTTTGGATAGAAAGCTCAATAGTGCCACTGGACGAAAGTCTGTAACAGTCGATGGGACAGCTGTCTTTTTAAGTGGCACCAAATGAGCTTTCTTCCATGATTCGGGAAAAATTCCCTTCAAGAGGGAAGCATTGAAAATATCAGCTAGGTGATAGCCAATAACTGGAAGAGCTTTTGCTATCACACCTTGCGGTATCCCATCCTCACCCTTAGCCTGCGAGGAGAAATGTGCAACAGCTAGAACCACATCTGAAAAAGTAACTTTACTGAAGGCGAAGCCTTCTTCACTAGCCGTTGCCATAACTTCATTTATATTTTCCTCGCGTTCTTCAGCTGAGACTGACACCCCCGCAAAGTGCGTGTTTAATTCTTTTGGGGAAAATCCGTGAAGTTCCTCCCTAGCTCGATTTTGTGGATCAACTCTTTCCAGATATCCTTCCCGCTATCAAGTGCCTCGAAAATTTTATTCTGAAGAAATGTATCTCGCGCTTCTCTGGAGCGTTGTTCTGCTAATAGCGCTGGCGATTGGCATTCTTCCCAGTGATCATGATTTCGCGTTCGTTGATATCTCCGACGTAAAGCGTCAACCCACGGCAGTTGTTGTTTTCTATTCGGACGAAATTCCTTAATCGGGGCTAATTCTCTCTGCTCAGCATTTCGTTGAGGAAAATTTTCCCGATACTTATGTTGTCAATCGTTTTCTGATCAAGTTCCGAGAAGTTCACATCCTTTGTGTTAAAGTGTGTAAATCTATGCTTGGCATACATTAATTCTTTAACGAGTTTATGGTCGCGGAGTTTGACTATCCACTGACACCGACGTTTAACGGGTTTAATCTCTGACGAGGCTACTGGATTTTTTCTATTTGACCGAAGAGAGCGTGTAGAAATGATATCATCCCTCCGAATAGTCGGAAGGATGGTAGAAAGGACGGCATGGACCACATCTAAATTGTGCTTATTAGAACCTTCAAAAATGTTAGTGACGATGATTTCATGCGAGTAATCCGCACTATCTACTTCATTTCTAGGTGTACACTGCTCGCTTCCGTCAGATAGATCAATCCACCTACTAAATTCAATACGAAGCTTATCGTTACTTTCTGCGGCCTTATTATTTTTCGCAGTGTGCTGAAATCCAATCAACGTTTCTTTCAGTACAGTATTATCCTCGACAAGTAGCTTGCACGTATTACTCATTTCAATAAACATTTTATTTTGATGCGCGATAACTTCTTCAAGGGCTAAAATCCTCGCAAACAGTTTTTGTTGTTCTACAAACATTGTTTGTAGAGATAGTTTGCGCCGGCGCAGCCGAGACGGTTGGCGGCGCGAAATCCCTAGTGTCACGTGATTTTAAGTCGTCAAGCTGCTTCTCGAGCATATCAAAACGCTGAAATAGAAAACTGAAGGTGCTAATAGGAATTAGCACATTGGTTACCCCTGTCAGATCGGCTATAATTTCTTCAGAAGTCTTCAACGCTGCAGGAGACACGGAGAAATTCTCCGTGATATCTAGCTGCGGTGAAGATGTCTGCAGCGCCACAGCTTGGATAGTAGAGAGCTCGTCTTTTTCATTTACTCCCATCTCCGAAAACTCTGTCTCGATCGTTGTTTCGACGTCTGCATTGGCTGTTGACTTCTGATTTTCATGCAGTTGATTTGGCGAATTAGATGCAACATCGATTAGCGAGGCAGATCCTAAAATAGAGACAGAGGCAGAAACGGAGGCAGAAGAAGGAATAAATTCAGTGTCACTCCTATGCGAAGAGGAATTCTCTAGTTTTTTTTTCTGTAGGAGTGGACGTCCCATTTGGATGTTTCGATGCATTTGTTTTGGTGGGTGTAACGCGTTGTACATAGGGGAGCAGAGGTTGTCTTTTCCTCTCTGTACTTTTAGTATCGCTTATTTTTGATTGCTTGGAAGCATTCAGCAGTTGGTTCTGCTGAGTCTGCTGCCGCACATTACAACATAAATCCCTGCACATCTAAAGTAACAGGGTTTATTGCATTTTGGGCATATATTTAGTGGCGATATACAAATATTATATCGCACACGACACATTTACTACTATAGCCTTTATCGATGCTTGTTGACATCGTGACAGCACAGGTGTTTACAGCTGTCCCGACTCGAAGCAGGTATCGCGAGTTTGTTTTGTTTTGATCACTTGTACCTGCGTTTAAATTCAATTTGGCTCTGACTGTTACTGGAAAAATCGCATTTGTTGAGTTTTTAATGCAAGCACCAGCTGAAGTGATGAAGTGTGACGTGCGTGCAAGTGTAGTGTTGTGCTATTCAATGCATGTTCCCTCTCTACACGGCAGTAGCCACAGTTCGCACGAATGCCAGCTCCACAGCCTGTCGAATGCGAGCCGCCGTGGTCCGTGCCACTATTCTCGTTGTTCTGCAGTTTTTCTTGATTACCTCAACGCGGCGGATTAACAGATGGACGAATTTATATCTCAGATTCGCAGAAATTCTATCTTTGTATTTTTGCGCGCTGATGGGCCGAAGATACGGCCTAAAAAACCAGAGCCGTACAGAGGTACGTCTGCACACTTTGCGCCCTCTAATTCTATCCGAAGAACTGTTCGACGCGGCCACGATGCATCGAGGGCAGCACCGCCTGGGCCCGTTACCCGCAAGCACACTTACCGGCCCCGTCTGAATGCATGAGTGAGAGAGAGAGAGAGAGAGGAGAGAGAGAGATTGAATATAGAGCGGGGGCGAACTTAACGCGTGCCTGCTCAATGAAGCGCGCCTCGGGAGTCATTATAGTCCAGACGCTTGACAAGCGCAGTTCAAAAGGAAAAATTACAATCAGAAAGATTTAAGTAAAAGTATAGTAACTACGTGATTTCAGTTTATATTCAAATTTTATTTCAAACTTATTTTTACAAAGTTCAGCAAAATATATAAATCTAGAAGGAAAAAAATTATATACATCAAGGAGCGCGGGAGCGCTCCGAAGGCAAGTATAGAAGAAGCCTGAGGATCGACCGCGCTACATATACATTGAAATGAATGCCCGAGAAATTGAAATATTTACTGCAACTTTCTATCGCTTTTATATTCACCCAAATTAAAATAACAACATGCTATTTTGTTATACTATGTTGTACAAAAAGTTTCATGTAAAAAGATGTTCTCGTATTAGAGATATTAAATAGTCAAAAATTTTATGTCTGGTTTCCGATTCTAAAATTTCTCCATGTTTCTCCATAAGATTCATATACTATACATTTTTTTTCCGACCGTACATACTATAGCATTTTTATCCGACCACATGTACTAATATAATGAATGAATGGCGATTGGCGATAACAAAGAGAGAGAGAGAGAGAGAGAGAGAGAGAGAGAGAGAGAGAGAGAGAGAGAGAGAGAGAGAGAGAGCCAGAGTATATGTATTGTTACGACCCGAGTCGGGGTCTGGGAGCAGAAAGGCGCTTCTGCAATGGTCGCCTCGTTGACCAATTAAATTGTGGGTTCGTTGTTCGATTAAGCGCTGAAGCGCAAGGAATTGCGGGAACTTTGAAATGAAGACTCGAACTTGAAGAGATTAACTTTAACTTTGAAGTTTTATTCAATTAATAAATACTTTGGAACTTTAACAAAATATAAAGACTTTTAAACGTGACTCGATATACTTCAAAATGACCTTGAATATTATGCTCTGAGGCACTTGCACAGAGACCTCGGAGTGACTACTGGAGGCTGGTGAGGAGGCCCTATTTATATTCTAAATTGCAGGTTGAATTCCAGGTTGGTGGTAGGAGTGGAACCAATCAGAACTATTTCCCTTCCTCAAGTGGGAGTGGTTTCGCTGGAAAATTCTATTTTAATCCGGTTTTGTCCTTGAGAGTGGGAGTGTCCTCGCTGGATAATTCTAGTTTAATCTGGATCGTCCTCGAGAGGGGGGGTAGCTAGGTCAGTTATAACTGGATTTATCTGGCTCCCTCCGGGTTCTGTTGACCTTGATGACTTTAAAAATAGAAGGGAAACAGGAAGAGGGGTGGAAGAGACAAATAACTCTTGGAAAATATGGAGTAAATATTTCCAGGAATAATACGGAGTAAACAACTCCAGGAATTATACGGAGTAAACAACTCTAGGAATTATATGGAGAAAACAACTCTAGGAATTTATATTTAGAAAAGGAATGAGCGTTTCCCTGAGCGAGTTTTATCCTGTTATAATTTATTTAATCTTAATATTAATAGACTCCTAATTATTATTATTAATGCCTAGATTAATTGTTATTTATTTATTTGAATAGCAAGCTATTAATTATCAAATTCAATTACATACGGAATTAGTATTTATCGTTAGTCATTTATTTCTATTTGCATTATCGTAAATTCGTTTATTATTTATTTACCATTTATTTACGGAACGTTTGATATAAATTATCTGATTAAAATTAAACAAATTAATTATTCTATTGTTAAAATCTTCCATAGGTTTTTATTTTATGGGAATACGTTTCAATACGTTTGGTATTTAACTGGTTGATTTATTTAATATTTATTTTGAAATCAGTCTTTTAAAAGTCGATATTATCATTGTATACCGATCCTAAATATTCTGTTACTCGTTCACGCGAACAGAGAATATAGAATATATTATCATTCAGCATAGAAGGCCAGATCGGCCGTTTTCGTGAAGCCAAAAATAAGCGTTAAGCCTATGCTTAAGCATGGGCAAACATAGCGCCGCCTGCCTCATGGGGGGCTGAACTAACGCTTATTTTTGGCTTCGCGAAAATGGCTGATCTGGCCTTCTATACGGAATGATAATGTATTCTATATTCTCTGATGCAAACGCAGTTCATAACAGTATAGGTTAGAAATAGTAGTATATAGTAGTTTTTGTCTTCATATTTGACAAGACGAATAGAGGACTTGGATGTCAATGAAGAAATGACAGCTTCATTGCTTTCATTGAATAACACATAAAACAAATATTTATATTGACAACAAATAGATCATGATTAAATAGTTTGAAGCATAGACGAGTTTGCAAATGCTGTACTTATGCTGTAGAAATATTTTTTATTTTTGTAGCCCTTGTTGTAAATACAAGTTTATATACTAACTGCAAGATTTGTGTGTATCGACAACAAAAACAATCAGATGAGTATTATTTATTTACAAAATTTAAAGTCTCTGTTAGAAATGAATATTGACACTTTGTGTTGATTTTTTTATATTTTTTTTTCAAATGTATGATTCACCTATTTATATATAGTAAGTATATATAACAACAACAAAATTGTGACTACAATAGCCTGAAAATATCGTATGGTATTTTTATTTTTTAAATATAATGTAATTAGGTAAAAAAAACAGATATTATTCATTTCAATCACCTGATGGCATGGCATGTTAATACTTGTATACATAGACAAGTATTATATATATTATGTAAAAAAATAAATATAACTTAAAAAAAAATAAAAAAATAGATACTTTGTGAAAATTTTTTTCATTTTCAGATTATAGAAAATTTTCACAGACTTTGACCTCTCGAACAGATTCTTATCGAAGGAGCAGCACCAATAGTAATGCCAGTAACTTCTCATTACATCTGCAAAGTCTTCATAAGCTACAAGTAATGCAATTGGACAGACTTTTAGGAAGTGAAATAGAAACAGAATCTATTACAGAAATCTTTGGAGAATTTAGAACTGGAAAATCACAGCTTTGTCACATTTTAGCTATTAACTGCCAACTACCTGTTGATATGGGAGATGCAGAGGCTAAGGCCATATACATATCATACTTTAAGAGTACTTTAAGACCTGAAAGATTAAATACTGTAGCTGAAAGGTGTAACATCAGTGGGGATAGTGTACTTGACAATGTTGCAACTGCCCGTGCATACAACTCTAACCACCAAACTCAACTTTTGATAAAAACCAGTGCTATATGATATCAGAATCTAGATATGGGCTACTGATAGTAGACAATGCTACAGCATTATACAGGACATCCGTTTAGTCAGGTTTCTTCGATTATTTCTTAGAATAACTGGTGAACAGCCTGAGCTTTTCTCCGGTGATTGGAATCTCACTGATAAAAAATAACGTAGTGATCTATCTACCCGATACAAATATTATTGATGTGTTTGTAATTCCGAACGTTCACAGTGAACGAAAAAACAAAAATTTACTATTTACATTATAACCGGTTTAAAATCCATAAAACATGGTAGGAATGGACCAAAAACCGTGTAAAAACTAATTTAGCACTTCGCCATCCCCATAAACCACACCCAAAACCACCCTTACAGACAAGTCAATTTTCCCATAGCGACACACGCGAAAACTAAAATTCCCAGAGTCGCAATAACTTAGCTAGGAAAAATTTTGCCAAAGGTACTTGAAGGAAAGGACTCACACGACCTAAAAAAATTATGAAGGAAATCACTTTTCCGGAAAACCCCTTCACGGCGATATACAGTGTCTTAACCACGAACAAAACTTCCCAGAGCCGCAATTACTTCGTCCGGAAAAATGTTAAGACGGTTTCTTGTAGATCTAGTCCTCAACTGCTTAGAAAAAAATTATGAACGAAATAGCTTTTCCGGAAAAGCCCCCCAGGGCGATATACTGTGTCTTAAACATGAAAAAAAATTCTCTAAAGCCGCAATTAAGTCGTACGGAAAAATTTTTCTAAGGTTTCTTGAAGATAACGTATCCAAATGCTTAGAAAATATTATATATGAAATAGCTTTTCCGGAAAAGCCCTCCCAAGTCGATACACTGTGTCTTAAACAAGAAAAAAAATTCCCATAGCCACAATTACGTCCTTCGCAAAAATGTTACAACTGTTTCTTGTAGATTAAGTCCCAAATGCTTAGAAAAAAATTATGAACGAAATAGCTTTTCCGGAAAAGCCCCCCCCCCCGCCCCCCCAGGGAGATATACTGTGTCTTAAGCATGAAAAAAAATTCCCAGAGTCACAATTACGTAGTCCGGAAAAATATTTCGACGATTTCTTGTAGATCAATTCCCCAAATGCTTAGAAATAAATTATGAACCAAATAGCTTTTCCGGAAAAGCCCCACAGTGCGATATACTGTGTCTTAAGGGAAAGCCTTACCTAACTGCAGATTTCTGCACTTGATTTTTCAAATTTCTCAACCAATTTTCATATTATATAAATTATTGAAGCACACGCACAATCTATATAATTCAAAGAATGTGCGTCAGTGTTACGATATAAACGGATCTCATATCGTAACACTTCCTTTGACCTACTAACTTCTTGTTCTGTTACCTGCGTCAAAGAGAGTTTCTGATTGGATGACGTTCACAAGGCATCCGTCCGCCTTGCTCTCACGAGGACCTCTCGTTCTCAGCTTATTCGTCACACGCCCCCATAAGCGTGCGATATAGGGGATAGTTCAGTGAAGCGATTGCGTCCAACAAAATTCCGAAGATTAGAAGGATTAGGGTATGGTTGTAGGGCTACTCGACTGAACAATAAAAATTAACAGACCTGTGAAATTATTTCATGTTCTTATCCCTTTATTATAATCATTTATACAATCCAAAAATGATAACTAAAACTAAACCCTAATTCCTCAAAGGAGTTCGGCAATTCCCGTCTTACGCCTATGTAAACGCGCCTTAAGGTTCGAGAAAACGCGGGAGCGCGGAGAGTCTACTTAACTAATGATTATATCCCGGGATCCTTCTTCTGAAATACACTAAAGCCCCGTTGCAGAAATGATGACACGTTAACCCCCCTATTGGGGACACCGCAGTAGAGAATCACGAAGTGTGATGATACCCGGTATTACTTATTTGTGTAAGCGTGGATATATAAGAGCCTGTCTCGTGGCGTGAAGTATAAACTAGACTGTCTAAACGTTAACTACTATAATTTAGACCAAGCGCGACCCTAATACTATGTCCCTATGTGAACGCACCTTGATGTCGGAGAGGCGGCGCAGCACCGTCGTATAGTCGCATATGTCGCGGGTGGCGCGCGGCCTTCTATGTAGAGCTATAGTCGCCGGCAAAAGCAGCAGAACAGCCGTCTCGCTCCCCGCGGCAGCCGAACGACGACGCGGGACACCCGGGTGGCACGAGGAGGGTGTTGTTCGAGGGAACGGAAGGAGGTGGAAAACCGCAAGATATTCGATACCTGGCTGAGCGGATCCCTGCGGCGAAGATATCTCCGATGTCAGTTAAGTGTCTCCTTTTTGATGGTTATTTATTAGTTGAAAATCCCAACAAGAAGGACTGAGTACTCTGTGTGATGTTGTTTTTCCTTTGATTTCTTCTAGTTACAGCAGAGAGGAAATCTGAAGGTGCGGGTCAAGGCCAGAGGACTCCTTCCACCCAGTGTATTGCTTCAGCTGTAGTGTATTTGTATTTATGCGCCTACATATGGGTATGCATAGTGAGGCGTACTGCTGTATATATATATATATATATATATATATATATATATATATATATATATATATATAATGTGAGTGTGGATATATGCATCTAGATTCTAATCTACTTGATGCTTCACTGCACTGTGTGTTTAAGATCTGTGTGGCTCCATCGGATCAGGCTGCGTTGCTATGATGTTCCCATGTGCTCCGCTGTCGTGCTACACTCACCAGTATCTGCGGAGGGGATGATGCTAGGTGTCTATTAAGGAAAGGCTAAGGGTTGACTGACACTCCTTCGAGCTTCGACTCTTGTCGAAGAATCTGAACTCCTATAGGGCGAGGAAAGAGAAGGTACAAGGGGAAGCAGGACAGTTGAGGATGTCACCTGGCCTTCGTCCACCACTACAGGGAGCAAGACCGCAATTCCCTGCTTATTGCAGGGGGGTGAGTCAAAAAAAAGAAAAGCTGGATATTAATTGTATGGGTACAAGCGGCTAACATCAGTTCACGAGTACCTACGCACTTATGAGTACATGCATGGTATACCTCTCACTGATGGTATATGCATGTAATGACTATTTTTCTATGCGACTTAGAGCTGAGGTTTATTTGACGTATATACAAGGTATTATATTGATAAGCGAGATATCGATATTTATGATGAACTTTATAATAATATAAATAATAAAAAGTAAAAAAAAAAATATATAATAATAAAAAGTAAAAGAAAAGTGAAAAAAAAGGAAAAGGGAAATTTTTGCACTTATGCCGGGTAGATGATCCTAAGTCTTATTTGTTTATTTATTATTCTATTGATTCTGGGGGTACAACTAGAGAAGAGGAAAAGGGAAAAGAAAAAAAGGAGACGTAGAGAGGGCTCCGTCACAAGCTCCCCAGCGACCTACTCGAAGGAGCTTCTACTACAAAAAGTGATCTGGTGGAGGTGCTTCTCCTGTCGAATAGCACTACCGAGTTCAATGAATCGCCTTTGGTAGCTGGTACGAGCCCTGGAATGGAACAACTAACAGCCTTATATTCTTTAACCAGCTGACGGATGAGACTAGGAACCAACAACTCTGGTCTGAGGACTAGTTAGTTATTCTCGCTTCAAGGACTCGGGATTCCTCAATAAAACCCTTTTTATTGCGGCAAGGGTAACACTCGCGGCCTACACACATACACAAATCTCTACCGCGCGCTAGTTCACAACTTTGTTCGGAGAAGTCTATACCTTAAGGAAACAGTAATATGATACGAAAGGCAACTTACTTTGTGTAAATGGTGAATCACTCTAGTGCTGGTTCTCTACTGTGGTTGCAAATTATTTGATAATTATCGTTGATAGTCCGAGTTCGGTAGGATCTGCGTGCGATTTGTATTTGCGTGTAGTAATGTTCGCCGTATTATAATGCGTTATACTATGGTGGAATTTTTAAAACAAAACTGATGATCCGGGTTTTTTTTAATAATGTAGAAACATGTGCGAATAAAAAGAAAACTGTAAAAAAAAATAATTTTGGCCACTGCGACTCTTTCAACGTATATATATAACTGGTTCTCGTAGACTTCGCTTAGTCTAAGCGTGAAGGCTGCTAATTTCTGACTGCCGAGTTGGCGTGGCATCGTCGAGCTGCCCGTCGCCTTGCCCCCTAATTGACCTCGCTTTCTCTCTCGCACCCACGCACCATATGCCCCTTGACGACAATGTCGCACCGCTGTGCGACGCTTATCGCCGCTAAGGGGTGTCTTATTACTCGGCGCGTGTAGGAATGCGATTTTCGGCTACGAGGGGAGAGTGCTGCGTGGACGCAACTTGTTGCAGCTTTGGGCGATAAGCTCTTAACTAGGATCGCGTATACAAATTTTAAAATTTTACTGCGGGGAAAATATATGTTCCAATGAAAATCATTGTACTCATTATAATTTTAACCAATTAAAGAAAAAAGGTAAAGCCGAAAAGTTGTCACGTAACACCCTCCCCTTGTGGAACGTTTGCCGCCCACGGAGAACTTGAGTCATAGGAAAAATGCTGATCCACTGGAAGCGCTGCGCCTGGTCGTGTCTCGAAGAAGAAGGAGAGTCTGGAAAGTCCTACTTGGTTTTGGAGAAAGATAAAAAATATTTTTGAAGTCCGAAAAAAAAATTTTTTTTTTTTTTTTTTTTTTTTTTTTTTTTTTTTTTTTGTTTTGTTTTATTGCAAAAATATTAAGTCCGTCATTAGTGTGGAATAAGAGTAGAGTATAAGTGCATTGTGGACCCATTGAGGATCCGTTTATATATATATATATATATATATATGTGGCTTAGTAAGTCCCTCGATCTACGAGTACAGCGAAGAAAGGGGAAGAGCGAGGGCCTCCATAGACGCACGGACGATGACGCTGACATCCTGGCAAACGCGATGGACAGACAGCGACAAAGCCAAGTGGACGAGACGCCTCATAACGGACGTGCGACTCTGGCATAAGAGAGGAGCTGGGGAGGTGAATTTTTACCTGACCCAGTTCCTATCCGGACACGGATACTTCCGCCAGTATCTGCATCGGATGGGGAAGGTAACGACCCCGTCCTGCAGGTACTGCGGACATAATAGAGACGACGCGGAGCACACATTTTTCGTGTGCCCCCGCTGGATAGTCGCGAGACACAGACTACAGACGAAGACAGGTGACATCACACCGGAGAACGTCGTGACACTGATGCTGTCAAGCAAACAAAACTGGGACGACATAGCACGCTACGTGACTCACGTACTACAAGGCAAAAAGACTGACGGTTGCCTTGAAAACTGATACAGAAGACGAAAAACAGACAGACGAGACAAGATATATAAGATTGCCGTAGGGCATAGAAACGCCGACCGGTCCGAAGTAATGTGTATAACAGTTCCGGACCGGATTCCGGTGAACGCCGCGGGAAAGGTTTTGGGTGTTTAGGGGGTAGAAATCCCTCACACCGCGGAGCCCGGCGCTTCGTGATGGTCTTAGTGGGCCCCCCTCCATGCTGTAAGCAAGGACGGGGGCCTCGGAAGATTCACCTAGTACCTCGGAAAAACAAAAAAAAAAAAAAGTAAGTCCCTCGTTTACACATCCTGAGGTGCCCTTTTAGGCTACGCCGCGTCATTCTAAATCCACAACCATGGTGTTTGATTATCTCCAATCCTGCTTGGAGATCGCAAATGGCTTGATGATTGAAGATGTGCTTTCGGATCACATCACGCCCGCACATCGGGTGGTAAATAGTTAGGCGCTCCTTCTCTCGTGCAGAGATTATGGGGGGAATCGTCGGATGCGCCCCATATTTTGGCGGCGCACGGTTCAGGGCTGTCTCTGCGTCTTGTAGGTTGAAATATTTGATATAGGTCTGGATGATCCCCCTGTCTCCGATGGGGTGGGAGAAAAAGTAATCTATCCGCCCATATCTGCCGAATTGTTTGACGACTTCTAGTTCCTCGTCGACCGGGGTGATCACGATAGTGATCCTAAGCCCCGCAACATGCTCACTCATGCTGATCATTTTGGGGGTCCGCTCCCGTAATATTCGCGCGAACCTTTCTGCTCCCGTTTCGGGGGCCTTCAGCATTCTCGGCGATTCTTTCGGTTCCGCTGGGCGTTCCTCTTGCTGCGTGGGCGGTTGATCATTCGGATCATCTTGGGAGGCAGAGTCCTCCTCGTCCTGATCCTCTTCGGACGTCACGTCATCATACGCCCACAGGCTGTATTTATGGAATGCCTTCAAACATTCGTCGAAGCTACTGAACTCTGCGTTCAGTGTATAGCTGGTACGCCCGCGTTTCTCTTTTTGATCCGGCCCCGTGAAATGGAGTGCCCCGTCTTTCCTCAACATCCGCATTAGCAGGGTAGTGGATCGACAGTCCATGTACTCAAAAGTCCCCGTTGTTGGCTCTTCCGGATTCCCGTATATGGATATCAACCGTAGTCCGATCGCGTTCTCGATTTCCTGATCCTTATCTTCTTGGCTGGTTTGTTCCTCGTCAGTGGGGACACAGGAAGGAGAAGGTTCGCGTCGAGCCCTCCATATCTCGGCTATCCTTTGAAGGGCAACTGGTAAGCCTCCCAGTGCTGCTCCTGTACCTGACGCGTTGTCCTCTTGGGTTGATAGTGATTGAGACATGGCTGTAACAGACAATGACAAGTTAATTGGGGTTTTATTTAAGCTTGGGATGGGGTAGATAAGAAAATGGCAAGGCAATATATATGTTTTTATGGGATAGAGACAATGGTGAGCGTTATTACAGAAGTCCTTATTGTTTTCGTAATTGTTCTAGGGCTCGCTGTCGCGAGCATGTGGGCAAGTGCATAACCCAGTTTCTGGTGTCAATAGGAAATCCACAGGTTCGGTGGGTCCTTTCCGTGATTCTATTGGTGATGGTGTACTGGCGTAGGGCGGGTCGAGCTCGGTAACGTGCATCGCTCGAGCGAAGGGCATGGTTAGCATCTGCCTGGTGGTGGTACTTCACGAATCCATGGGACAACCTGTCGAGATGGTCCCTTCTCGTATAACATTATTCCATGGTGCCGAATTTCGCAAAATGAGAAAAGAAACGGCGCGTCGATCTTCTTTTCACCCTGATTTCTTTCTGTCCCTTGCCTGACTCGTCGATCCCATGGTAGTTGACAGAATATTCGATTCTTATCGAATTTAAGGTTGTCTTTCTTGTTCGGAACCTTCCGGACTTCGGATCGCATTTTCGAGTCAGGGCTCCCGAGTCGTGACGTTTCTTCAATGTCTTCGGTTGCAAGTACAATGGGTGTGTTCTTGCCAGGGTCAGAGAGGGTTTCGGTGACCTCGTTTTTTATTCGAGTGGAGATAGTTTTTTCCATCCGTTGTAGTTGGATCAAGACCGTATTCAGAACTGAATCCATGCTAGAGAGGAAAGTCCACTATGGAATGCTCTGTAACCGAGGGGAACCGGGATGATTAGTATTTATTCGGTGTCGATGGTTGTGATGGGACATGAGGAGATGGATATTGGGACGGGGCTCTTAAGGTTTTCTGCGGAACGTTGTCCCGTTCCGGATCCCTGCATCTCGATGTCATACCCCCGGATAATAGGTTTGGACGTGGAGCGCCGGTTCCGCTTGAAGGGAAAAATTCGTGCGACGAGGTACAAAACGGCGCAGATTATGAAAACTCCCTGGACTCCCAGCCCGCTATAGATCAAGTTGTTGGTGAAGGAAGTAGCCCGCTTGTGTCGGCCAACTTCTTGGAGTTGTGCCATGATGCTTCTCAATGATTCCTTTCTGTTGCCCCAAGACGGTAGATGACTTAAGGCTTCTTGGGTTACCTCGCTGGTGGAGGAATTGTCCCGTAACTGAAAATTCGGTAGGAGGTCCGTCACGTTCAGTCCAAAATCTGGGTCGTATATATATTGGGTCCTGGAGGTCCTGACGCTATTAGGAATTAAGGTCAGGTGCGGAGTACGTCCCATGCATCCCTCGGCCAGTCTTAGTATCCCCACCCCCTGGAGGTTAACATTTTTGTAGACTTCCCCTGGACACGAGACCTGTATGGTCTCAGTCTCGATGGTGGAAAATAACCAGGTGCCGTCGGTTTCTAGATAGCGCCATTGCGTCGTGGTTTCCGGTCTCATGACGATGTTGCACAAGGAGAGGGATGCCTTCGTGGGATTAGTTAACATTTCGATCTCGCATTCCTTATGCCCCCGGCGGTGTAGACGGCTCCTTGAGTGGGGCACATGTACCCATAGTGAGAGTCGAGGCAGTCCTTCAGCTGATGTTGATGGATCTTGAGGTAGGTCCTTTGATCTTTGCTAAGAATCATATACTCATATTCGGGGACGATACAGGCGGACCCTAGAGGATGCCCGGAACGTTTTGAGGTATGGCGACGGGGTGTAGTCTGTATAAATCATAAGAAGTCCTATCCGTGAGCGGGAGGCTTAACCTTGCCAGAACCCTCCCTGAGTGGTATATAGCATCTATGGAGGCAATTCGAGCGATTTCCTCGGCTCGGATGTGTTGAGTAGGGATTGGGAGATCCAGATTGTCGTCTAATTGCCGAATATCGCTCGCGATACTCTGAATAGTGTCCCTCCTTAACAGCCGGGGATGTATTCTTCGTTCCATCAGGTTGTTAAGGATGGCTAACAATTCTCGGTTGCAATAAATGAGATGGTCCATCTTGGCCTCGGTTTGTCGTGCGAACGCGTTTAGTTCCCATAAGAACTGGTTCTTCTCGAAATCTCTAGTGAGGTTATTCACCTTGTCTCGCATCTGGACTTCCATTGCTTTTACTAGGGCTTGATGAGATGCTGTCATGTTATAAAGCTCTTCCAGCCCTGCCGCTAAGATGTGTGTTTTGTCCTCGGTGAGTTTCGCAAGTTTGGTTTGATCCTGGAAGAGTTGGTCGATGTTTTTGTTGATCAAGTCCGCGTCCTCCTCCGTGACGAGTCCGAATAGTCCTTTGCTCATACTTCCGATTATTCCTAAAGGGGCCATCCTCCTGAATCGCATGTCTCTAAGAGGGGGGGGCGTGTTAGGTTCCCTGACGTTCATGCTTTCCGCTAGGATCCGAATCTCGTCATGCAAGTTCAGGAGCGTTTGGTGTTTTACGTCCATTAGTTCTTTGCTGAGGATGGTATGACATCTATGCGGGTCGAAATATGCTTCGCACCTCTTGAGGTTGGCTGCGTAACTGTTAGAGGGTCGGTGGGTATTGATGAAGGCCGGTATGTCCAGATAGATAACGATCTTCCAGTCGTTTTTTCGTATCCGCACGGCTCGAGTCCGTTCATAATAGATCCCGGGATTGGTTCGAATCGGGATGACATCGTAATAAGGGTCCGCAATGGCCAAAGTCCCCACCCCTAGGAAGAGGATTGCAGCAAGCAGTAGGTGCATAGTGAGGGAAAAAGCGCAAAAGCGTACTACCTGAAATTCATGCAAGGTGATTAGTCAGAGGAGTCAGTAGGGGGGACGACTTTTAATTTATCCGTGTGTTTCCGAATTCTCTTCCCATTTGGGAGTTCGAGGATCACGTTGTTTCGTCCGAGAATTTCTACGATTTTCAGTGGCTTATTATAAAAACTGTCGAATTTTGAGGTACGGGGTTCCTTTAATACCCTCACGTAATCACCGATCTTTCCCTTAAGGTTTTTAATTTTGAGATCATACCGATCCTTGCTCCGTATTTTGTTCGCGATCTGCGTCTCACCCGCTACCCGCTTCAGTTCACCCAACCTGGTCACAAGGTCCTGCAGATACACATTGTAAGTGCGCAACTTCTCGTCGTTAGGTATGCGCATAGGGAACCTAGCCAGTTTGCCAAAAACGAGCTCGAATGGGGTAAAATTTGTTGCTGAGTGTACACTAGTATTGTAGGTGAACGTGGCAAACGGCGCGAGGTTGTCCCAGTCGTCGTACTTTTCGGAATACGTTCGAATAAAGTCGACCAAAGGGGCGTGACTACGCTCCAGCGATCCATTAGTCTGGGGTGGTACCCCGATGTAGTGAGGTGATGTATTTTGAAGATCCTCATTAGGCTGTCAAAAATTTCGGAGAGGAAACTGGTTCCTCTATCGGACAATATAGCTCGGGGGGCGCCGAATTTGCAGATGAGATGTTTGGCTAGAGTGTCCGCGATGGTTAGGGCCTTGATATTTGGCAGGGGTATTGCGATCAGATATTTAGTGAGATTACACTGGATAGTTAAGATGTGGCAATTCCCGCGCGGAGTGATCCTGAGTTTCCCCACGGTGTCAATGGAGATTTTGTCGAAGGCTTCGATCGGGGTGTCGGTGATGATCATAGGTTCTCGCGTTTTGATCCGTTCTATTTTCCTTTCTTGACAACTTGGGCACCGACGTACGTGATCTAGAACATCATTGCGCATCCCCGGCCAATAATATCGCTCTCGGATCTTCTGGTACGTTTGGTTGATACCCTTGTGTCCTCCTACCAGGCTGTCGTGCAAGGTTTCGATGATCCGCTGTCGTTCTTCCTTGTCAGGCAACTCCACCTTTCCGTAACACATCACGACTTTAATCGGTGTTCCGCTGAAAATCTCCACGAGGGTCTCGGTGAGGAGTCCAGGGTCTAAGGTGTCGGTGAAGTCTCCTCTCCGGGATATCCTGATGCTGGGTAGGTTTTTCTTCAACAAGAGGTCTCGTAGGTTCTTCAAACTGCGTTTTAAACATTTTATGTCAATAGGGTCATAATATCTCTCTTTGATTACGAGAGAGAAGATATTATGGTTCTTATAAGGAGTAGTAATAATTTGCCCCAGTTTGGCCTTTTTTGATTTGAGATTCTTGAGGTCTAGAGCCCCGATGTCAGACAATAAGCGAGCTACGGGGTTATTTGTTTCGCAATCCTTGGCCAAAAAGTGGGCGTAATTGTCTCTCTTATAAGTGAGACACTGCCGTGAGATAATGACGTTGTTCTTAAGAGGTAGTGGTATGGCTGGTCGTTGCTCCTCTGATTCGCTAGGGCCTTCGGAGGGTGGCAATTTCCTTCCGTTGCTGCAGTCCGGATCGACGTATTGGTTCAGAGGCTGGTATTGCCCGAGCATAGACATGAACAATCCCAAGGTGTCGATCGGCGGTTGAGGGAATTCTAAGTGTACGGGTTTAGACCCCTCCGCTTCTTCTCGGATATTCTCCAGCTGAGGGAAACGGGGAAAAGGTTTAAAACTCCCAGGGGGGTTGGGAGTGCTTCTGGCCGTTGGAAGGCCTGCTCTTACTTGGGGAGTTACCGATATGGCGCGCTGCACGGGTTGGCTGATCATAGAACCGTCGCGCTCTCGGTTGGGTTTTTCTGGGGCTGTGTCTGGGTTCGAGGAAGTAGCCGATTCGGGTTCGGTCGCGGCCGCGGCCCGTTGCACCAATTCAGTGATCCTTTGGGATAGAGCATCGTCGTTCTGCCCATCATATAGATCCAACTGGTCCAATACGCTGCGTGTGTGATCGTCAACAACGTCCCCTTCGGATAAGTGGGACGGGAGCTCGAGAGGAGGGATCTCATCGCCCTCTTCCTCTGTTCTCGTTTTCTCCGCCAGAATTCGGAGGCTCTCCTCAAACTTGCGGGCAGATTCCGCGACTTCCTCAGGACTGATGGTGACTTGTCCGGGAGAGAGATCGTCATCCACTTCAGAGGCGCTCTGTTCTGGTGCTGTAGCTTGGATCTCCACCTGCTCGTCGACTGGTGCAGAAGTATCCGCAGTGGCGTCCGTTTCGGATAATTCATTGGTGGTTTCTCTTGGTTCCTCTCCTTTCTCGTCGTTAAGCCTGATCCCGCTTCTTCGAGGATCATAGATCGGGGTTTTTGGTTCGTCGATTTCGCCGGATTCCCCCCTCCTGAGGAGGAAATGATCGATGAGTGCCGGCTAAACTGGGGTCCTATAGAGACATCCACAGGGCGACAACTACCCTCCTGTGATGGGGCCGGAAGTCCTTTCGGTGTCGACGATTGCGAGGGAGGGGCAGGCGATCGTTTGTCTGAATCCTTGTTCCCTGCAGAACCTATTCTTTTCCTCAGCCGTGTCCGCTGGGCTATCACGCTGTGTTCCAACACAGGCGCGGTCTTTTCTTTAGAGCACCCAAGGGGCGCCCTCTACCTCGGACGGGGTTAAACACGGCCTTTGAGCGAGACGCCAGCGATTGAGTCCCGGACGGACCGGCTGCACCAAGGGCGGGCGTCGGTGTAAGGGGTCTATCACCCCCGTTTCCCGTGGGCTTGCCTGCGTCCTTTCGATCCTTCAGAACCATGATCTTCAGCCGCGGGAGCTTTGTGTTAATCTCGTCTTCGTCAGGTTGATCTGCGGGGTTCCTGGATAACGCGTCAGCGTTGCAGTTCAATTTTCCGGGTTTGTACTTGAATGTGTACTCGTACCCGGTGAATTTGAACATCCAACGCATGAGTCTTTGTCCCGGATCCTTCCGACTGTGCATCCAATTAAGGGGCTCGTGATCGGCTACTAACGTAAACTTACGGCCTAACAAGTAGGCTCTGAACTGGCTGAGAGCATATAGGACGGCTAGGCATTCCTTTTCGGTAGTACTATAGTTGCGTTCGGCTTTATTCAGGGTCCTCGATAGGTAATTTATGGGGTGATCAAATTTGTCCCTCTCTTGACTTAGTACGGCTCCTATGGCTCCATCAGATGCGTCAGTTGTCAGAGTGAAAGGTTTATTAAAATCAGGGAACGCCAGAATTGGATAGTTACACAATTTGTCCTTCAAGATTTCGAACGCTTCCTCCTGATTGGGACCCCACAGGAAGTCTTTATCCTTTTTCTGGAGTTCGTACAGTGGCTTAGCGATCTTGGAGTAATCCTTGATAAACCGGCGATAGTACCCGGTGAGCCCAGTGAACTCTCTCACATTCCGTACCGTCTTGGGTCGAGGGAAATTCTTTACAGCATGAATTTTTCCCGGATCCGGTTCAACGCCCTTGGCGCTGACAATATGCCCTAAAAAGGCTACTTCCTTGCCCAGAAAGTGCACCTTTTCAGGTTGTAGGACGAGCTTGGTTTCTGTTAACCGGTCGAAGAACTTCCTTACTCGGCGGTCATGTTCTTCGAGGGTTTTAGCGTGGATGATTACGTCATCCATGTACACCAGCAGCTCTTTACAATCGATCCCGCGCTTAATTTGATCCATTAGTCTTTGGAATGTAGCGGGGCGTTTTTGAGTCCCATTGGCATACGATTGAATTCATAGTGTCCTTCCGGCGTGGAGAACGCGGTTTTCCATTTGTCCTCTGGAGCCATTTGAATTTGATGAAAACCGGAAGCTAAATCGAACACCGAAAAATACACGGCGCCTCCCAATTGATCTAGAAGCTCGGCTATGTTCGGGAGAGGGGATGCGTCTCCAACAGTGCGTTGATTTAATTCTCGAAAATCCACGACCATGCGCCATCTAGGCTTCCCTTGTGGGTCCGGCCTCTTAGGGACGATCCATATCGGGGAGCTGCTAGGGCTATTGGAAGGCTCGATGATTCCCTCCTTAAGTTTCTTTTCGATGTCTCTTTGTATGAATTCCTTGTGTGCCACGGGATGTCGATATTGTTTTGCAGTAACAGGCTTGTTGGTATCCGTAGGGATAAAATGTTCCACAGCGTCCGTACATGGCAAGGGGTCTCCTGGTAATAGGAAAACATTAGTGTAATCGTGGATCAATTTATCTACATAGGCCTTTTCTTGATCGTTCAGATGATCGGTGGGGATAATCATTTTAAGTTCTTGCATCCTTTTGGAGCTTTCCATGATGGGGTTGTTGGCTGCGACCTCGATATCATCCTCCGATCCTGGTTCGAAGTCCATAGCTGCGTATTCGAAAGGAATGAGTTCTCCCGGTTGTACTTCGATGGTGACATCGTCCTCACGAGTGTTGATGGCCATCACATGGCAGCAGTTGTTTTCCACCCTTACGATTCCTTCTCCCACGTAGACGTCGTCGTACCCGACGTCCAGAAGAGGTAGGTAACCTTCCTTCAAATCCGTCTTGGCGAGGTTAATTTTAAGCACCCTGCGCGACCGGCGGGGGATAGTGTACCGAATGGGGGCAGGTTTGTGGGGCGAGTCAGTAGGCGGTCCCTGTAGGTTTTTATTGCTAGTCGTTTCAGGGCGTGGAACGGTGGAGTCTGCCTCCTCGCCCTCTGGTTGCTTGCAGGTGGCGGTGTCGCAAATATTTATTGGTTTGGGCGCGGCGGGCGGATCGATGAAAGGAATTGGGTGCATGACGTCGCTCCCAATCATCAACGTATTATAATGGTACGAGATGACAGCCTTTTCTTGCTTAAGGTAATTTCTACCTAGGACCCCGTCTTGATCGATAGGAAAGTCATCGTAAGTGACTAAAAACGTGACAGGCTTCTCCCGGATGGTAAGGGAGACAGTGCCTAAGGTTTCTACCGTTTGATCGCTAATACCGATCAAAGGGATGGCTTGGTTCGTGTCCACCAGTGCGTTGGGATCCAAGGATCCAACCTTAACTAGGTTGACGGTGGCACCGTTGTCAACCATAAATAAGAGTCCGTCCTTGCGACCCTCGGGAACCCTTACGCGTACTACTGTAGGCTCATCCTCTCTCGCATCCTCTCGGCCAACTGATGAACAGGAACCAATCCGGACGGCTGTGTCATCGGGGCTCTTGCTAGAAACACCCGTGGCGTCGGGCTGGTTTGACTGGCTTGCGGGGTGAGTTGACTTATCGGCGGTTGCTCGCGAGCCATCGGCTGAACGGTCGGTGCTGAGTGAACAGGGCTCGCCTCCGAAAGTTCCGGGCGAGCCCTCTGGGAGTTTAAAGACGCCTGCGGCGAAGGGTATGAGGTCGGTGGGCCATGGGATGGAGGAAGGCCAAGGGTAAAACCCGACTGAGTTTGTTGATTGTTTGGGTAGTACAACCTACGGTCTATTGGTTCTTTAGGTCGAGGGGTTCCTTGCGGGTAACCTCGACCTCGACCTCGATATCCCCCTCTACCTCGATTGTATTGCGCGAAGGGGGGTCGATCGCCACCGGGAGCGCCTCCATTGGGCGATGGCTCTGCCGGCCCCGTGTAGAAGTATCCGACATAGGGGTTTTCCAGCTCCTCCTGAGGTTGGATGGTCGGGCACTCCGGCAGCTGAGCAGCATCACCATTTTCCATGTATCCAATGTAAGCAGGGGCCTTGTGTCCTCCCTCCGCGTGATGATTCTGGAACGGCGCCGTATAATTTCCGGATCGTCGAAAATTCTGTGATACCTCGTGGGCTTCGTTGTATTGAGAGGCGCCTGGCATGCGCGAGTCCGAGAGTATTCGGGATTTGATTCGAGATTCGATCCGCACTCCCTCTAGGTAGGCTTCATCAAGAGTTTTCGGATGGCAGGCGTCCACAGCAGCGCTGATGGTGTATGGCAGTCCTCGAATAAAGATGTCTATGGAAGCGTCTTTCATAGGTGCCATCATGGCGTCTACGTATGCCGCGCCCTTTTCCTCTCTCAGCGCGTTTTCAGCCCCCATCAACAGGATGTTGAGGCGGTCCCGAAAATCGCCGACCGTTTCCTGTTGTAACATCCGGATTCCATTTATTTGAGCGTTATAATACGTAAAGGTCTTCCCGGGTGCGAATCTCCGCTTGAGATGCATCACAAGGTCGTCTACACTATTGAAGGTCACTCCATACGTAGAGTTCCTAGCAGAACCCCTTAATTTTCCTAACACCTTTTTAAGAAACCCACCGATCTTCTCCGCAGGCACATCGGTTGCAGCATTCCGCACGTCTTGTAGGAAATCCTTGAGGGGCAGATTCGATCCGTCAAATGATGGGATGCCAGAAACGGCGGCTTGCATCGCCATTGTTCCTGCCATGGTTACCATTAGTTGAGAACATTCGGCGCTCGTACCCCCCCCCGCGGTTGTAGTATCGTCACCCCCTGCCATGTTAACTGCGTTCGGTTTCCTCTTAGTCCCCGGGTTCGCTGCCTTGGATATTACTCGTTGTGGAAGAGAAGTCAGAAACACTCGAGTTGCGAATAAAATTTAGCAATGATCGTGGTTGAACCCACGATGGTCAATTCGAAAAAGGGGAGTGAGTTTGCAACCGTTAATCGAACGGAAACGAGAAACAATCATGCGGGAAGCACACAATGCTATGGGTTTTTTTTTTTTTTTTTTTTTTTTATAGTAAAATAGGTTATATAAATATTACAATTATATAAAAGGTATATATTGGTATTATAATTATAACGGGTTTATCTATGTATGTGTATAGGCGCGCGCATGTGTGTTTGCGCACTCTTAATTTTTATTGGACTATTAATTGTCTGATAACGCTGAATTATTTCGATCAACTCGAAAATTCTCCAAAAGATAAGCGCAAGAGGTTAGAGCGTCAAACCACGCTCTGCTACCATTTTTGTTACGATATAAACGGATCTCATATCGTAACACTTCCTTTGACCTACTAACTTCTTGTTCTGTTACCTGCGTCAAAGAGAGTTTCTGATTGGATGACGTTCACAAGGCATCCGTCGGCCTTGCTCTCACGAGGACCTCTCGTTCTCAGCTTATTCGTCACACGCCCCCATAAGCGTGCGATATAGGGGATAGTTCAGTGAAGCGATTGCGTCCAACAAAATTCCGAAGATTAGAAGGATTAGGGTATGGTTGTAGGGCTACTCGACTGAACAATAAAAATTAACAGACCTGTGAAATTATTTCAAGTTCTTATCCCTTTATTATAATCATTTATACAATCCAAAAATGATAACTAAAACTAAACCCTAATTCCTCAAAGGAGTTCGGCAATTCCCGTCTTACGCCTATGTAAACGCGCCTTAAGGTTCGAGAAAACGCGGGAGCGCGGAGAGTCTACTTAACTAATGATTATATCCCGGGATCCTTCTTCTGAAATACACTAAAGCCCCGTTGCAGAAATGATGACACGTTAACCCCCCTATTGGGGACACCGCAGTAGAGAATCACGAAGTGTGATGATACCCGGTATTACTTATTTGTGTAAGCGTGGATATATAAGAGCCTGTCTCGTGGCGTGAAGTATAAACTAGACTGTCTAAACGTTAACTACTATAATTTAGACCAAGCGCGACCCTAATACTATGTCCCTATGTGAACGCACCTTGATGTCGGAGAGGCGGCGCAGCACCGTCGTATAGTCGCATATGTCGCGGGTGGCGCGCGGCCTTCTATGTAGAGCTATAGTCGCCGGCAAAAGCAGCAGAACAGCCGTCTCGCTCCCCACGGCAGCCGAACGACGACGCGGGACACCCGGGTGGCACGAGGAGGGTGTTGTTCGAGGGAACGGAAGGAGGTGGAAAACCGCAAGATATTCGATACCTGGCTGAGCGGATCCCTGCGGCGAAGATATCTCCGATGTCAGTTAAGTGCCTCCTTTTTGATGGTTATTTATTAGTTGAAAATCCCAACAAGAAGGACTGAGTACTCTGTGTGATGTTGTTTTTCCTTTGATTTCTTCTAGTTACAGCAGAGAGGAAATCTGAAGGTGCGGGTCAAGGCCAGAGGACTCCTTCCACCCAGTGTATTGCTTCAGCTGTAGTGTATTTGTATTTATGCGCCTACATATGGGTATGCATAGTGAGGCGTACTGCTGTGTATATATATATATATATATAATGTGAGTGTGGATATATGCATCTAGATTCTAATCTACTTGATGCTTCACTGCACTGTGTGTTTAAGATCTGTGTGGCTCCATCGGATCAGGCTGCGTTGCTATGATGTTCCCATGTGCTCCGCTGTCGTGCTACACTCACCAGTATCTGCGGAGGGGATGATGCTAGGTGTCGATTAAGGAAAGGCGAAGGGTTGACTGACACTCCTTCGAGCTTCGACTCTTGTCGAAGAATCTGAACTCCTATAGGGCGAGGAAAGAGAAGGTACAAGGGGAAGCAGGACAGTTGAGGATGTCACCTGGCCTTCGTCCACCACTACAGGGAGCAAGACCGCAATTCCCTGCTTATTGCAGGGGGGTGAGTCAAAAAAAAGAAAAGCTGGATATTAATTGTATGGGTACAAGCGGCTAACATCAGTTCACGAGTACCTACGCACTTATGAGTACATGCATGGTATACCTCTCACTGATGGTACATGCATGTAATGACTATTTTTCTATGCGACTTAGAGCTGAGGTTTATTTGACGTATATACAAGGTATTATATTGATAAGCGAGATATCGATATTTATGATGAACTTTGTAATAATATAAATAATAAAAAGTAAAAAAAAAAATATATAATAATAAAAAGTAAAAGAAAAGTGAAAAAAAAGGAAAAGGGAAATTTTTGCACTTATACCGGGTAGATGATCCTAAGTCTTATTTGTTTATTTATTATTCTATTGATTCTAGGGGTACAACTAGAGAAGAGGAAAAGGAAAAAGAAAAAAAGGAGACGTAGAGAGGGCTCCGTCACAAGCTCCCCAGCGACCTACTCGAAGGAGCTTCTACTACAAAAAGTGATCTGGTGGAGGTGCTTCTCCTGTCGAATAGCACTACCGAGTTCAATGAATCGCCTTTGGTAGCTGGTACGAGCCCTGGAATGGAACAACTAACAGCCTTATATTCTTTAACCAGCTGACGGATGAGACTAGGAACCAACAACTCTGGTCTGAGGACTAGTTAGTTATTCTCGCTTCAAGGACTCGGGATTCCTCAATAAAACCCTTTTTATTGCGGCAAGGGTAACACTCGCGGCCTACACACATACACAAATCTCTACCGCGCGCTAGTTCACAACTTTGTTCGGAGAAGTCTATACCTTAAGGAAACAGTAATATGATACGAAAGGCAACTTACTTTGTGTAAATGGTGAATCACTCTAGTGCTGGTTCTCTACTGTGGTTGCAAATTATTTGATTATTATCGTTGATAGTCCGATTTCGGTAGGATCTGCGTGCGATTTGTATTTGCGTGTAGTAATGTTCGCCGTATTATAATGCGTTATACTATGGTGGAATTTTTAAAACAAAACTGATGATCCGGGTTTTTTTAATAATGTAGAAACATGTGCGAATAAAAAGAAAACTGTAAAAAAAATAATTTTGGCCACTGCGACTCTTTCAACGTATATATATAACTGGTTCTCGTAGACTTCGCTTAGTCTAAGCGTGAAGGCTGCTAATTTCTGACTGCCGAGTTGGCGTGGCATCGTCGAGCTGCCCGTCGCCTTGCCCCCTAATTGTCCTCGCTTTCTCTCTCGCACCCACGCACCATATGCCCCTTGACGACAATGTCGCACCGCTGTGCGACGCTTATCGCCGCTAAGGGGTGTCTTATTACTCGGCGCGTGTAGGAATGCGATTTTCGGCTACGAGGGGAGAGTGCTGCGTGGACGCAACTTGTTGCAGCTTTGGGCGATAAGCTCTTAACTAGGATCGCGTATACACATTTTAAAATTTTACTGCGGGGAAAATATATGTTCCAATGAAAATCATTGTACTCATTATAATTTTAACCAATTAAAGAAAAAAGGTAAAGCCAAAAAGTTGTCACGTAACAGTCAGCTTCAATATAAGCAAAAATATGTAAATTGAGAGATATTTGAAAAATCAACAAATGTCGGTAAGCATGATCAGACTATGCAAGTAAGGCATCCCCTTAAACACGAAAAGAAATTCCTAGAGCCGCAATTCAATCGTTCGGAAAAATGTTAAGACGGTTTCTTGTAGATCAAGTCCCCAAATACTTAGAAAAAAATTATGAACGAAATAGCTTTTCCGGAAGAGCCCGCCCAGGGCGATCTACTGTGTTTTAAACATGAAAAGAAATGCCCAGAGCCGCAATTAAGTCGTTCGGAAAAATGTTTCGACGGTTTCTTGTCGATCAAGTCCCCAAATGCTTAAAAAAAAATTATGAACGAAATAGCTTTTCCGAAAAAGCCCCCGCAGTGCGATATACTGTGTCTTAAACATGAAAAAAAATTCCCAGAGTCGCAATTAAGTCGTTCGGAAAAATGATAAGACGATTTCTTATAGATCAAGCCCCAAATGCTTAGAAAAAAATTATGAACGAAATAGCTTATTCGGAAAAGCCCCCCCAGTGCGATATACTGTGTCTTAAACACGAAAAAAAATTCCCAGAGCCGCAATTACATCGTTCGTAAAAATTTTTCGACGGATTATTGTAAATCAATTCCCCAAATGCTTAGAAAAAAAATATGAACGAAATAGCTTTTCCGAGAAAGCCCCCCCAGTGCGATATACTGTGTCTTAAACACGAAAAAAAATTCCTAAAGCCGCAATTACCTCTTTCCGAAAAATGTTTCGATGGTTTCTTGTAAATCAAGTCCCCAAATGCTTAGAAAAAAATTATGAACGAAATAACTTTTCCGGAAGAGCCCCCCCTGAACGATATAATGTTTATTAAACATGAAAAGAAATGCCCAGAGCCGCAATTAAGTCGTTCGGAAAAATGTTTCGACGGTTCCTTATAGACCAAGTCCCTAAATGCTTAAAAAAAAATTATGAATGAAATAGCTTTTCAGGAAAAGCCCCCCCAGGGCGATATACTGTGTCTTAAGCATCAGAAATAATTCCCAGAGCCACAATTACGTCGTCCGGAAAAATTTGTCGACGGTTTCTTGTAGATCAAATCCCCAAATGCTTAGAAAAAAATTATGAACGAAATAGCTTTTCCGGAAAAGCACCACCAGGGCAATATACTGTGTCTTAAACAAGAAAAAAAATTCCCAGAGCCGCAATTAAGTCGTTCGGAAAAATGTTAAGACGGCTTCTTGTAGACCAAGTAACCAAATGCTTAGAAAAAAAATATGAACGAAATAGCTTTTCCTGAAAAGCCGCCGCAGGGCGATATACTGTGTCTTAAGCATGAAAAAAAATTCCCAGAGCCGCAATTACATCTTTCGGAAAAATGTTTCGACACTTTCCTGTACATCAAATCGCAAAATGCTTAGAAAAAAGTTATGAATTTAATAGCTTTTCCGGAAAAGCCACATCAGGGCAATATACTGTGTCTTAAACATGAAAAAAAATTCCCAGAGCTGCAATTAAGTCGTTCGGAAAAATGTTAAGACGGTTTCTTGTAGACCAAGTACCCAAATCCTTAGAAAAAAATTGTGAACGAAATAGGTTTTCCGAATAAGCCCCCCCAGTGATATATTCTGTGTCTTAAACACGAAAAAAAATATGCAGAGCCGCAATTACTTCGTTCGGAAAAATGTTTCGACGCTTTCTTGTAGTTCAAGTCCCCAGATGCTTAAAAAAAAAATATGAACGAAATAGCTTTTCCTGGAAAGCCGCCCCAGGGCGATATACTGTATCTTAAGCATGGAAAAAATTCTCAGAGCCGCAATTACATCGCTCGGAAAAATTTTTCGACACTTTCTTGTACATCAAATCCTCAAATGCTTAGAAAAAAATTATGAACGGAATAGCTTTTCCGGAAAAGCCACATCAGGGCAATATACTGTGTCTTAAACACGAAATAAAATTCCCAGAGCCGCAATTACGTCGCTCGGAAAAATGTTTCGACGTTTCCTTGTAGATACAGTCGCCAAATGCTTAGAAAAAAATTATGTACGATGTTCCTTTTCCGGAAAAGCCCCCTCAGGGCGTTATGTTGTGTCGTAAACGGGAAAAAAATTCCCAGAGCCGTAATTACTTTGTTCGGAAAAATGTTTCGACGGTTTCTTGTAGTTCAAGTCCCCAGATGCTTAGAAAAAAAATATGAACGAAATAGCTTTTCCTGGAAAGCCACCCCAGGGCGATATACTGTGTCTTAAGCATGGAAAAAATTCTCAGAGCCGCAGTTACGTCGTTCGGAAAAATTTTTCGACACTTTCATGTACACCAAATCCCCAAATGCTTAGAAACAAATTATAACGGAATAGCTTTTCCGGAAAAGCCACACCAGAAAAATACACTGTTTCTTAAACACGAAAAAAAATTCCCAGAGCGGCAATTACGTCGCTCGGAAAAATGTTTCGTCGTTTTCTTGTAGATACAGTCGCCAAATGCTTAGAAAAAAATTATAAATGGAATAGCTTTTCCGAAAAAGCCCCCCCAGTGCGATATACTGTGTCTTAAGCAGGAATGAAATTCCCAGAGCCCCAATTACGTCGTTCGGAAAAATGTTTCGACGGTTTCTTGAAGTTCAAGTCCCCAGATACTTAGAAAAAAAATATGAACGAAATAGCTTTTCCTGAAAAGCCGCCCCTGGGCGATATACTGTGTCTTAAGTATGAAAAAAAATTCCCAGAGCCGCAATTACATCGTTCGGAAAAATTTTTCGACGCTTTCTTGTAGTTCAAGTCCCCAGATGCTTAGAAAAAAAATATGAACGAAATAGCTTTTCCTGAAAAGCCGCCCCAGGGCGATATACTGTGTCTTAAGTATGAACAAAAATTCCCAGAGCCGCAATTACATCGTTCGGAAAAATTTTTCGACGCTTTCTTGTAGATCATATCCCCAAATGCTTAGAAAGAAATTATGAACGTAATAGCTTTTCCGGAAAAGCCCCCCGAGCGCGATATACTGTGTCTTAAGCTTGAGAAAAAATTCCCAAAGCCCCAATTACGTCGTCCGGAAAAATTTTTCGACGATTTCTTATAGAGCAAGCCCCAAATGCATAGAAAAAAATTATGAACGAAATAGCTTTTCCGGAAAAGCCCCACCAGGGCAATAAACTGTGTCTTAAACATGAAAAAAAATTCCCAGAGTCGCAATTAAGTCGTTCGGAAAAATGATAAGACGGTTTCTTATAGATCAAGCCCCAAATGCATAGAAAAAAATTATGAACAAAATAGCTTTTTCCGAAAAGCCCCACCAGGGCAATAAACTGTGTCTTAAACATGAAAAAAATTCCCAAATCCGCAATTACGTCGTTGGAAAAATTTTTCGATGGTTTCTTGTAGATCAAGTCCCCTAATGCTTAGAAAAAAATTATGAACGAAATAGCTTTTCCGGAAGAGCCTCCCGCAGTACGATATACTGTGTCTTAAACATGAAAAAAAATTTCCAGAGCTGCAATTAAGTCGTTCGAAAAAATGTTAAGACGGTTTCTTGTAGACCAAGTCCCCAATTGCTTAGAAAAAAATTATTAACGAAATAGCTTTTACGAAAAAGCCGGCCCAGGGCGATATACTGTGTCTTAAGCATGAAAAAAATTCCCAGAGCTGCAATTACATCGTTCGTAAAAATTTTTCGACGGTTTATTGTAGATCAATTCCCCAAATGCTTAGAAAAAAATTATGAACGAAATAGCTTTTCCGGAAAAGCCCCACCAGGGCGATATACTGTGTCTTAAGCATGAGAAAAAATTCCCAGAGCCGCCATTCCGTAGTCCGAAAAAATTTTTCGACGGTTTCTTGTAGATCAAGTCCCCAAATGCTTAGAAAAGAATTATAAACGGAATAGCTTTTCCGGAAAAGCCCCCCGAGCGAGATATACTGTGTCTTAAAAATGAAAAAAAAATCCCAGAGCCGCAATTAAGTCGTTCGGAAAAATGTTAAGACGGTTTCTTGTAGACCAAGTCCCCAGATGCTTAGAAAAAAAATATGAACGAAATAGCTTTTCCTGAAAAGCCGCCCCAGGGTGATATACTGTGTCTTAAGCATGAAAAAAAATTCCCAGATCCGCAATTACATCGTTCGGAAAAATTTTTGACGGTTTCTTGTAGATAAAATCCCCAAATGCTTAGAAAAAAATTATGCACGAAATAGCTTTTCCGGAAAAGCCCCCCCCAGCGCGATATACTGTGTCTTAAACATGAAAAAAATTCCCATAGTCGCAATTAAGTCGTTCGGAAAAATGATAAGACGGTTTCTTATGGATCTAGCTCCAAATGCTTAGAAAAAAATTATGAACGAAATAGGTTTTCCGGAAAAGCCCCACCAGGGCAATATACTGTTTCTTAAACATGAAAAAGAAATTTCCAAAGCCGCAATTACGTCGTTCGGAAAAATATTTGGATGGTTTCTTGTAGATCAAGTCCCCAAATGCTTAGAACAAAATTATTTCGAAATAGCTTTTCCGGAAGAGCCCCCCCCCCCCCCCAGCGCGATATACTGTGTCTTAAACATGAAAAAAAATTCCCAGAGCCGCAATTAAGTCGTTCGGAAAAATGTTAAGACGGTTTCTTATAGACCAAGTCCCCAAATGCTTAGAAAAAAATTATGAACGAAATAGCTTTTTCGAAAATCCCCCCAGTGCGATATACTGTGTCTTAAACACGAAAAAAAATTCCCAGAGCCGCAATTACTTCGTTCGGAAAGATGTTTCGACGGTTTCTTGTAGTTCAAGTCCCCAGATGCTTAGAGAAAAATTATGAACGAAATCGCTTTTCCGGAAAAGCCCCCCAGGGCGATATACTATGTCTTTTGAATCCCACTTTTGAATCTCTGAATAACATGTATTTTATAGAGAACGTTGAGATGAACTGTCTCAATGAGATATCGAAAAAAAAAATGACTGCATATCGTCTTTTAATCTCAAAGTCTCTATCACCTGGAGTAGGTACAAGGCTGCTCGGCCAGCAGAGCTTGCGAGATTCGGACGGGCCCCAATATACGAGTTCCGCTAGAAACCAGCCAGCGGGCCCTGATTTGTGTACCTGTCCCTATTTGTGTGCTCTGTTATTTAAACGCATCCGAGAACGCGTCATACAAATACGCTGATACGAAGACTGCATTGAAATAATTTTCTTTCAAAAATTAATCTATTTAGTTTTTATAAGATTTAAGTGTCAAACTTTTTTATTCATTACTAAGATTGCAATAATGTTTTAAAAAGTACAACATGTGATTTGGAAAGAATCATTACTTTTTCCTATTTCGAAGGTGCTAAGCAATATTTTTATAAGAAAAGATAATATATAATAGTAATTTGAAGTATAAAAAGTAAAAAGTGGTTACATGTTATAAAACTACTTTCACACTTACACAATAACCATTTATAAAAAATTTCAAGATATTTCTCGTATTTTAAATGACATTGTCCATTAATACCGCACGCAATCAGCATGTGTGCGTGCCGATAGAGCGTAAACATAATGTTTGTTAGGTTATACGTCGCTTAAAAGTGATTGTACAAACTACGTTTTTTCGTATAGAAATATTTCACCACGTTATAGAAAAGTGTTTTTGTAGAAACAATTATTCTGATCGCAATAGATTTTTTCTATTTGTTTAAATTAAGCTTTGGTTTAAAGAAATGCATTAAAATCAACGTTTTTAAAAAGCAATTTTGTTAAATTGTAACCTCGAAACTTAGGGTCTACGAATCAAACTCTATAAAAAGCGATGTTTATTTTATCCAATTGCATAAATGGGGAGACAGATCAAAAAAATTTCCAACTCCTGGGCCAGGGTGAATCACTAGAAACTAAAAAACGGCTCCCGAGTGTCAAAGCGACAGTCAGCACGCGCACGCTCATATGACAACATTGCTGCCGGGGCCGCAGCACGCCGCCCCAGGCTCCGCTCCCCTTCCACTCCGGCATCTTGCTGTTTGTATATATATATATTCGAACGCAGCTAGCTCTCGCGTGCTGCGCTGGCCGAGCCCGTCTTTCTCCCAATTTCCCCACTCCGCGCCGACCAGTACACTCATAGCGCGTATTCGGGCGCAGACGACTCGCGAGCTGCGAGGCACTTCGTGCTGATCGGTACACTTATCGTGCTTATCGAAGCGTCCGCCAGAAACCAGTCAGCGGGCGCGAGCTGAGCTTTTTTCGCGTAAAATGCGCTCTGTTCAACTCGCTCGTAATCATATGATGAGTCTCGGAAAAAACAATGAACATATATCGATACCTTTTTTACCACTTTTTCCAGTAATGCTATTGTTTATTCTCCGAAATGCTTTTGTCAAAAACTTGACTTGAAAGTTCGGACCGGTTTTTCTAAAAGAATAACATGTTTATTTTTGTAATTAAATATTTCATTTGAAAGTACAAGTCTTCAGTTTCAAAACCCCAAAACTTCAAGTTTGAGAACTGAAGGGTTCATAAGTAATAAAATTTAAAAGACAGCGGCGCATCGCAGCAGTTTAATAAACTGAAATGATAGAGTTACAGAAACTTTTTTTGCTGATTTTAACCTTTGTTTTAGTTTTAATTCATCGTTTCTAATTTATCATTTGAAGACATTTTTTTTCTCTTTTATATAAACTTTAAACCTGATTCTTTTATTTTCAAACAGTGATCTTCCTATTTACAAACCTTGATGAAGTTCTTATCCAAAGGAAAATTTTTAACTTCTCTAGGTTTCTTGGAAAAGTTCGTCTCTATTGACCAAGAAACGGCACAATCAATTCTCATGCATTTTTCCGTACGCGGTTGCGTGAAAGACCTGCTCTGCTTCAACAGAAAAATCTTCATAATGATGAAAAAGATTATGGAAGTCGTATTTGTTTTTATAGTATTACCCAGTTCCATCGGTGAAACAAATACCTTTTTTGGCGAAATCAAAAGAATTTTTTATTAGGGTAATTGATTATAATTTTTAGATAAACTGCTACGGCAGCACGAGATTAATTGTCTGAAAAAGTATGATGGTTTTTTAAGTTTTAAAATTTAATTCTCTATAATAAAGGACCAATGCTGCCAAACTACACTGATTAGTGTTGCAATGAAATGATTGTGCCGCTTCTTGGTAAAAAAGACATACTTTTCCAAGAAACCTAAAAGAGAATTTAAAAATTCTTCTCTGGATGAGGACTCCCTTAAGGTTTGTAAATATGGAGTTCTCTGTTTGAAAATAAAAGAATGAGTTTTAAGTTTATATAAAAGAGAAAAAAGATGTCTTCAAATGATGAATTAGAAACGATGAATTAAAACTAAAACAAAGGTTAAAATCAGCAAAAAGAGTTCCTGTAACTCTATCATTTCATTCTATTAAACTGTTAGCACACGTTAAGAGGGTTAAACTATAACATTTCTCAGGATCAGAAATTTTAGAATTATTAAGATCGGAAAGTATTGACTTTTAATAAAAAATTACTTTGAAAAATTTATTATATGATATTTATTAAGTACGAAACAATGGAATAGTGAAATACGTCGGCAACAGCGCGCCTCGGCGTAGCGCGCAAAGTACGCGCGGCAACTCGCCGCCGTCTTTTACATTTTATTACTTATGAACCCTTCATTTCTCCTACTTGAAATTTTGGAGTTTCGAAGCTGAAGAATTGTATTTTCGAATGAAAAAAATTTATTTAAAAAAAAATGGTATTCTTTAAGAATAATCGGCCCGAACTTTCAACTCAAGTTTTTACCGTAAAAAATCATTTCAGAGAATAAATAATAGCACCACTGGAAAGAGGGGGAAAAATCTATCGATATATGTGTTTTTTTCCAAGAGACTCAGCATATGATTATGAGCTAGTTAAAAAAAAGCGAATAGTATTACGCGATAAAGGCACCGCGTGCACCCGCGTGCTGGTTTCTAGCGTCGACACTCATATATTGAGGCCCAACCGACTCTCGAAATTAGCTGCGCTGGTCAAGCCGCCTTGTACTCCAGGCGGTAGAGACTTTGAGGTTGAAAAATGATATGCATATATCCCACTTGAATATCCATTTTGAAATTTCAAAAATTTAAATTTAGACCGACGTTATAGGGTCATATGAAAAATCAATTTCTTTTTGAATCGTCAGAACACTTCTGGAGAGGTATTGAAAATGCAATAACTTTACAACAATAATTGAAATTCTTTTAATAGTTTAAAAGATAATGATGAAAACATAATTGCAACGATTGCGGTCGTTCTAATTCAAATAGTACTCTGCATCCTAAATTTGTTCCTTTTACATACTATAGACAAGGTTTATACTATATAACAATTCGATAAAGTGTACAGATTTCGGAAAATCATAGTCGAAAATAAAAAAAACCGTGCGGCTGCTGGGGCTCTCGAAAACTGTTCGGTAATTGCCGCGGGGAGGGAATAGCGACTTATGATAGAGACAGTGTCTCGCACACTGGAAAAGTGACATCGTTCATAATTTTTTTGTAAGCTTTGGAGGACATTTTCTACAAGTAACAGCCGAAAAATTTTTCTTAACGACATTATTGCGACTCTGGGAATCTTTTTTCGAGTTTACAGCATGGTATATCGGCCCGAAGGAGCTTTTCCGTTAAAGCGATTTCGTGCAAAAATTTTTTTTATGATTTGGGGGACCTTTTCTATAAGTACCATTCGAAACATTTTTCCTAACGAAGTTATTGCGACTTTGTGAATTTTTTATCCAGTTTTCGATATACCCGTCTAAAAGGGCTGTTCCTGAAAAGCAATTTCGTTCATAATATTTTGTAAGCATTGAGGGACCTTATCTAAAAGTACCAGTCGATACATTTTTCACAACGAAGTAATTGCAACTGGGAATTTTTTTTCTAGTATTCGACATGGTATATCAGCCTCAAGGAGCTTTTCCGGAAAAGCGATTTCGTTCATAATTTTTCTGTAAATATTGGGGGACCTTTTCCACAATTACCAGTCGAAACATTTTTCACAATGACGTAATTGCTGCTCTGGGAATTTTTTTCCCGTTTACGACACAATATATCGCCCGGAGGGGGCTTTTCCTGAAAAGCGATTTCCTTCATAATTTTTTTCTAAGCATTTGGGGAATTCATCTACAAGCAACCGTCGAAACATTTTTCCGAGCGACGTAATTGCGGCTCTGGGAATTTTTTTTCCCCGTTTACGACACAGTATATCGCCCAGGGAGGGCTTTTCCGGTAAAGCGTTTTCGTTCATAATTTTTTTCTAACCATTTGAGGACTTTATCTACAAGAAACGGTCGAAACATTTTTCCGAGCAACGTAATTGCGGCTCTGGGAATTTTTTTCGTGTTTAAGACACAGTATATAGCCCTGGGGGGGGGCTTTTCCGGATAAGCGATTTCGATTATAATTTTTTTCTAAGCATTTGGGGACTTTATCTACAAGAAACGGTCGAAACATTTTTCCGAGCGACGTAATTGCGGCTCTGGGAATTTTTTTTCCCGTTTACGACGCAGTAGATCGCACTGAGGGGGCTTTTCCGGAAAGGCAATTTCCTTCATAATTTTTTTCTAAGCATTAAGAGACTTTATCTACAAGAAACCGTCCAAACATTTTTCCGAGCGACGTAATTGCGGCTCTGGGAATTTTTTCTCGTATTTTAGACACAGTATATAGCTCTGGGAGGGCTTTTCCGGAAAGGCGATTTCCTTCATAATTTTTTTCTAAGCATTTGGGGAATTCATCTACAAGAAACCGTCGAAACATTTTTCCGAGCGACGTAATTGCGGCTCTGGGAATTTTTTTCCCGTTTACAACACAGTAGATCGTACTGAGGGGGCTTTTCCGGAAAAGTGAGTTCCTTCATGATTTTTTCTAAGCATTCGGGGACCTTATTTACAAGAAACGGGCGAAACATTTTTCCGAGCGACGTAATTGCGGCTCTGGGAATTTTTTTCCCGTTTACAACACAGTAGATCGTACTGAGGGGGCTTTTCCGGAAAAGTGAGTTCCTTCATGATTTTTTCTAAGCATTTGGGGACCTTATTTACAAGAAACGGGCGAAACATTTTTCCGAGCGACGTAATTGCGGCTCTGGGAATTTTTTTCCCGTTTACAACACAGTAGATCGTACTGAGGGGGCTTTTCCGGAAAAGTGAGTTCCTTCATGATTTTTTCTAAGCATTTGGGGACCTTATTTACAAGAAACGGGCGAAACATTTTTCCGAGCGACGTCATCACGGCTCTGGGAATTTTTTTTCCCCGTTTACGACACAGTATATCGCCCAGGGAGGGCTTTTCCGGTAAAGCGTTTTCGTTCATAATTTTTTTCTAACCATTTGGGGACTTTATCTACAAGAAACGGTCGAAACATTTTTCCGAGCAACGTAATTGCGGCTCTGGGAATTTTTTTCGTGTTTAAGACACAGTATATAGCCCTGGGGGGGGCTTTTCCGGATAAGCGATTTCGATTATAATTTTTTTCTAAGCATTTGGGGACTTTGCGAGAAACCGTCGAAACATTTTTCCGAGCGACGTAATTGCGGCTCTGGGAATTTTTATTCTTGTTTAAGACACAGTATATAACCCTGGGGGGCTTTTCCGGAAAAGCTATTTCGTTCATAATTTTTTTCTAATCATTTGGGGACTTGATCTACAAGAAACCGTCGAAGCATTTTTCCAAACGGCGTAATTGCGGCTCTGGGAATTTTTTTCCCGTTTACGACATAGTAGATCGCACCGATCGGCTTTTGCGGAAAAGCGATTTCCTTCATAATTTTGTTCTAAGCATTTGGAGACTTTATCTACAAGAAACCGTCGAAACATTTTTCCGAACGAAGTAATTGCGGCTCTGGGAATTTTTTTTCGTGTTTAAGACACAGTATATCGCCCTGGGGGGGCTTTTCCGGAAAAGCTATTTCGTTCATAATATTTTTCTAAGCATTTGGGGACTTTGTCTACAAGAAACCGTCGAAACATTTTTCCGAACGACGTAATTGCGGCTCTGGGAATTTTTTTTCATGTTTAAGACAGAGTGTATCGCCCTGGGGGGGCTTTTCCGGAAAAGCTATTTCGTTCATAATTTGTTTCTAAGCATTTGGAAACGTTATCTACAAGAAACCGTCGAAACATTTTTCCGAACGACGTAATTGCGGCTCTGGGAATTTTTGTTCCCGTTTTCGACACTGTATATCGCCGTGAAGGGGTTTTTGCGGAAAAGCGATTTCCTTCGTAATTTTTTTTTAGGTCGTGTGGGACCTTTCCTTCAAGTACCAGTCGCAAAATTTTTCCTAACGAAGTTATTGCGACTCTGGGAATTTTAGTTTTCGTGTGTGTTGCTATGGGAACATTGACTTGTCTGTAAGGGTGGTTTTGGGGGTGTTTTATGGGGGTGGCGAAGTACTAAATTGGTTTTTACACGGTTTTTGGTACATTCCTATCCTGTTTTATGGTTTTAAACCGGTTATAATGTAAATCGTAAATTTTAGTTTTTTCGTTCACTGCGAACGTTCGGAATTATCAAACACATTATTATTGTATTCTTAAAAAGTGATCAGTGTTCATAAATATAATATAATTATAGTGAATTCAGTGCAAAACACTAACTAAAAGATTATGCAAAATGAAGATTAAAATACAGAAAAAAACAAAAATGATGTTTTATTGTTGTTAAAATTTCAACAAATAAATGTGCTCAGTTAATCTAATTTTATTATTTTCTCACGGTGGGAGACGTCAAAATGTTTCAGAGGAGTTCTCTGTAAATATTTTTCTACACAAGATTCAGATAATCGTTTAAAAAAGTACACAAGAATATTAAGAAAGCTTTCGTTCTCAGTAATTCTTAATTCATAAACTGATTATTTTTAATTTTACAATATGTGTGGCAATAGGTTATTAATTTAAGTATTTTCAATCAATAATTATTTGAAGATGTTTTATATTTTCTACTATAGTAGCATATCGAGAAACCTTTTTTTCTTCCAATGATTCTTAGTTCACAAACCTTTGGTTTTTAATTTTGCAAGATGTGTCGGATGGGTTATTAATTCAAGTGGTTTCTAGTGAAAACTTCAACAAATCCAAGTGTTGAAAATAATATAATTAATGATTGGGTTATGGTGAGGGGCGCCAAACGTTTCAGAGGAGCCATCTGTTCTTTGAATATACAGTACATGCTACCATAATATAAATTACTGTAATGGCTACTTTTTGAATCTGCAACCAATATTTTAACTTGCTAGCTGATTGTGATGCAGTAGTATGATTATTTGATCTAGTACCCTTGCAAGTCTTTGATATTTATTTGAAATATTTTGGAACCATGTTTAAGAAGCATTCATCTACTTCAAAAAATTTAGTCAATGTCTGTGCGAAGATGTCAGTGTTTTGAATTCGTACATGCAAGGATCTATTTTGAAGGTTTTTTTTACTTTTTATGGAAAGCGTTTGCATATCAGATAAGTTTAAACGTTTCTTTTCGTTTTTAAAATGTTCTTTTTTAAAGAGAATTGTTGCTTTGTGTATTGTTTGTTATGTTTCCGACTAGTAGATCTCTTGAAGATATTAAAATTCTACATGGTTTTAGCCGGAAAAATAAATATAACTTAAAAAAAATAAAAAATAGATACTTTGTGAAATTTTTTTTCAGTTTCAGATTATAGAATTCTCTCAGACTAACCTCTAGAACAGATTCTTATCGAAGGGGCAGCACCAGTAGTAATGCCAGTAACTTCTCATTACATCGGCAAAGTCTTCATAGGCTACAAGTAATACAATTAGACAGACTTTTAGGAGGTGAAATATAAACAGGATCTATTACAGAAATCTTTGGGGAATTTAGAACTGGAAAATCACAGCTTTGTCACACTTTAGCTGTTAACTGCCAACTACCTGTTGATATCGAAGATGCAGAGGCTAAGTGCATATACATATGATACTGACGGTACTTTAAGCCCTGAAAGATTAAATGCTGTAGCTGAAAGTTATAACATCAGTGGGGATAGTGTACTTGATAATGTTGCAACTGCCCGTGCATATAACTCTGACCACCAAACTCAGCTTTTGATAAAAACCAGTACTATGATGTCAAAATCTAGATATGGGCTACTGATAGTAGACAGTGCTACTGTATTATACAGGACAGATTTTGCTGGAAGAGGAGAATTGGCAGCTCGCCAAATCCATTTAGCCAGGTTTCTTCGATTATTTCTTAGAATAGCTGGTGAATTTTTTTGAAGACTCATGGAATAAGCTCAGCCTGTGCTTTTCTCGAGTGATTGGAATCTCACTGATAAAAAATAACGTAGTGATCTATCTACCGATACAAATATTATTGTATTCTTAAAAAGTGATCAATGTTCATAAATATAATGTAATTATAGTGAATTCAGTGCAAAACATCAATTAAAAGATTATGCAAAATGAAGATTAAAATACAGAAAAAAACAAAAATGATGTGTTATTGTTGTGAAAATTTCAACAAATAAAAGTGCTCAATTAATCTAATTTTATAATTTTCTCACGGTGGGAGACGTCAAAATGTTTCAGAGGAGTTTTCTATAAATATTTTTCTACACAAGATTCAGATAATTATTTCAAAAAGTATACAAGAATGTTAAGAAAGCTTTTGTTCTCAGTAATTCTTAGTTCATAAACTGATTGTTTTTAATTTCACAAGATGTGTGGCAATCATGGGTTATTAATTTAAATAGTTTCAATCAATAATTATTTCAAGATGTTTTATATTTTCTACTATTTTTAAAACAGCCAACAAGACGTTCTATACAAGAATATACTAATAAACTTTATATTGAAAGAACTACAGAATTTTTGAAAAATGTTTTCTCCAAAAAGAAAGCATTAACATTTATTTACAAAAATATTTTTTGATTTATATATTTATCTAAATTAAAATACAAATATCTTTAGAATGTGCAATAGAAGGCTAGAGGTAAATTTTAGTACAAATTTAATAATGTAATAATAATTTGTCAAAAAAAAAACAAGAGAAAATGGATGCATAAGATTGTTTTGTGAAAATACTTAGTATCAGGTGCTGTTACGTAAGGGTAGTTAACTTGGCAAACTCTGAGCTTCGCATTTTGTAAAGGCTAGAGGATTAGGTGATTTCAGAGAAATAGGTGCGAAAGAGCAGTTTTTAAAAAACTTTGTACCGCCTGCTGCTATGGAAATGGCAGTTGACATGAGAACTCAATTTCTTAGCCAACTTTGAGCTTCGAGTTTTATAAAAGCAAGAGAATCAGGTGATACAGAGATTTGAATTGTAATTCTGAGAACGTGTACTTTTTTCTTTTATTCCTTGCGATAGCTACAAAGAAAAAATATATTATTTTTATCTTTTTTAACAACTTTAAATTCTCTGTTGAAATACTAATAAAAGTTTAATCTTTTTATCGAAACAATCTTGCTCTCAACAACTGTCCAACTCTCTATAAAGAACTTGACTGAAAAGTTAAATGTTTTTTTCAAACAATTATAATAAACACTTTTAAAAACTATTTTTTAAAGTATTTTCTATAATTCCTATAAAAACATTTTCTATTTCTCACAAAACTGATTTTTACTATTAGCAGTAATTATTCTCATTTTTAAATTATCTCTTTATCTCTTTACAATATTTGTTTGTATGTATTTGCTATGAAAATGTTTTCTTTTTCTTACAAAAATCATTTTTCTTATCTGTAGTATTACTCATTAAATTAAAGTCGAGTACTTTCAATAACAGAATCATTTCTGTAAATTATTCATTATTATATTCTCTACAAAATATCTCCAAAAATGGTCCATCAGTCCATTCTCCGAAAAACTGTATGACTATAATCTTCTCAGAACTGTATTCAAATTTCTTCATTCTTCTATACAAATTAAACACAAGAAAGTACTGAAATCAATTAATTGTAGTCAAGTACCGGCCATAAGAACTTTTCCTACCTCGCATGTAAAATTACATTTTACGCCCACGTTGTAACTTCAAAATTATTCAGCCAGCGGACACAAAGCACTACATAACGCCCAAGAAGCCCAAGAGCTCACACACTCCTACAAAACTTTATAGTACTTACGTACCTTACGCCCGTGTGGGCGAAAATTATTTTAATTCTATAATTATAATACCTTCTTTTTATTTCTAAAATTCATAAGAATTTTTTCAGGTATTTACGAAAAGTCAAAGCCTATATAAAAAAATTACATAGTTACCAACACATCAATATTTCTCCTCCTCAATTTTGAACTTTCTATAATATTACGCGTCTTGGAAGGACAAGAGAAGTCTAGAGCTGCTCTAGCAGGGTCGGTCCTCCAACCTCCAGTACATACTTGGCGGGCCCGACGGTTTGCAGTCACGTGGGCTACTTAAATGTAGAATACTAAATTTTTCATAAATTCATTAACAATATTTATACCTATAAGTCCACCATAAATAATTACGTTGGCTCTAATTTTTAATTGATCCCGTTAAGTACAACATATCTGTACATGTGCAGAATCATGATTTATATTTCATTATCGAACATATTTTTCCTTGTGTCCGTCTTTTCTAAACGAGAATAAAATAAAAAATTCATATAAATTTATAGCCTGCTCAAAAGTCCTTTACATTTTACTAACCGTTTTATAAGCAACATATTTTATATCCTTTTCCTCCGTCTAAATATCATATAAGATCTCATATAAGAATTTTAGACAGCTCATATCTCGTATGAGATCTTATATGTGATGTCATATGCAATTTTATATATTATGAGATCTCATATGATATTTTCACACGGTTTTTGTGATTTTGTGTTCTTTCTATTTAAAAACAAAGTGATAGATTCATAGATCAGTAGTTAATATGTAGAAGCAACTACCCATTTATACATTTTATCTGATCTTTAAACATATGAATATTTATATGAATATGACCATGCCTTACACCTTGAACTGCAAACCGTCGGGCCCGCCAAGTATGTACGGGACGTCAGAGGACCAACCCTGCTAGGGCAGATCTAGACTTCTCTTGTCCTTCCAAGATGCGTAATATTATAGAAAGTTCAAAATTGAGGAGGAGAAATATTGATGTGCTGGTAACTATGTAATTTTTTTATATAGGCTTTGACTTTTCGTAAATACCTGAAAAAATTCTTATGAATTTTAGAAATAAAAAGAAGGCATTATAGTTATATAATTAAAATAATTTTCGCCCGCACGGGCGTAAGGTACGTAAGTACTATAAAGTTTTGTAGGAGTGTGTGAGCTTTTGGGCTTCTTGGGCGTTATGTAGTGCTTTATGCCCGCTGGCTGAATAATTTTGAAGTTACAACGTGGGCGTAAAATGTAATTTTACATGAGAGGTACGAAAAGTTCTTATGGCCGGTACTTGACTACAATTAATTGATTTCAGTACTTTCTTGTGTTTAATTTGTATAGAAGAATGAAGAAATTTGAATACATTTCTGAGAAAATTATAGTCATACAGTTTTTCGGAGAATGGTTTACATTACTTGACTATCGATAATTGATTTCACAACTTTCGTTTGTCTGATTTGCAGTGAACAATTTGAATGTACTTACATATAATTTGTTGAGCATACATTGTATATATTACAAAGAAAATATCCGACTATCAGAATTAATCGAAGGAATAAATAAGTTATATAGAACAAGGCCATTTCAAGGATATCGAGGATCAATAATTTAGGAATAAAAACTTAACAAAAGGAATTCAGGATTTATAACTCCATCCCAAGCCTTTCCCAAATTTAGATTTCGACTTCAGACCCTGAAAAGTGAGTATCATTGTATAAAGGTATTTAAGCATAAAGATAAATAAAAATGAAATAAAATACGAATACGCAAATTCCAATCACCTTGCATGAAGAATGAGGGGAATTTATTGCGAGGTTGCCAAACTCCTTTGATAACTAAATAAATTCGAGGTTTGGTATTAATTAACAAAATTTAGAAAAACACAAAAGAATTGTTAACTAAGTTACTACACATCAATTAAATTAACCTATAGGAAAATATACACCTACGTAAATTAACCGTCAATAATTTATATTTAAAATCCATATAGACTAAAAATTAAAAATCTGTTATATTTTATTTTTTCCCTTTTTACGTTGAAACTTTGGCACCAATACAATAAATTTCACTAACAATTCATGGGAATTGGATTCATCAGTGCAAACATAATTACCATATTCGAGCACAAACGGTTAAGCTGGTGCAGGCACGTGTTACCCCTGGTGTGTTACGATCTTCGTGGCCATTTCAAAATTTAATTAATACAAACCCGTAGCGTAGTTAATCGAGACGTCTGCCCCTTGTAAATTCCTATTTTTGGGCAGAGAGAAAATAAACTTAACATTTTTATACCAGATAGAGTTCCCTGTAAAAGAAAATCATATGACAATCACTTGATGAATCACGCCAAAAAGTCAATTGATTTTCATATGATTGTCATATGATTGTCATATGATTGTCATATGATTGTCATGATTTTCATGTGACTCTCATATCCCCAATTTATTAAATATATATTCAAATAATTTTGTATAATTAGTCAATAGCAGATTAGGAATAGTATATTACGCACCATGGGAGGAAAAAACTTGGACAGTCCACAGCTCGTGTAAATTGCCACCCGAGCCGAAGGCGAGGGTGGCAAACACGAGCTCGGGGCTGGCCAATTTTACTCCCGTGGTGCGTATACTATTTTTTCTCACATCGAGGCCGAAAATGCCATATTTCCGTTTCGGAGCCGGGCGGGAATGAGGCACTTTCGGCCCGGTGTGAGGAAAAATAAGATCAATGGAAATGATTTATTTAAATCTACTGTAATACAGAATTCAAGAGCGGCCGGTCTTAAATACCAAGGTAAAGAATTTAACAGAAACAAATGCCATAAAAGGGCTTAAAGGTTAAAGGAAATATCCAAAGCAGACAGGTAAAAGCAGGAATAGGTCAAGTCATCATAAAGCACATCCAACAAAACAAAATTTTTATACATTGAATACCATGGGGAAGTTGTTTAAAAAAATAACAAAAAAAAAAGGCTTTTATGTGTATCTACCCTCTTCATTGTCCTTTTCCTTTCTGACGTTTCTTCTGCTTGCAGGAGTCCGCCACTGGGCTCGAGCCGTGAAAGCTCATGTCAAAAACCGTGAGCCTTCTTTCTTTTTCCGTATACACCGTTGTTTTTTTAAATATACTTCCCCACGGTATTCAATGTACAAAAATTTTGTTTTGTTGGATGTGCTTTATGATGACTTGACCTATTCCTGCTTTTACCTATCTGTTTTGGATATTTCCTTTAACCTTTAAGCCTTTTATGGTATTTGTTTCCATTAAATTCTTTTCCTTGGTATTTAAAACCGTCCGCTCCTGAATTCTGTATTACAGTAGATTTAAATAAATCATTTCCATTGATTTTATTTCCCTAATCTTCTATTGACTAATAATACAAAATAATTTGAATATATATTTAATAAATTGGGGATATGAGAGTCACATGAGAATCATATGATAATCATATGACAATCATATGACAATCATATGAATATCAATTCACTTTTTGGCGTGATTCATCAACTGATTGTCATTTGATTTTTTTTAACAGGGTTAACATACAATTCACACATACTTTCATTCGTTTTGACAAGTTGTATTAGTTGAAAGAAAATAGAAAGCTCTAGTTCAACAGTCCCCACCCTCTTGGTTCGGAAGACTATATAAGAAACTATAAGAAACGCTACTATTATCTCGGTTTGAAAAGGAGAGCCACCTGTCAAATATTGCCCTCCATCCTTTTCATGTCTAACCTCCCTTCACTATTGTTCTTTGCTAATATCAACCTCTAGGTTCCCCATTATATATATATATATATATATATATATATATATATATATATATATGGGGCATTCTCTGTCAACGCGACACCCCCTCTGCCCAGAACAATTTTGATCCAAATGAGGTCTACCTAGGCTCAAATGAAAGCTCTTGACTTCTACTTTCGAACGCCGTCTGGCGATTCCGAAAATTCAAAATGGCGGATCCAATATCGCGGCTGAAAGTCTCGGAATGATGGAAAAACAAGTTTTTCTTCACTCTAATAGCGAATCTGATACGAAAATTGTTATTTCTTGCCACTAATATGAAGTTAGCGACATATTTTCTTACTACTACCGTTCAAACCGAGCGGTTAAAATTATATTTCAAGGTCATTTTGAAGGTCAAAAGTTATTTTCTGGATTTTCGGACTAGTATTCCACGAAACTAGTAGAAAACTTGATTACGATCATAACTAGACTTGAATCATTTTTCAAGGTCATGATTTCTGTCTCTGCATAATTAATGTTTTGTTGAATGTAACCTTGGATCATTTTTCAAGGTCATGATTTCTGTCTCTGCATAATTAATGTTTTGTTGAACGTAACCTCCTATGAGACATTTGTTTCTTTGTGCATATCGTGGGACCGGCGATCTAAAAATTTCGTGTATAAAATCCTTAGGGAAGATAAAGTTCCACAATAGAACTATCAAGTAGTTTTAGCATAACCCATTCTGAACCACGTGGAGGTACTACTTCTCTCAGAACAGAAAAACTTGAATATTATAAAAAAAATTCAGTATATTTTCCCATTGAAAATTAAAGTAGAACAGATACAGACTTAGCAGCATTCGAGTACCTTTTCATGATAACTTTCCCGTCACTTGATAATTGAAAAGAATGTTTAAGAATCTGTGGGACAGGTAATGCATCTTGAAACCTACGATTGAGTTTCCTTTTGAATTTATCATGTTCAGTCTGCGTAAAATAAAAAATCCTTATATTTTCAAAATGATTTTTAGCCCACTTCACAAGAGATGTGTGCGTCAGAATAGCATCTTTCGGTTTCGCCTTCAAGCTAGCTCTATAAGCTTCTCTTTTAAATATTGCACCAAGACCATCATAACAGCTTTTACCATGAGCAGTGGCGCAAAAATGCCACTCTGCCTCAATACCAAAATCCTTCTCATGATGAAGAAGATTTGCTATCTGAAAGCGGTTCTTGAAATGCTGTTTTGCTCCATCTGTCACGTAAATAATCTTTTTAAGTTTTTTTACTTTTCTCTTGATTTCTGGAATCAATAAATTCTGAATAGTATAGACAGAAGAAGTGTCATGCTTCAAACTATTCGACAAGAATACACAACTTTCATGCTTCAGCTCTGGATCTTCTTTATAATAGTAAATAGCTGGAAAAACAGTGCACTGATCATTATTAAAATGGAAGGCTTGAGATGCATCTTGAACTGCAAAAGAGTAATTCTCAGAATAGTCGAACATTACCAGAACTTCTCCATTGCCTAGATTACTTTTTGTTTCAGCAATGAAATTACCTTGTTTTTTTGGAATATATGAGTGGGGTTTGAGTATCGCCAATTTGGCATATAATTCATCAACAAATTCTTCAACTGGTAGAGTTAAATTCTGCAAAGGTGATCTATGCATTCCTGACCACGCACAGTACTCAATTTGTGAGATATTTGCCCCATCCAATATTTCAAGTAAACGAGACGTAAGATTTTCAGAACCAGGGCACTTCGAACATTCATCCAAGTGACAGTCAGGTGTAGGATTCTTACACATAATTTGCTGTAAACAATCTTTATAACTACAAATGGGTTCTTCTTGATTTTTCGTGAGCTTCTGAATATCGATTGCATCCAACATCAATTTACAATTTTGATGAATGGTGCAAACGCAGACGCTATGGGTTCCTCTAGCACCAGCAAGAACACAATGTTTTGGTCGTAATTTCGCGAAAGTACTGAATCCTACTTGCACTGTTGGTTCTGCTATCTTGAATAATTCCTAAAGTTCTCGTAAATCGAAATATAAAAGACGTTTCTGCACCTGAGTCCGCTTTCCATCAATAATAACAGAGACAGTATCTTTTCGACCCGGCATCATCCGACTGTGCAGATCGTTAGTATAACATTCAACAATGACTTCTATCACTGCCTTTGACAAAGTTTTACCATGTTTAGCCGTTGTTGTAGCTAAAATACCTCTATCGACTTTGAGTTTTTTCGACTTTCTTACTAAATGTCTTGATGTATTGAATTCACGGGAAATTCGACTAATATTCCAAGTTGATGGGGCGATTGTAAGTATAGTTAGTTTCAAAGGGTCATTAACTGCTAATCTAGAAAACTTTTCTTTTAATTCTGAAAACATGTCTTCCAATTCGATTTCTCTAGCTGATCGTGTAGCTTCTTGAACAGATTTATCAATACCAGTGTTTTCTGATGTCGTCTCTATATCCATGTTTTCATATTCGTTGTTGCCTTCGTTATCTCTTGTACCAATAGATGAAATGGGAGATCCACATAACTTTCTACACTTACTACAAATTTTTTAATTATCTGGCAAATCTGGAAATCTTCGTTTTAAGTTGTTCGACAACAAGCGTAAATCATTACCTATGTGACCCTTACCATTGAGAGGGTTGATACAACGATCGGACCGTGCTACAGTAGACATATTCAATCCATCTAAGTAAGTGATAATACTCGAATATAATAACGTAGGACTGTTAGAACAGGTGCTGTGAAAAATGTCTTCGAATTAATTTGAATCCTCTCGAAAATCGATGGGAACTATATGTACGAAACGTTTAGGAAAGATAATGCACGAAATATAGAACCACAGATACACCGAAGAGTTAGAGTAACAGCCGCACTAAACTTTTAGAGAAGCATCGGTACTTAAAGAGTTTCGAAAGAGGAATAAAAAAAGTTAGAGAGATTTTAGAAATGTTCTATTGTAAAGTTTAATTACAGGGTTATCAAAAAGTATGGGACCCCGTATTTTCCCAGAAACGATATTTTTTGAAAAAGCTAAGGTCATACCGTAAGTAATTTTCAACGAGGATTTGTCTGGTCTGATGACCTTGAATCTGACCTCGTCGTTGACCTTCAAAGTCAATTCAAAAATTGCAAAATTCAAAAATTGTGCAATTTTTGATCGCATTGTATACGTGTATAGTCACACGGTCTTACACCAACTATAGCATCCACGGCGTCACGTCGGTTTTTTTCTCTCAGTGCGTATACTGCACTATTTTTGTGCAGGAGGAGCACCAAATCAAAAAAACCGTAGCAGCACAAATGTGTTGTACCATTGCCACACTTTTTAGTGCTTCTTCTGCCCTAAACTTTTGTACTCCTGAAGAACGATGAAATAGATTAAATGCGGAACAATTTTAGTGCAACATTTGCTCTAAAATGGGAGAGTAAAGGACTTAATGTTTAGTTACGAAACAATTCTTGCATTTGGTACTGATACTCTACGCTAACGTGTTTCTTCTCCACCAAACTTTTTTCAGTGATACTGAAATGTTTCAAAGTGTGGATATAACCACAGTTTTTCTGTTACTGTTCCGAATTAGAACCGATTGATAGCATGAATTGAAGAAGTATAACTGCGAAAGAATCGGTTTATTAAAATTAGAACTCACCATGAAAATGACCTTGAAAAATGATCCAAGGTCAAGTCTAGTTATGATCTTAATCAAGTTTTCTACTAGTGTCGTGGAATACTAGTCCGAAAATCCAGAAAATAACTTTTGACCTTCAAAATGACCTTGAAATATAATTTTAACCGCTCGCTTTGAACGGTAGTAGTAAGAAAATATGTCGCAAACTTCATATTAGTGGCAAGAAATGACAATTTTCGTATCAGATTCGCTATTAGAGTGAAGAAAAACTTGTTTTTCCATCATTCCGAGACTTTCAGCCGCCATATTGGATCCGCCATTTTGATTTTCGGAATCGCCAGACGGCGTTCGAAAGTAGAAGTCAAGAGCTTTCATTTGAGCCCAGGTAGACCCCATTTGGATCAAAATTGTTCTGGGCAGAGGGGGTGTCGCGTTGACAGAGAATGCCCCATATTTATATATATATATATATATATATATATATATATATATATATATATATATATATATAAATAAACAGATGTATAGGTACATATGTAGACTCGTCCGCATAAGTCCCGATCCGTTTACGTATGTTGTCCGCATAAGTATCGTTTCCATTAGACCCGTGTCTGCACAAGTCACGCTTGGCTAAAGAAATAACTCCCTCTCTATGTAGACACTCAAAAATGTCTGCACAAGTCGATGAAAGTCTGCATAAGTACCGTTCCCATTAAGGATGCGTCCGCATAAGTTACCTTTGAGATAAATATACATATATATATATATATATATTGATTTATTTATTTACCAGAGTAAGTACAAAAGGTAAGTACATTTTTACATTATACATGATGTATAATCGAGCAGAGGAATTGTTTTCCTGTTCGCTGGTCCGGTGTTCTTAAATCTAACTTAACCTAAGATTCTAGATAGAAATATAAGTTTTGTAACAAAATATAATATAATATAACAAATGTGATTAAACTTTTCAATATAAAAATATCTCTTTTCAATATAAAAATATCTAGGTTGCTTTTATTTCTAAATGTTTCTAAATGTTTTCTTTTACCCATTTCTTTAGCTTCCTTTTTGTACTATGTATGCTACTAATGGTCTTTAAATCGTTGGGTAAGCGATTGAATATCATTATTGCTCTAATAAAACTATTTTTAATGCTAATGGTTTTGAGCCTTTTAGGAATCTGGATACTATATATTAGCGCTTATATATATATATATATATATATTAAATACGTTAATATACCAAAATATTATATTTTTAAGAATAAAACTTGGATAAAACGTCAACGAGAACTAAAACGTTGCTATAGGACGTTTAAATGTAGTATCTCCAAGAGATATTGAAAGATTTCATTTAAAATTAATTTTAAATCGTGTTAAAGGCGCAACATCTTTTGAAGAATTACGTACATTTTAAAATAAAACATATAATACTAGTAGATAGGCTATGCCGGTTCTGGCTCAAAACAAATGACGTCATCGTGAGCCAGAACCGGCATAGCTTTTTTGGGATCCCCTCTCCTCCCCCTCCCACCATTTCAGGGCGTGGTGAGCCAGAACCGGCATAGCTTTTTTGGGGGATCCCCTCTCCTCCCCTCTCCCCCTTCTAGGCCAGCCGCAATGAGGGTCCTGAGGGGCGAGGAGCGGGCTGCCGGCAGCGAACGGCCAGCGGTCCGCGGCAAGCAGTCGACCGGCGGGCAGCGGGCGGCCTGCTGCTTGTCAGCCTGCAGCTCTCGGCCAGCGGTTCTTATCTACTATAACCATTAAAAACTATTATGCAACCATTTAAAATTTTTTATAACCCTTTTGCTCGGGCAAAGAATACGTGTTTGTGGAAATTTTTTCTGAATATTTTACGTGCACTAAGAGCGAATACAATACGTGTGTATGCTGCTAATCACATTCCAAAAATTTTAAGTCCACCTGTGGCCATCATAACCAATCTCGATACAGCAAATAAACCAGGATCGCATTGGATTGCCATTTACATAGATAAAAATGGATACGGAGTATATTTCGACAGTTACGGGCTCGCCCCCACCTCATCACACCATCTCGATCGCTTACGAAGGAACTGCGTGCGTTTCCAGTGGAACAAGAAACTATTACAAAGTTTTGATTCAAAAGTGTGCGGTGAATATTGCATTATGTTTTTGCATCATATGTGTAGTGGTAGTTCTTTACGCGCGTTTTGTCACATCTTTTCATATAATACACGCAGAAACGATGACATAGCTGCTAAATTTTACAAAGTTATTTCACAAAAGCAATCAAGAAAGAGAAATCCTTACCGGAATCGTTTTCTTCCGAGAGAGACTTCATTGGGAAATGGGCAGAGCGATCAAACATGTAACGCAAAATTATACATTTTTTTTGTAATCTTAGATGTAAGAGTGAAATATGTATACTTTTGTAAGATACTCGTAAAATAAAAAATGTATTAGTAAAAATTTACATTTAGTGTTAGACTTTTATTCACATCCTTACCTACCTAATTCCCCATGCACTCTTACAAGAAATTATCGATCTTTCTTATTTTTATCTCTAACCCTACGTGATTCCAACGTAATTTCTTTATCGCGAATACGACGCGAAAGGTTATGCAAAAAGTAAGGTTAGGATATATATAATAATTTCTCGGAAACCGTTATTTTTATCTCGTTTGCATTGCTCTCTAAGCCAACGTGATTCCAACGAACTTTCTTTATCGCGATAGGTTATGTTACATCGTATCGGTCACTGTTCAAAGCATGCGTCATTTCAACGTACTTTTTTATCACGAATACGAAACGGTGAATAAGGTTATGTTACATTCATTGTCTTGCTTGAATTCTTTATATTACTACGTCATCGCCCTGTTCGCTGATTGGTTGAGACGTAACGAACTCGTCGTCCATTAGGGGGAAAAACAGAGTAGGGTGGTGGGGATAACCGTGTAAATGCTGGAGCCCGACATGTCATCCTTCAGTCACGAGTAGCCATTCCATTTGAGAGTACGCTCCCACGTGGATATTCCAGTCTCCGTACAATCTCTAAGTAATATTGCTTTAAAAATGGACAATAACGAAGCATCAGCAGTACCTCCTGCATCAACATCAGCAGCAGCTCGAGCAGCAGAAGCAGCGCCGGTAACTCCGCCACCACTACCTCCACCATCAACAGCGCCACCGCTACCTCCGCCAGCAGTAAGACCGCGAGTTAATAAAAACATGGATCTACCAAATCTCTTTCTATCTACAACCTATGCTATCAATAAATCACATTCCAAAAGAGTCGCTGTCGGATTGGAACACCACGCTGGATTTTATAGAGCTGTAGCGAAACTCTGTAGTACGGGGGCTCCTGCAAAGTACGTAACTCTCGAAAAAAATAGTTGGGAGCTGATCGTCGATCAAATGGATGCGATGATGGGATATCTGCTAGATTCCTTCACATTTTACAAAGACTTTGGTAAACCTACAAAAATATATCTTCCAACCCACGACATCAATTTTACAACGGCATACGGTGTGAAGTCCATCCTTATCGACGAGAGACCCTGTGTACTGACACAGAAACTCGTCAGAGACTTCCCCGAAGGCCAACCAATAGACGAGGAGACGCAGTTTCCAGACAGTTCTTCACAGTACGAGACACCGCAGAAGAAAAGAAAATATGAGAGTCCACCCGGAATTGTCATGCAACAGGCTACTTTGAGCGGACTACGTGAAGTGCGCGAATGTGTCGATGCGAGGTTAAAACGTTTAGAAGATAGTGCCGGATTTATAAATCGAGGTATGGATAACATATTCGACTTTTAAAAGATGAGTTAAAGAAAGAAAGCACCGAAAAAGCGAAAAATATTTTGAAAGACATTGCTGCGTTTAAACAGTATTATGTATTGCGTAAAAATGAAATTAATAATAGAGCAAAGTTGCACATGGAATTCGGTAATATGAGTGAAGAATTGTACGACATTTTTCTCATGGAATTTCATGCATTTGGCTTATTCAACTTGGCTAATGATTTGTACGATTATATGTTCGCAAATTAATTTGTATAATTTTTTGTAAAATATTATTTGTATGCTTTCACAAATATATGTTCAAAACTTTTAATTAAACACCGACTATCTTTTTTATTTTACCACCTATCCTCCAATCCTCTCTTATAAAAATTCGTAAATTTGCCTTTTTATTTGCTCTTTTTTATTTTTATATATCATGCAATTGATAATAATAAAATTATAGTAGTGGTAATTTGTAAATTCATCCTAAAAAATAATGCTCAATGAATAAGTTGTAAACTCTGTAGCACGCGTTAAGTATATCGAAAAAATAAGCGACTTTTGATTCTCTTGCGAGAACATCTTACGAGTCTAATGATGTTGTAAATTTTTATTAATAATTCCAAAAAATTTTTAATTTTGTGAGGCGAAAGAGCATGTATAAGGAACACACAATTGAAATACTCTGGAGTTCTCAGAATTAATAGCGATAAGGCTTCTATACGAATATCGGAACAAAGAAGAGATGCGATAGTTCAGTGCAGGCCCCCGAGTGTACGATCAGCTAACGTGTAGACTATAGCTTCGTGCTACAGTTAACACTTAATCCCGGAGCCGAAATTTAGAGTAGGCTCCGCGACACCGTGGAGTAGGAACACACACACACACGCACACACACACACACACGCACGCACACACACAACCAAACTCTTCGTAAGATAAGGTTTTTCATCTGTGGGGTTACGGCTGCTGCGACAGGGCCGAGTTCGCACAGCTGACGTACGCTATAGCATACCCCGGACTCTTCGAAAAGAACGCGCTATAATGGTATGGAGTAGTTGTGAGTCACCGATTCCCGTACGGGCCTAAAAGCACGGCTCGTACTTCTCCAAAAATCCCGGGGGAGAAGCAAGAAGGCACCGGTGAGAGCGAGGGCAACACCAGCGGTGGGCAGTGCGATAGTCGCTCAAGGTAGGCGGCTCTTTGATACGCAATCTAATATAGCGCTCAAATACTCTAAATCGCTGCACAAACGTAAACGCCGTCGCCATGAATCATCGCCACACGGATTGATTATAAAAACGTAAGGTAGAAGCGATACGGAAAATAATGTCATGCAAATCGCTATGTTCGTCGATTTGCATCTCTGGCAAAAAACCGATACTTCTCGCCATGATTCGCATTGGCACACTGACCTGATGCGTATGCGATGCAGGGAGTTTTATAATGCTTACAGATATTAGCTCCAGACAAAAAATATATAATTCATCCTTCTTATCTCTCGCTCAAAGTAAACAATGTAAGAACAGAAAACCGTTACATTTCGACGAAATAATGAACACATGAGAAGTACACTAGGCATGGGTTTCATATTCCACACAGCGACAAATTTTGATCGAAGCTCAAGATATAAATATCATTTCTTCGAACAAATTCAATTTTATTTTGGTGATGCGAACGCAAGGCCAGCTTTGATAATGCTTACGGATATTACCTCTAGACAAAATATAATTCAAATGACTCGGGCATTCGCTATTCTCATTCATCGCTCAAAGTACACAGCGTAAGGACAGGAAACCGTTATGTTTCGACGAAAAGGCAGGATTTTCATATTGCACATAGCGATAAATTTTTATAGAAGGTTCAGATAAAGATATATATGTATGTAATTAATACCCTAACGTACACGTTACACACTATCGCAAAAAAAAATATCCTCCGCACTTGTTTGAATTATAAAACGAAATTGATATAACGTGAGGAGATTAGTTCTGACGGAGCGCTTTTGGTGTATTCTCTTACACTGCCTATTGATTCACACCGCGCGCTTTTGTTATGGAAAAAGCGATAAGGATGTGGCCAGGCATCGCGCTGGACCCAAAATCGTGAATCTGACACTGTCTCCGCTCGCTATCGCGCTACATTTTTATTTGATAATGCTTACGAATATTACCTCTAGACAAAATATAATTCAAATGACTCGGGCATTCGCAAGTCCGAAAATCGCTGGCTTGAACAAAATTTCCACGGAATTATGTGGAGAGCGGGCAATATTCCATACGATGAACTAAAAAACACTCTAAGTGGTGTACTCTTCGGAGCGGAGATTTACGTAAAAGGCTTGGAGAAAAGTAAATGGTTGAAGAGATTTTTCCCGGATCAGTAAGCTATTTTTGGTTATAAAATTATTTTCATAAAAAAGTTTTCTCATAATAATTTTTTCAGATTAGTTACTAATATTGAAGAGATGGGATGTCCTTCATTGAAAAGTCTACCTGCAGAATCAGTCTCGTGTACCAACCATACTGCCTGTAACTTTCCAGTATGCGCACTTCGAAACGCACTAGTTATAAAAAGATGGATGCTTGAGCATCAACATAGCAAAAACATGAAGGAAATATCAGAATCCTATCACTTTATGTATATTTGAATTATAATTTGTTCATTTATTATGAGTTAATAAACATTTTTTATTAAATTTTGTGGTTATATTAATTTCTTATAATTATATATATATATATATATATATATACTTCTCTCTTAAAAAAGTGAACTATCCTCACAATAAAGCGTCAAAATCGATTATGTTTGAATATTTAAAAACAATAACCTTACTACCCTTTCGTATTCGCGATAAAAAAGTACGTTGGAATGACGTGAGCTTAGAGAGTAACGAATACGCGATAAAAATAACGGTTTCCGAGAAAGAAATCGATGGATGTAACATAACCCCACTTTCCGTTTCGTATTCGCGATAAAAAAGTACGTTGGGATGACGTGCGTTTAGAGAGTAACGAATACGAGATAAAAAATAACGGTTTCCGAGAAAGAAATCGATGAATGTAACATAACGTCACTTTCCGTTTCGTATTCGCGATAAAAAAGTACGTTGGAATGACGTGAGCTTAGAGAGTAACGCGAATACGAGATAAAAATAATGGTTTCGGAGAAAGATTATGATGAAAGAAATCCTTGAATGTAACGTAACCTCACTTCCCGTTTTGTATTCGCGATAAAAAAGTACGTTGAAATGACGTGAGCTTAAACAGTAACGAATACGAAATAAAGATGATGACGAACCCTAACGTACTATCGTGAAAAAACATCCTGCGCACGTGTTTAAATTATAAGACGAAACTGATATAACGTGAGCAGATTCATTTAGGCGGTGCGCTTTTGGTGTATTCTCTTACACACCCTATTGATGCGGGCTTTTATAATGGCAAAAACGATAAGGCTGTGGCCAGGCATCGCGCTGGACCTAAAATCTGACACTGTAACAAATATCACGATATTTTCTAGTCGTTTGAATCTAAAATTTATACACTCGCGTAATTTTTTCAAGTGCGCAAATGTCTTTAACTGCATCACAACACTCGGTAAAATGTCGATCTTTCTCTTCTTTTTGGGTGGTTCGTCGTCGTCGGTGGCTGCAGCGGTGGTGGCGGCGGTGGTGGGGGCGGTGGTGGGGGTGGTGCTGGTGGTGCTGGTGCTGGTGGTGCTGACGGTATCGTCGTCGTGTATTATGCCGTACGTGAGGCAGGGACTGCGTCCATCGGCGATATCCCAGTCCTGGGCCTCGTGTTCGTAGCAGCTCGAGAAGTCAGGTGGTGTAATTTCCCGACTATGGTTGACGGATACGGCTTTTGAGCTGTAGCAGAGCATCAATGAAATGTCGTGGGCGGGTAGGATGATTTTTCTAGGTGTTCGATTCTCGTTGATCAGATATTCTTGAATGGTGACAAAATGTTCCATGAATTTTCCCAGCTAGGTTTGTCCATAGTGACGTATTTGTGAGGTGAAACGCCGCCGCCAAATTGAATAACAGGGCGAAACTGTTTGCCGAAGTATTGTAAGCCGAGATAGACAAACTTTGAGTGCGATTTATTGAGAGCGTAGCACGTGCTGAATAGCAGCGTGTGCGGAATATTCTCTTGATTCATTTTAACACTTTTTACGCGCACTTTTAATAAAAAATACTGACGGCAACGCCCGAGATGATGTGTTTTTAGATAGTGTACAGTGCGGTTCGTGCTTTCTTTTAAGAAAATACTGCTCGGCGGTAGAGATGTCGTGCTTTCGGCTGCTGCGCTTCTACTATATTATCCCGCTCGCGATGCCCTATGGTTCTCTATACGCGTACGAGCGCGTACCTCCCTCCTTTGCGCAGTGGGTGGCGGTGGTGGTGGTGGTAAGCATTTATCCAATGACAGATCGCGACGTATACATGCTGTTGGAGCGTGGTGGTGGGGGAAGACCTTGTGCGAAAAATTATTCTCAAAGAGAAAGATATCTTTGTTTTGAAAATATTTATCGATAAGCGCGATTTTAACGGTGCCTTTGATAAATCGATACATATCGTAGTTCAAGAGGTATTTTATTACGCGTGAGTTCATCGGTAACACCGGAAATGTACAAGAGAGAAACACGATCTATTCTCAAAGAGAAAGATATCTTTGTTTTGAAAATATTTATCGATAAGCGAGATTTTAACGTTGCCTTTGATAAATCGATGCATATCGTAGTTCAAGAGGTATTTTATTACGCTTGAGTATTCGGTAACAGCGGAAATGAGGTCATCAATTTTAGTCACGTACGTGTAGATAAGTTTTGTTCAATAGAGAGAGCGGCGCGGGCGGCGGGCGGCACGCGCGCGGGGACTAGCATCTTACCGCGTTGACAAGCTGGACGACCGCGGGGATGAGCTGATTCGCGCGGAGATGAGCGTATCATCGCGGTGGTCAGCTGATTTCCGCGGTCATTAGCATATACCGACCCGCGTGTAAGTATATTTACCGCGTTGATGAGCGGACTTTCGCGGGCATTAGCCTACCGTCGCTGGTAAGATATTTACCGCGCGTTATTTTTTTCGACGTGACCTGCAGGTTTGATGTGGCTCTAAATCAGTAAATGTATTTCGGCTATAGCATGCTATCGCATCTCTTCGTTGTTCCGATATTCGTAGTTGCCTTATCGCTATTAATTCTAAGAACTCCAGAGTATTTCAATTGTGTTCTCATGGCACGGAAAATACTCGCACGAGAAGGCATGTTTCAACCTGCACAGCATGCGATAACGTCGCCCGTGTCTCGTTGCGAAGTATCCTACGCTAAACAGCTGGAAGCGTATCGCAACGATTGAGAAGACTAGATCCGCGTGCGCGACGCAACTGCCGATCGGAGGAGAGCATGCTATTTATATCGCACTCCGCGGAGCTGCCCCGGCCCAATCAGCAAGCAGCAGGCCGCTCACCGCTCGCCGCTCGCCGCCCGCCGCTGACCGCCCGCCGCTGCGCAGCCGATGTGCGCAGTCGTCTGGTCGCGGGCTGTCACCCGCCGCGCCGATATGACTCAAAACCCTATGCCGATTTTAGACCAAACAGGTCAGGACCTGTTTTTGGGTTAATGGCACCCCGTGCAATAGCGGGGGGGGGGGGGGGGAAGAGGAGAGGGGAGGGGACTCCAAAACCCTATGCCGATTCTGGACCAATTCATGACCTGTTGGTCCAGAATCGGCATAGGGTTTTGGAGTCCCCCTCCCCTCTCCTCTTCCCCCTCCCCACCACCACCACGCTCCAACAGCATGTATACGTCGCGATCTGTCATTGGATAAATGCTTACCACCACCACCACCGCCACCCACTGCGCAAAGGAGGGAGGTACGCGCTCGTACGCGTATAGAGAACCATAGGGCATCGCGAGCGGGATAATATAGTAGAAGCGCAGCAGCCGAAAGCACGACATCTCTACCGCCGAGCAGTATTTTCTTAAAAAGAAAGCACGAACCGCACTGTACACTATCTAAAAAACACATCATCTCGGGCGTTGCCGTCAGTATTTTTTTATTAAAAGTGCGCGTAAAAAGTGTTAAAATGAATCAAGAGAATATTCCGCACACGCTGCTATTCAGCACGTGCTACGCTCTCAATAAATCGCACTCAAAGTTTGTCTATCTCGGCTTACAATACTTCGGCAAACAGTTTCGCCCTGTTATTCAATTTGGCGGCGGCGTTTCACCTCACAAATACGTCACTATGGACAAACCTAGCTGGGAAAATTCATGGAACATTTTGTCACCATTCAAGAATATCTGATCAACGAGAATCGAACACCTAGAAAAATCATCCTACCCGCCCACGACATTTCATTGATGCTCTGCTACAGCTCAAAAGCCGTATCCGTCAACCATAGTCGGGAAATTACACCACCTGACTTCTCGAGCTGCTACGAACACGAGGCCCAGGACTGGGATATCGCCGATGGACGCAGTCCCTGCCTCACGTACGGCATAATACACGACGACGATACCGTCAGCACCACCAGCACCAGCACCACCAGCACCACCCCCACCACCGCCGCCACCACCGCTGCAGCCACCGACGACGACGAACCACCCAAAAAGAAGAGAAAGATCGACATTTTACCGAGTGTTGTGATGCAGTTAAAGACATTTGCGCACTTGAAAAAATTACGCGAGTGTATAAATTTTAGATTCAAACGACTAGAAAATATCGTGATATTTGTTACAGTGTCAGATTTTAGGTCCAGCGCGATGCCTGGCCACAGCCTTATCGTTTTTGCCATTATAAAAGCCCGCATCAATAGGGTGTGTAAGAGAATACACCAAAAGCGCACCGCCTAAATGAATCTGCTCACGTTATATCAGTTTCGTCTTATAATTTAAACACGTGCGCAGGATGTTTTTTCACGATAGTACGTTAGGGTTCGTCATCATCTTTATTTCGTATTCGTTACTGTTTAAGCTCACGTCATTTCAACGTACTTTTTATCGCGAATACAAAACGGGAAGTGAGGTTACGTTACATTCAAGGATTTCTTTCATCATAATCTTTCTCCGAAACCATTATTTTTATCTCGTATTCGCGTTACTCTCTAAGCTCACGTCATTCCAACGTACTTTTTATCGCGAATACGAAACGGAAAGTGACGTTATGTTACATTCATCGATTTCTTTCTCGGAAACCGTTATTTTTTATCTCGTATTCGTTACTCTCTAAACGCACGTCATCCCAACGTACTTTTTTATCGCGAATACGAAACGGAAAGTGGGGTTATGTTACATCCATCGATTTCTTTCTCGGAAACCGTTATTTTTATCGCGTATTCGTTACTCTCTAAGCTCACGTCATTCCAACGTACTTTTTTATCGCGAATACGAAAGGGTAGTAAGGTTATTGTTTTTAAATATTCAAACATAATCGATTTTGACGCTTTATTGTGAGGATAGTTCACTTTTTTAAGAGAGAAGTATATATATATATATATATATATATATATAATTATAAGAAATTAATATAACCACAAAATTTAATAAAAAATGTTTATTAACTCATAATAAATGAACAAATTATAATTCAAATATACATAAAGTGATAGGATTCTGATATTTCCTTCATGTTTTTGCTATGTTGATGCTCAAGCATCCATCTTTTTATAACTAGTGCGTTTCGAAGTGCGCATACTGGAAAGTTACAGGCAGTATGGTTGGTACACGAGACTGATTCTGCAGGTAGACTTTTCAATGAAGGACATCCCATCTCTTCAATATTAGTAACTAATCTGAAAAAATTATTATGAGAAAACTTTTTTATGAAAATAATTTTATAACCAAAAATAGCTTACTGATCCGGGAAAAATCTCTTCAACCATTTACTTTTCTCCAAGCCTTTTACGTAAATCTCCGCTCCGAAGAGTACACCACTTAGAGTGTTTTTTAGTTCATCGTATGGAATATTGCCCGCTCTCCACATAATTCCGTGGAAATTTTGTTCAAGCCAGCGATTTTCGGACTTGCGAATGCCCGAGTCATTTGAATTATATTTTGTCTAGAGGTAATATTCGTAAGCATTATCAAATAAAAATGTAGCGCGATAGCGAGCGGAGACAGTGTCAGATTCACGATTTTGGGTCCAGCGCGATGCCTGGCCACATCCTTATCGCTTTTTCCATAACAAAAGCGCGCGGTGTGAATCAATAGGCAGTGTAAGAGAATACACCAAAAGCGCTCCGTCAGAACTAATCTCCTCACGTTATATCAATTTCGTTTTATAATTCAAACAAGTGCGGAGGATATTTTTTTTTGCGATAGTGTGTAACGTGTACGTTAGGGTATTAATTACATACATATATATCTTTATCTGAACCTTCTATAAAAATTTATCGCTATGTGCAATATGAAAATCCTGCCTTTTCGTCGAAACATAACGGTTTCCTGTCCTTACGCTGTGTACTTTGAGCGATGAATGAGAATAGCGAATGCCCGAGTCATTTGAATTATATTTTGTCTAGAGGTAATATCCGTAAGCATTATCAAAGCTGGCCTTGCGTTCGCATCACCAAAATAAAATTGAATTTGTTCGAAGAAATGATATTTATATCTTGAGCTTCGATCAAAATTTGTCGCTGTGTGGAATATGAAACCCATGCCTAGTGTACTTCTCATGTGTTCATTATTTCGTCGAAATGTAACGGTTTTCTGTTCTTACATTGTTTACTTTGAGCGAGAGATAAGAAGGATGAATTATATATTTTTTGTCTGGAGCTAATATCTGTAAGCATTATAAAACTCCCTGCATCGCATACGCATCAGGTCAGTGTGCCAATGCGAATCATGGCGAGAAGTATCGGTTTTTTGCCAGAGATGCAAATCGACGAACATAGCGATTTGCATGACATTATTTTCCGTATCGCTTCTACCTTACGTTTTTATAATCAATCCGTGTGGCGATGATTCATGGCGACGGCGTTTACGTTTGTGCAGCGATTTAGAGTATTTGAGCGCTATATTAGATTGCGTATCAAAGAGCCGCCTACCTTGAGCGACTATCGCACTGCCCACCGCTGGTGTTGCCCTCGCTCTCACCGGTGCCTTCTTGCTTCTCCCCCGGGATTTTTGGAGAAGTACGAGCCGTGCTTTTAGGCCCGTACGGGAATCGGTGACTCACAACTACTCCATACCATTATAGCGCGTTCTTTTCGAAGAGTCCGGGGTATGCTATAGCGTACGTCAGCTGTGCGAACTCGGCCCTGTCGCAGCAGCCGTAACCCCACAGATGAAAAACCTTATCTTACGAAGAGTTTGGTTGTGTGTGTGCGTGCGTGTGTGTGTGTGTGTGTGCGTGTGTGTGTGTGTTCCTACTCCACGGTGTCGCGGAGCCTACTCTAAATTTCGGCTCCGGGATTAAGTGTTAACTGTAGCACGAAGCTATAGTCTACACGTTAGCTGATCGTACACTCGGGGGCCTGCACTGAACTATCGCATCTCTTCTTTGTTCCGATATTCGTATAGAAGCCTTATCGCTATTAATTCTGAGAACTCCAGAGTATTTCAATTGTGTGTTCCTTATACATGCTCTTTCGCCTCACAAAATTAAAAATTTTTTGGAATTATTAATAAAAATTTACAACATCATTAGACTCGTAAGATGTTCTCGCAAGAGAATCAAAAGTCGCTTATTTTTTCGATATACTTAACGCGTGCTACAGAGTTTACAACTTATTCATTGAGCATTATTTTTTAGGATGAATTTACAAATTACCACTACTATAATTTTATTATTATCAATTGCATGATATATAAAAATAAAAAAGAGCAAATAAAAAGGCAAATTTACGAATTTTTATAAGAGAGGATTGGAGGATAGGTGGTAAAATAAAAAAGATAGTCGGTGTTTAATTAAAAGTTTTGAACATATATTTGTGAAAGCATACAAATAATATTTTACAAAAATTATACAAATTAATTTGCGAACATATAATCGTACAAATCATTAGCCAAGTTGAATAAGCCAAATGCATGAAATTCCATGAGAAAAATGTCGTACAATTCTTCACTCATATTACCGAATTCCATGTGCAACTTTGCTCTATTATTAATTTCATTTTTACGCAATACATAATACTGTTTAAACGCAGCAATGTCTTTCAAAATATTTTTCGCTTTTTCGGTGCTTTCTTTCTTTAACTCATCTTTTAAAAAGTCGAATATGTTATCCATACCTCGATTTATAAATCCGGCACTATCTTCTAAACGTTTTAACCTCGCATCGACACATTCGCGCACTTCACGTAGTCCGCTCAAAGTAGCCTGTTGCATGACAATTCCGGGTGGACTCTCATATTTTCTTTTCTTCTGCGGTGTCTCGTACTGTGAAGAACTGTCTGGAAACTGCGTCTCCTCGTCTATTGGTTGGCCTTCGGGGAAGTCTCTGACGAGTTTCTGTGTCAGTACACAGGGTCTCTCGTCGATAAGGATGGACTTCACACCGTATGCCGTTGTAAAATTGATGTCGTGGGTTGGAAGATATATTTTTGTAGGTTTACCAAAGTCTTTGTAAAATGTGAAGGAATCTAGCAGATATCCCATCATCGCATCCATTTGATCGACGATCAGCTCCCAACTATTTTTTTCGAGAGTTACGTACTTTGCAGGAGCCCCCGTACTACAGAGTTTCACTACAGCTCTATAAAATCCAGCATGGTATTCCAATCCGACAGCGACTCTTTTGGAATGTGATTTATTGATAGCATAGGTTGTAGATAGAAAGAGATTTGGTAGATCCATGTTTTTATTAACTCGCGGTCTTACTGCTGGCGGAGGTAGCGGTGGCGCTGTTGATGGTGGAGGTAGTGGTGGCGGAGTTACCGGCGCTGCTTCTGCTGCTGGAGCTGCTGCTGATGTTGATGCAGGAGGTACTGCTGATGCTTCGTTATTGTCCATTTTTAAAGCAATATTACTTAGAGATTGTACGGAGACTGGAATATCCACGTGGGAGCGTACTCTCAAATGGAATGGCTACTCGTGACTGAAGGATGACATGTCGGGCTCCAGCATTTACACGGTTATCCCCACCACCCTACTCTGTTTTTCCCCCTAATGGACGACGAGTTCGTTACGTCTCAACCAATCAGCGAACAGGGCGATGACGTAGTAATATAAAGAATTCAAGCAAGGCAATGAATGTAACATAACCTTATTCACCGTTTCGTATTCGCGATAAAAAAGTACGTTGAAATGACGCATGCTTTGAACAGTGACCGATACGATGTAACATAACCTATCGCGATAAAGAAAGTTCGTTGGAATCACGTTGGCTTAGAGAGCAATGCAAACGAGATAAAAATAACGGTTTCCGAGAAATTATTATATATATCCTAACCTTACTTTTTGCATAACCTTTCGCGTCGTATTCGCGATAAAGAAATTACGTTGGAATCACGTAGGGTTAGAGATAAAAATAAGAAAGATCGATTATTTCTTGTAAGAGTGCATGGGGAATTAGGTAGGTAAGGATGTGAATAAAAGTCTAACACTAAATGTAAATTTTTACTAATACATTTTTTATTTTACGAGTATCTTACAAAAGTATACATATTTCACTCTTACATCTAAGATTACAAAAAAAAATGTATAATTTTGCGTTACATGTTTGATCGCTCTGCCCATTTCCCAATGAAGTCTCTCTCGGAAGAAAACGATTCCGGTAAGGATTTCTCTTTCTTGATTGCTTTTGTGAAATAACTTTGTAAAATTTAGCAGCTATGTCATCGTTTCTGCGTGTATTATATGAAAAGATGTGACAAAACGCGCGTAAAGAACTACCACTACACATATGATGCAAAAACATAATGCAATATTCACCGCACACTTTTGAATCAAAACTTTGTAATAGTTTCTTGTTCCACTGGAAACGCACGCAGTTCCTTCGTAAGCGATCGAGATGGTGTGATGAGGTGGGGGCGAGCCCGTAACTGTCGAAATATACTCCGTATCCATTTTTATCTATGTAAATGGCAATCCAATGCGATCCTGGTTTATTTGCTGTATCGAGATTGGTTATGATGGCCACAGGTGGACTTAAAATTTTTGGAATGTGATTAGCAGCATACACACGTATTGTATTCGCTCTTAGTGCACGTAAAATATTCAGAAAAAATTTCCACAAACACGTATTCTTTGCCCGAGCAAAAGGGTTATAAAAAGTTTTAAATGGTTGCATAATAGTTTTTAATGGTTATAGTAGATAAGAACCGCTGGCCGAGAGCTGCAGGCTGACAAGCAGCAGGCCGCCCGCTGCCCGCCGGTCGACTGCTTGCCGCGGACCGCTGGCCGTTCGCTGCCGGCAGCCCGCTCCTCGCCCCTCAGGACCCTCATTGCGGCTGGCCTAGAAGGGGGAGAGGGGAGGAGAGGGGATCCCCCAAAAAAGCTATGCCGGTTCTGGCTCACCACGCCCTGAAATGGTGGGAGGGGGAGGAGAGGGGATCCCAAAAAAGCTATGCCGGTTCTGGCTCACGATGACGTCATTTGTTTTGAGCCAGAACCGGCATAGCCTATCTACTAATACTTACAAAGAATCAGCAATACAAATGGGTCTAATCGAAGATGATTTACAGATTGACAAAATTTTTGAAGAAGCTTGTAATATAATGTTACCTGTTCAATTGCGTAAATTTTTTACTTGGTTTTTAATAACAGATAACATTAATGGTAATACTATTTGGACAAAATTTAATAAATATTTTACCGAAGATTTTGACAATAATAAAAATAACCGAGCTCTTCATCATATAAACGAAATTTTAAAAGTTGAAGAAATGTCTTGTAAAGATTTTGGATTACCTGAACCTGATGAAATTTTTGATACAAATAATGAAAATAATAAAGAAAATATTTTATTCTGTAAACAAATGTTTAATAATTACTATAGTCAATTAAACACAGATCAAAAAACAATTTTTACACAAATATTAAATAATGAACATAAAATTAACATTATTGATGGTCCTGGAGGTTCAGGTAAAACATTTTTATATAAAACTTTAATTTATTATTTTTTGTCAATAGAACAAAAAATTATATCAATGGCTTGGACTGGTATAGCATCTATACTATTACCAAAAGGTATGAGCAGTCATAAAACTTTTAGATTACCTCTAGATTTAAACAATATTGAAAGTGCATTTTTTAAATTTTTATCAGATAAAAAAAAATTTCGTGAAGTTTTTGCGATTATTTGGGATGAAGCGTCAATGATTCCACGTAAAGCTTTAGAAATTGTTGATAAAACTTTATAAGATGTTTGTAATAATAATCTACCATTCGGAGGAAAATAATTAATTTTAGGAGGTGATTTTAGACAAATTCTCCCTGTTGTTAAAAATGGTTGTAGAAGCACAATAATTCAAGAAACAATAAAATATTCAAATCTTTGGTCATTATTTAATATAATGTATTTGAAAACAAATATCCGTTCAAAAGATATCATGTTTGCTTCATTTTTATTAGATATTGGAGAAGGTAAATTTAATTCATTTGTTATACCTGATAGTTTTAAAACAAACGATGTTTGTTTTAAAATATATGAAAATATAAATTGTAGTATATCAATAAATAGAGTTATATTAACATCACATAATGAAGATGCAAATATTTTAAATAATAAAAGTTTAAAACTATTAAATACTGAAGAAAATACGTATTATAATTTAGATTATGCTACCCATAAAGATGTAGATTTATCTGATGATAACATCCATATTAATTACCCGATTGAAACTTTAAACAATATACGTGAAGGACTACCACCACATAAATTAAAACTTAAAATAAATACTATTGTTATGTTAATAAGAAATTTAAGTATTAACGATGGATTATGTAATGGAACACGATTAAAAATTACTAAATTATTTAAATACAACATAGAAGCAGAAATAATAACAGGTGAAAACTCTGGAAACATAGTTTTTATTCCCCGAATTACATTAAACACTGGCAATTCTTCATCATTACCATTTATTTTATATAGAAAATAATTTCCTTTAATATTAGCGTTTACTATGACTATTAATAAATCACAAGGTCAAAGTTTTGATAGTGTTGGAATATATATTAGAAGACCACTATTTTCTCATGGTCAATTATATGTAACATTATCAAGATGTAAAAACCCAGATAAAATTTTTATTGAAAATAATTCAGAAAATAAAGAAGAAATTATAAATATCGTTTGGAAAGAAATTTTAGGTAATTAATTTTCAAATATTTTTCTTTTTAGAATATGTCGACTACACAGAACGAAAGTAAATTATAAAAAACAACAATATATTTATTCGTTATTCAATAATAATAATAAATACATAATAAATTATTAGTTTTAGACTATTTAGATTATGAACAAAATTATATGGAATACATGATTAATTTAGAATCAGATAAAATTATTGAAAAAGATAAATTAAAAAAACTAAATCATCAGTCAAAGAAAAAAAAACAAGAAAACAACAGAACAATAAAAATACAAAACTCAAAATTGTAAAACTTAAAGTTGATAAAATTTTAGAAGAATTTAAAAATCTTATTTTACAATAATTGAATTTTGTTTTTTTAGGTAAATTTTTATATAATTATTAATTAATTAATTTTTTGGATTAATTTTTAGTTAATTAAAACAACAATATTTTTTCTTTCATTTAGGACAATGGAATATACAAATAACGTTGGAAAATTTTAAATAGCATATCAGAATATATTAAATATAAAAAAAAAAATAAAAAAACAATTCAAAAATTGAATAAAACATTTCGAAGAATTTAACTTATTATCAGGTAATTCAAATCATTTAATTATTAAATTTAATTTTACAAAATATATATTATATTATAAAAAAATATACTTTTATTGTAACAATTTTAATGTTTTCTGAAATTTTATAGTGACAAAGACAGTGGATTTTTTTTTTTTTTTTTCTGAGGCACTAGGTGAATCTTCCGGGGCGCCCGTCCTTGCTTTGGAGGTGGAGCAAGAAGGGAGGCCCACTAAAACCATCACGGAGTAGCGGACTCCGTGGTGTGAGGGATTTCTACCCTCTAAACACCCAAAACCTATCCCTACGGCAGCCTCGACCCGGAACCGCTTTCGCATTACTTCAGGTCGGGCCGCAGCCCTACCGCCCTCGAGGGTGTCATCCGTCCTTCCTACGTTCTTTCTTTCTACGATGCCCTATCTAATCTGTTAAGCATCCGTCTCATTTTTTCGCGCGCAGTACCCCTTCGATGAAGGTATTTATCGCGTCCCATCAGTCTTTCCCTGAAAGCATGCATTCGATCACCACGTCGGGCGAGAGTCGCCCTACCATCACCTCCAATCGTTGTCTTCCCGCGGCCCACCTATTACATGCGAAAAAGATGTGTTCCGCGTCATCCCTCTCGTGCCCGCAGTATTTACATTTCGGCGTATTTATTTTACCTAATTTAAATAGGTAATATCGAAAGTATCCATGTCCTGTCAGGAACTGCGTAAGGTAAAACTTAACCTCTCCGTACTTCCGTCCCAGCCACCTCGTTATGCCTTGAATTAATAGGTACGTCCATCTACTCTTCGTCCCCGCCCTCCACCTCTCATGCCAAGTTTGTAGCGTCTGGCGGCGGGCTTCGCCCTCCGTGTCTGCTCGTCCTACTTCTGCGCTCCTATCGTAGATCTGCTTCCGTTCCCATGCGAGCAGGTCGATCGAAATCATACCAGCTATCACCGCCACAGCCTCTACCGACACCGTCTGATACGCGCATGCAGTTCTCAGCGCACCTCGCCGCTGCACCACCACCATTCTCTTCCTGTACTTGATAACTTCCATGGCATCAGCCCAAATCTCCGTTCCATAGAGGAGTATAGAGTTGGTCGTCGCCATGAGAAGTCTTCTCTTGGATGTCCGCGGGCCTCCAACGTTGCGCATTAACCTACTTAGCGTCGCTATACGTGCTTCTGCCTTTGCCGTTACTTCCCTGATGTGGGGCCAAAAGCAAAGCTTTGAGTCCAGGGTGACACCTAGATACTTCGCAGTCGGCCTCGTAGTTACTAATTCGGATCCTACGTACACCGGTAGTATCGTAGGGATCTCTTTACGTGTCAATAGTACTACCTCGGTTTTCGCCAGCGCGAGACAGCCCGTTCTCCGTGATCCACCTAGTTACTCGTTTCATTACCTGGCACAAGATAAGTTGTGCCAAGTCCGCGTTCCGTGCTTCTACCACCACCGCGACGTCGTCCGCATATCCTCCGAGAAATGCCCCGTTGGGAATGTCCAGGCGCAGCAATCCGTCGTACGACGCGACCCAAAAATCGGGACCCAACAGTGATTCCTGTGCAACGCCTGCCGTAATTTCCCTAACCACGGTCCCTTCGCTCGTCTCGATAATGAGTTCGCGATCCCGGAAGTAGTCCTCTGCTACGCGTAGTATGTAGGGTGGGACCCCGAAGCCCCTCAGCGCTGCGAGTAGGTCTGCCCAGCGTGCCGAATTGAAAGCGTTTTTAACGTCCAGCGTTGCTACCAACACCAGTGGTCGCGCTCCGTGACATCGTTCCCTTGATCGCCCTACCGCCGCGGTAACCGATCGTATCGCGCCTATCGTCGAAAACCCCTTTCTAAATCCATGCTGGTTTTCCGATAAACCCCCTGACTGTTGTATCGCGATCTGGATTCTGCTCCTTAATAGCGCCTCCATACCCTTGCCGATCGTGTCTAATAGGCTAAGCGGCCGATACGCGGACGGGGATGTCATGTCTCCCTTCCCTTTGCTGATAAGGACAAGCTTCCCCTTTTCCAACGATTGCTGAAAACACCTTCCCTGAGACATAAGTTGTAGGTATCCAGTAAGGTTTCCGGGCATTTTGAGGCTTTTAAAACCTCAACTGGAATCCCATCGGGTCCTGGCGCCTTGCCGCTCTTAAGAGATCTAATCGCTACCCGTAACTCAGGCTTGGTAAACGAGGGTATATCCTCCTGTCGCACGTCCTCATACAGAGTCTCTTCCCTCGGCGGATGCTCAGGGAAAAGCCCGTCAACTATCTCACTTATCAACCGCGCTTCCTTTATCTCCGGTGGCTTCATTGCCCCTATTCTACGAGTTACGATTTTGTAGCCTAGTCCCCACGGGTCGGAGTTAACTTCGTCGCACACCTCTTTCCAGCATCGTCGCTTACTGCATTTAATCGCCAGCCTTAGCCTTTTTTGTGCCTGTTTAAATTCAGCGTTAAAAACAGTGGCCCCGCGTTGTTCCCGTACGCGCTGTGCCCGTCTACGAAGCCTCAAGCATACCCTACGTAACTCCGCGATCTCCTCTGTCCACCATTACGCTGGTTGGCGGTGGTTTCCATTTCTGCTTCGCGGCATAGAGGCATCGCATGCTCTTACTATAGCTGACGTTGCCCTGGTCACCTGGGCTTCCGCACGCTCCCGGCCTGATAAATCATTTTCGTCGGACCTTTGTGGTACACTTAGCACTTCTACTAGCCGATCCACGTTTAATCGATGGGCGTTCCACCGCGGTAACGGTCTGCTCGCTTGGGGTACACCTATCCTATCTAAAACCGTAAACGTGATGTACTGGTGATCACTGCCTGACTCTTCCTCTAAGACCTGCCAGTTACTAATCCTCGGTACTAGTTGCTCAGATGCAAAAGTGACGTCTGGTATGGATTCGCCGACCCCGGGGCGTCGATAAGTAGTGACCGTGCCCTCGTTCGTAACCTCCAATCCTAATTTAGCGGCCATCTCAAGTAAATCCCTGCTCCTTCTGTTCGGCTCTGGCATACCCCATTCTATCGCCCTTGCGTTAAAATCTCCTGCAAGCAGTAGGAGGCCAGAGATATTCCGCAATACGTCTTCCATGCGTTCAACCTGCCTAAGAAATTCGTTTCTTCGTAAGTTGGAGGATATATACACGCTCACGTAGGTAACATCCCCGATGCGCGCCCATACTAGACCCTCCCCCTTGCCGTCCGGTAATCTTTGACCTATGTCTACCTGCTATCCAGACCGCCGCTGTGTCGGTCTCGTCCGCGAACCACGTGGTCGTATTGCGGGCCCGATGCCTATACTGTTCGCTAACTAATGACACATCCGCGAGCCCCTGGCTCACTCGATTAGTGAGCAGGTCGTCAGCGAGTACGGCGCCGTTGGCGTTTATTTGTAGAACCGTCGTCATTTTTTAGGCCGCTTTAACTTTTCTAGCTCGTTCCTGAAAGCGACGCATGTCCCCGTGCCCGGGAAATGCGCTAGCTCAGTGGCCGCAATCCCGCGCTTTTACACAAGAAGCAGGCCTGACCATCCGGTCTCGCGCGACAGTCCCTGACCACGTGATCTGGTTTTCCACATTTTCTGCATAATGCACTACGATCCTCGTCCTTACAGTCCTTTTTCAGATGCCCAAAGCCTTGGCATCTGAAACATCGCGGAACCACTATTCGCTTTCTAACTCGGTAGCTGAAATACCCTATTTTAATCCTCCCTATCCTTAGGGGAGTCATGGCCACAGTCTCGTCCATTTCGACTATGGCCATCCTCCGCTCTCCTCCCCCTACGTCAAATACGTGGGTGCTAAGGTTACACATGTCGCTTACCTCCTCCCTAATCGCGGCGTTTACTTGTTCTTCGGTGGTCACACACGTCATTCCGCCTATTTCCAGTGTAAGCCTTGGAGTGAGGCCTTTAACCTGGTATTCATTTCCCAGATTTTCCTGGATAACTCTCTGGAAGGCCTCCTTGTCTTCCGATCGCTTCTCCAGTTCTTAGAGAACCCCACCGTTTTTAGTCAGTCGGGTGTTTCTCACGACCGCCTTCGCTTCCTCAGGTTTAACCTTAGAAGTGAGGCCCTTAAGTATCTCTGCATAGCTCTTCTTCGCGGTTGACGTTATGTGTATTGCGCATCGTCGAGGCCGAGGATTTACCTTCTTCTCCTTCCTGTCCTACTGCTGCTGTTGAGGACCCATGATCTTCCCACTATTTGGCCGCGTCGGCTTCTTCTTCCTGGTGACTGTGGTGAATCCGTTCTGCTCCGTCCTCCCTCTCTTGGATGGGGAATCCTGCACCGGGCTGTCCCTTAATCGACGCTTTCTGCTCGGAGTCGCCTTCCCCGCTGCTCGCTCTCTAATTACCGGTGCTTCCCCATTTCTCTCATCTGCTGCCGTTCCACGTGCTGGTTGTACCCCGGCTGAGCGGACTTCCTCTAGAGCCTCGGCCGCCGCGGTGAGAACTATTATTCCATCTTTTACCGGCATTGCGATGTTCTTCTGCTTGGAAGTCATGTCCCGCATGCATCTCAGTAGGCGCTTCATGACGTCCAGGATTTCTCTCATTCTCTCTGATTGGTCCCGCTGATCTCTACTCTCACTTATCAGCCGCGTCATCTCCTGGTCGAATGTACTAGTTCCATCGGATCTATTATCACTCGCCACATCCAGGATCGTTCGGGCTTTGCGGTCAGTGGGCGTGTTCGCTCCGCCTTCCCTTCCTTGGATTTATACATCTATATCTTTGATTTTGAGGTGGGTCATCATGCATACAATCTGTGTTTTAAGACGGTTCGCCCATTATGGGAGCCACACCTCGGTGTGGCTACTATCCCCGCCTGTAAGAAACCCTATTTATGGGTGCCGAAGCCGAGAGGCGGTTCGTCGGACGTTCACTCCTATCGGCACCTAGTGACTCTACAGAAAAAGGTTACGGGATAGGCCCGCGCCATAATGAAGCAAAAGGTTTAACGTCGCCCCTACCGAGTGGGCGATGTTGGGTCCGTCCCAACACCTGATCCAAATCTCAGGCTGGACGGTATGCGATTTGCCCTACGCAGCTTTGGGTGTAAGGAAATATTGACCATGTAATCCTTCACACCTGCGCCCGCTTGACCTGATTCAACCCTTCCATTGGCTCCAGTCGGTGGATACGTGTTGCTCTTCCCACATTGGACATGCACTTTCACTAGGTTTTCGCCCGTATTTCAGGGACTTACGCACCCTAATATTACTCCATGCAGAGGTTAGGTACTAACTTCATGCATCACCCCGGTCGAGGAGTTTACTACTCTCCCCTTGGCTAATCTGAACGGAATATCCACAGACCGTCGGCAGCAGCCCACTCATACTGTGCCCATTCATTCGTCCATTCTCACGTTCCTTTGTCCGCGACTGCGTATTCAATATATTCGCAGCTCACCAGTCTCAGCTGGCCCTTCCCCGATCCGCAACCTGGGGACGCGCCCGGTAGCATGGAAAAATGCTCATCTATGACTAGATAGACCCCGGAAAAGACAGTGGATTAGGCCTACTGGGGATACCACTTAAAAATAAAACACATCTTTCTATTTACCTCCAAGGTGATGTGGAAAAAATATGAAAAATACCATATTAATACAACATATGAAAAATATCTACGTTGAAAATAAATAAATTATTTACTTGTCAAAATTGGGGGGTTGACGAGCGGAGCGAGTAGGAGGGGTACCCCCCCTAGTGTATATATATATATCGGCAGCCATACCAAAAATGCCAACAAAATTGTATTAGAATTAGGGACACAATAAATATTACATAAATAAATTGGTTATTGTGCCGAATTCTCTCTAACTACCATACATGCTCTTTCCCTTTTGTACGAAATCCTTATATAGCCTTATGGGAGTATAAGGCCGAAGTAATAGTGCAGGTACGGTACCATCGAGGCGGGGATGACAGATGCCCCGATAGTGACAACCAGAAATCGATAGTTTCGAAAGAAACGATCGAAGTTACGTGAGCGTAATCTTAATTGTGACTCTCACGTAATATGACCTAAAATTTTCGATATTACACGTAAAATTAAAACGTAAGTAAATGGAATATTGAATGTAAAATTTTTAAAAGAAAAATTGGAACGAGAAATAATAGTTCAGAAGTAAGTAAATTCCTTTGTTGTGTTACACGTTAACCGTGCTCCGCGAGCGTATGTCAACGATCATAACAAGCGTGCGCTCTCTTCCCAATTCCGTGTGTGATTACAAACATCAAGCATCATTTACACTTGTCAGACGTCTCAGCCTCGTTACATATTGTTGTCTACACGGAGAGAAAGAATTCAGTAAAAATTACCAAACTGTCAAGTAACCCTGAGGCAGACTTGTAAATCCAAAATTTTTACCAAACTTTTTAGCAATTTTTATAAAAAGTTTTCTAAAATTTACAAAAAGTTTAGTAAAAATTGCCAAAAGTTTAGTAAAAATTGCCAAAAAGTTTGGCAAAAATTTTGGATTTACAAGTCTTCCTCAGGGTTACTTGACGGTTTGGTAATTTTTACTGAAAGTTTGGTAATTTTTACTGATTTTTTTCTCTCCGTGCAGCAGTTTCATATTTCACAGTATTTTCTAAGTAAATTTCTTAAGGGAGTCGGACACCTTTAGAATGACGAAAAATCAATTTTTTTTTATTACATATTTTACTAAAAAAACACTTGTAGAATATGTCCCAATTAGTTTTAAAGCATTATCTATTTCTGTTTTAAAAATATACACAAAACACTGATAAAGCTTTTCATTTGTTTTTTGTTCAAATTACATTTTTCCCCTTGTATACATAATTATATAATCATATATTATTTCTACTAATTTTTTTTTTCATTTCACTGTTCTTAATATATTTAAAATTCTCACTCTAAATATCTGTCTGTATATACTTTAAAAGATCCAAAAATAATATTTTAATCATTAATACAAAGATACAAAATAAATAATATAATTTATGGACGGTATTTTTGACAAAAATAAAAATTTGATTTTAAAACTTATATAGCAGTTAAGTTGGCACCGTAACAACCTGGCTTATCAACGACAGCCTCTTGCAGGCTCACAGCTCACTCCTTTATTGTACAGTGAATCCACATCGCATGCCATATGCCGTATGCCGTATACCGTCAGAAAAATAGTTGTTGTCCGAAATCTATAATATTTATAACTATAGAGTTATAAATCAGTATCAAAAGTATAAATCAGAATACTAAGCTAGTTAGTATGACCCAGGTCTTCAAAGACTGACTGGACGTTGGTGGCGCAGCTCCTTTTATATCCTGGACGCGGACCTTTGTCCGTTAAATGGGAGGAGCCAGGCTCTCTGGTGGCGAAACGTTGAATCTTCTTGAGGTCGGTTCCGAGGCCTGTAGGTGCCTAGGAGGGCCGAGAGCTTCCCTCTCCTCTCTTAATCATGGCGAGCTTTGTGGTGGGGGAACACCTGTGGATGCTCAGATCCTGGCCGAAAATCCCTTCTTGACTTGCGGCGCTTGTGCCTGCCTCTTGATTGGTTCCCCTCTGTAGGCCATTACGTTGTGATGTAGTAGCTCCCGGTTGGTAGTGGGGATAGTACGATGTAAAGGCTGTAGGGCGCCAAGTTGCCTCAGAGGCTCCCCCCACTCTGAGGTGGAGAGAGTGGAGAGAGTGGCGGTGGAGGGGCGTCAGATCCGAAAGTAGGGTCGAGAGTGCCGAGCAAAGAATGACGGTTGATGGCGGAGGGGGTACTGATCTCTGATTGGCTGCTGCTCTGAAGGACCGATTGCCACGTAGCCTCTTTGGTTGCGTCATGGACCCACGAGCTGACGCAACGTCGCCCAACGTATTGCTAGGGTTGTTTACGGTTGGTGACTCATAGCTCGTTCCTCGCTGTGCTCAACCGTCTTACATTCCAGAGGCCCTTTGCTAATGGCCCTTCTCGGAATTGTTGACCTCGAGAGGTTTATTTATATTCATGCTGCCTTTTTAACCGTCGCTGCATTCCTTCTCGTCGGATAAGCACTTCTCAGGATTGTTTGTGATCTGCTGGACCGTTGGCTAATGGATTCTGGGAATTGATTGACCGTTGATTGTCGTCCTGCTGATTGTCCTCCTATAAACAGAGCTTTACCCTACCTGAGCGAGCTTTTCCCTAGCTGCTATTATTATTATTATTATTACGGTTCGTCTCGAGTGTTGATGATGTAATTATTATCTATTATCGAAATAGTTATTAATTTAATCGCAGATTACTACCGTTTGTTTAATTGTTATTGCTAATCTCAATTTGTTCATTAAGGCGTTGACCTTACTATTGATAGTTGCATTATACGGGAGCAATTACTATTTATCGCTTGTTTATGGTCAATTTCTATTCGAGTTATCGTTAATTATATTTATTTATAACTTTATACTTGTTTATAACTTGGTTAATCAATTAATCAATATATAGATGAGTCTTTAGTATTTATTAAATTATCCTATTATTTATTTGTCGGAACGTTCCGGAGTTATTGTAGGGTGACCCTAAATGCAACGATACTCGTTCGCGTGAACGCAGTTCATAACAGTCCCCCCCTTCTTTTAAAACACGAACCCATGGTTCGGGCTTTTATCAAATTTGAAATTCGAATTTTCGCGCGCTTATGGGCCGTTCTTGCCTTTACCGCGAGTCCGAGTGATGGAGCCACGGTCCGTGCCAGTCGGAAGGATCGTTCAGCATTCTTTGTCGGCTGCTAGCTGCCAAAACAATGGTCATTTTCAGCCAGCAAGAGCAAACACATTTGTGAGATTCCTGCTTCTGGAGCAGAAATGAGAATGACAGGAGGATTTCAGCATGAAGGGAGAGTTTCAGCTAGGCCATTTACTAATTGTCAGATAAGTAGATACTATTATTCTCCTTAATCTTTGGGCAGGATACTTTGTGAAAAGTTTCCTTATTTATTTTTCAGAGAGGCTAGTGATCATCCAGGTTTTATGATGTTCAAGCAATGGAAAGACGATGCTGGATTGACCTAACAGAGGGCTCATATCGTTGGAGGCAAGATAAAGACTGGCTATCGCAACGTACTCCTTCTAAATTCACTAAATACTGAGTGCAGATTTCTGGTTTTTAAGAAGCTGAAGAACATGTATGCATGACAGCAGATAGCATAGAGAAGAATAAGGTCATAAGGATAAAGTACGTTCTCAAGAAAGTTATGTATATATGATTGAGAATCAGGATTTTAGTTCATATGCTAATGGTTGTAGCATAAGCGGATTTTAAGGATCTACAACTATAATTAAAAGATACAAAGGAGAGTAAAGCCAAAGACGGAAGCAGAAATACTGATACAACCACCTTCTGACAATTATTCAAGGCGAAGAAAGGAAAAACAAGTGCCCAGAACTGATTGACATATACATACATATACATATATATACATGCCAGTATAGATTCCAGCATACATCCGTTATAGAAGAGACAGAAGCCTGGACACAAGGAAAATCATTGGAAGCAGAACATATAAGTGGTGCCCATGCCCAACACACCTCCAGAAAACACTGATTTGCTCTTGGATTGTGGTCGACCCCAGTTCCAGCCCTGCAAACAGCAATACTCATGAGCGTCACAAGAAACGCTACAACATATCCCACTTAATGAACAAGAATAAGACCAAAACTTAAAGAAAAGGTGATTTTTGAAAATGATATTTAAAAAACAAGGGGAATGTAGGATTGATTTCAAGAGCAGACATTGGTGCACCCTTCCTGCCTATCAAACTCTAGCCAGCCCACTGGCTATACAAACCCATACATCTGGTCCGTCCTGGCAGTGAATACCTTATCGAGGTAGAGTAAAAAGGATACAATATTCAGATGAACTCTGCTTTATTAAAATTTTTTTTCTTAAGGGTGATACAAAATGAAAAGTACAAAATGGAAATACAAAAGGTTATTCAAACATATAAATAAAAGAATGATAATACAAAAGGCGCTCTGATAACTTGCTAAAGCAACATGCCTTCTCCATTTTCCTCTTGATGCAGCATATGTGCACAGCTGCGCAATGGTCACACGGGTACCGGTGACATGATGTGGGGTTTAATGCTGCACCGACATGGAGGCGCATGATACCAAAAACACACAATGTGATTAGTAAAATAAAAAGTAAAATGCATAAAAGGTTAAGTAAAAAGGAGAAAAATGAAATAAAAGTTCAAACACTACAAGGGCAGGGATGCTACAATCATTCCTGCTCTTATTTCCTTCTGGTGCAACATATAGGTACAGCTGCACAATGGACATGCAGCTACCGGAGTTATTACATGTGGATTGGCATTACACCTGCATGCCCGTGCGTTGAACGCAGTCAGAGGGCCCACCACATGGGTATGTTTAATAGCCCATCCCTCGCCAGAATCCTTGAAGCAATCCAAACATCTCCAATCGTCTTCTCCAGGGGAAATGTAATAGAATGCCTCGCAATGCCCAATATGCAGAGTGCTATCTCTAGTTGCCTTGGTCATAGTCCCCTCCAGCAATTTTTTGAGCTTCTTCAACATTTTTGTATCCTTAGGGACTGGCGGAGTGTGGAAAGGGTGCTCCCCCTCTGGGGGCATTACGACTGGGACCTTAGCCTTTACTACTAAGATCCTTTGTGACTGGCGGACTGGAGGCTGGTCAGAAGGGCCTGCCACCGCCTCTTCTGTCTGAAGGTCAACCCAGACCCCCTCCTCCTCCATATCTGTGCCAATCTCACCCTCTATGTCGATCTCTACGTCAATTTCCTCCTTTATCTCCCCGTCGCTATCCTCCTCCCGTTTCACCTCCACCTCATCTTCCCCCTCATCTCTCCCATCAATGGCTAAAGGGTCCATCTAACCAGAAAAAAGGATGTCGATAGAGAAGCAAATAGAAGAAAGAAAAAACAACAGAAAGGAAAATACGCACCCCTTACAGTCTCAAAAAAAAAGCTCAGGTTGCCGTTATTGCTCTCTCTTTCTCTCAGGTTTATCACCACCCCCATTCGGCGCCTTATGGGTCTCAGAGATGGTTCTCGCACGAGAGTCAGCAGTGGTATGGTTTTCGCGCGCGAAAATGATGCAATCCTCGAGAGTGGGGGTAATCCTGGATGCACACAACCGAGCGGCCCGGGGAGGTGGCGCCATCCCTCAGCGTCAGACACGATCCGCCGATTCACGCACGTGGCACGCCGCGCCGTAGCCATATAGCGCGACCTGAAAGATAGGTGGCGGCACCCCCCAGCATCAAGCTCGACCACCGGCGCGACCCCAAATGCATTTCCTCGCCGGTGTACCGATATGATGAGTATCGCAACCCCGGATAGGAGTCTCACGACAATTGTTTAAGGTTGAGGGTAAATCTACATTGAAACGCGGGTTTAACTCATTCATTTATTCACGGATTTTCCTTTAAATAATTTAATTTTTCAGGGTGAATCTACAATGAAACACGGGTTTTAATTTAAATAATTAAAATTTTTAAGGGTGAAGCTACAATGAAACACGGGTTTTAATTTAAATAATTAAAATTTTTAAGGGTGAAGCTACAATGGAACACGGGTTTAATTTAAATAATTTAGATTTTTAAGGGTGAAGGGAGCCCCTGCCATCGCTCCCTTCTGTGAGATACTTCCTATGGCTCGCCGGGACTCATCCTGATACAATGTATCAGGAGTACTTCCGGTTTCCCATCTCCAGGGCACCAAGCAAGAGATTATTTTGAACATTATGGATTCTAACTCTAAGGCGAGCCCTGGTCATCTCTCCTATGACCCTTATTATCTTATCTTTATCCTTTTTTTTATTTAATTTAAACAAGGTACATGAATTTATAATTTTGATCGCACGCTAAATACAAAATTATAGGTAACGCAACAGAATAACATTATAAATATCGCGTAAAGGAAGGAGAAATGAATAAGATTAGCTAGGTCGCAAGCACGCGTGTTTTAATTTGTCCACATGAACTACCTTTGTTCTGTTATTCCCTAAATCTATTCTCGCGTTTCTATCGCCTATCAATTCTATTACCTTATACTGGCCCGCGTATTGCTCATCAAATTTACCTATTCGCGGCTCTTTCAATAAATATACCTCTTCCCCTACCTTGAAATTCTTTATATTTAATTTTTGGTCATAATATCTTTTCGAGCGTTCTTTTGCCTCTAATAATCGGGTTTTTGCCATTTTCTGCGTGTCGTTTAATTTAAATATTAGTTCGTCTAAATACATTTCGTAGGTTTTTTCCACGGTTTTGGTCTCGAATTCCGAGGGTAGCCTTGCCTTCTGACCGAATATTAATTCGTGGGGGGTAAAACCGTGCGCTGAATGAACCGACGTATTATACGAAAACATGGCCATTTTAATCCAAGCGTCCCAATCAGTTTTATCCGTGTACATTTTTAAATATTCTACTAGTGAATGGTGACTTCTTTCTAAGGATCCCATTGTTTGGGGATGGAAGGAGATTGATCTTAATTGTTTAATTTTAAATATTTTTGCTACCCTTTGCATTAAACTACTCCGAAAATTACTACCCTGATCGGTTTTTATGGCCTCGGGGCAACCAAACCTAGTAATGAAATCGTGAACTAACGCGGTGACAACCATCTCAGCGGTCATATCAGGAATAGGAAGGGCGTCAGAATACTTAGTTAGGTTGCACTGGAGGGTTAATATATATTTATTCCCGGCTACAGTTACAGGTAGGGGCCCTACGATATCCATCTCTAAGACCTCGAATGCTTTGCTAGGGGTTGTAGTAATCCTCATGGGCTGCCTTGTTTTTACTCGAACTAGCTTCCTTTTTTGACATTCCTCGCAAGTTCTAACGTATTCTGAAATATCTTCTTTTATTCCGGGCCAGAAATATCGCTCGCGGACGCGGTGGTAAGTTTTAGTAACGCCTTTGTGTCCTCCGATCGTTGAATCGTGAGCCTCACTAATAATTCCTAGTCTGTTATCGGGAGGTGGAATGATTACTTCACCCATGCATATAGTTAATTTTGGGAACCCGGTTTTCCAATGCGCTCGCAACGTTATCTCTATAGGCAACCAGTGATTCTTTTCCAAGCCGTCTCCGATTTTCGAGATACTAACAGAATTTATTCCTTCCTCAATCATCGCGGTCCGAAGGGAATCTAGACACTGAATTATTATAGTCGCGCTGGCTGTTTCATCTGACTTTTCTTTAATGAATAATGAGTATATTATTTTACCGGTTGACAATTTAGTTTGCACAATCGCACCTACACCAATGGGCTCGTTTCTCAACTTATTTATGTTTATCATTTCCAAATCGACTAGCTGTTGGCAAATGGAGGTACTTATTTCGCAATCTACTGATAAGAAATGCGCGATATTATCTTTCCTCATCAAAAGTTGATCCCGGGAGTATTCGACGGATGTTATCATTAAAATTTGTTCAACATTATTCACGCGAGGTCGTATAACACATGTATTAACCTTAAGTATCATAGGACGAATCTCCTCGTCATCCGAGGTGTCGGGACTCTCTGTTTGATCTCTCGAGGTCTTAGGTAACTCTGTCTCGCTATCTGTCTCGATATTGGAGCTCTGGGGTCTTTTCGTCTTGCTAAGTAAGATCTTGGGTGTCTCTGCCTCGTTATTCGTCTCGATATCGGGGCTCTGGGGTCTTTTGGTCTTGCTAGGTGAGGTCTTGGATGTCTCTGCCTCGTTATTCGTCTCGATATCGGAGCTCTGGGGTCTTTTTGTCTTGCTAGGTGAGGTCTTGGGTGTCTCTGCCTCGTTATTCGTCTCGATATCGGAGCTCTGGGGTCTTTTTGTCTTGCTAGGTGAGGTCTTGGGTGTCTCTGCCTCGTTATTCGTCTCGATATCGGAGCTCTGGGGTCTTTTTGTCTTGCTAGATGAAGTCTTGGATGTCTCTGCCTCGTTATTCGTCTCGTTATGATCGTCAATGGTATAAGTATAGTTAATGTTTATGTTGGTTCGGTCTTCATTGTTTGTATGTGTTGTTTTAGTTGTGCTGTGATTTATGTGTACTGTTTCGTCCCTACTTTTGCCTGACGGGATTTCTTGATAGGAATTTTCCTGTTGGTCCCCGGCCCTATCCTTCTCATGACCCCCAGGAGCTTCGGTCGTGTAACCTACAACCGGAATCTTAGCTGACCACCCAGTAATGCCAGACGGGATTTCTTGATAGGAATTTTCCTGTTGGTCCCCGGCCCTATACTTCTCAGAAATCATGAGAGCTTCGGTTGCATCCTTCGCACCTGGTTCATTGTCCCCCACCTGTCGAGGTTTCTTGATAGGAATTTTCCCGTTAGCCTCCGGCCTGCTCTCGTTAATCCTGAGGCTTTTTGTCGTGAAATCAACGCTCATTTTCCTAAACTTCCCTGAAATCGAGGGCTTCGGACCACGGTTCCCGTGCCGGGCTAGATCTGACTTCCCTTCTCCAAGGGCTTCAGGTGCGACCTCTACAACCGGTTCCTTAAAACTTATATCCCTGTTTTCAAGGGCGATTGCGCTTTCCGCAACCGGTGTGTCAGTGTGATTAATCCCATGACCGGGATTATTTAGGTGTGGTATTGGTGTGTGCCCGTAGTCGTTCGTCAGTCCGTTGTTCATTCGTATTAGGGTGTGGCTCGATTCATAATCCTCGTTTCCTTCAGGAGGTTGCTCACAAGATTTGGCAGTTGATTTAGTAAGGAGAAACACCTTTTCGATACTTTCCACGGGGAACAATCCCTCCGGGTCGAGGGGTGGTTGTGTGGGTACGGGATTCCTTGAAAGCGCGTCTGCGTTCATATTGATTTTTCCAGGTTTATGGATTATTTCGTAATCATATTCTCTCAAGAGCATTTTCCAACGGCCTACGCGTGAAATGGGGTCTTTTAAGCTATGTAGCCACAATAATGGCTTATGATCAGTTACAAGGGTGAATTTCATTCCGTATAAATAAGGCCTAAACTGTTTTACCGCGTATACTACTGCTAGGAGTTCTTTTTCTGTAGTGGTATAATTTATCTCTGCGTTAATTAAGGTTCTAGAGGTATAAGCGATAGGGAGGTCTTTACCTATAGGTCCTTGGCTTAAGACACCCCCTAGAGCGTGATCTGACGCATCCGTTGTTACTACAAATGGCTCCTTAAAATTGGGATACTGTAATAAGGGTCTGGAGCAAAGTATTTGTTTAAGGGCACAAAAGGCCTCCTCCTGCGCATTCGTCCATAAAAATATCCGTCCTTTCTGTAAAAGAAGGTTAAGGGGTTTGGCGATTTTTGCAAAATCCGGAATAAATCTCCTATAATACCCTGCCAAACCTAGAAATTGTTTGATGTTCTTAGGGTTTTTCGGTCGCGGGAATTCCGACACGGCTTGAATCTTTCGAGGATCAGGCCTTACGCCTTCCTCCGATATGATATGACCGAGGTAAGCGACTTCCTTTTTCAAGAAAAGGCACTTATCAGGCTGCAGGGTGAGGCCAGCTGTTTTTAATCTACCAAAAAGTTTTCTCAGTTTCTGGGTGTGTTCCTCTAAAGATTCTGCATACACTACTATATCATCCATATAAACAAATAATTCTATTCCCTGCAGCCCGCTAAGAACCTTGTCCATCAGCGCTTGGAAGGTGGCGGGAGCGCCTTTCAATCCCATAGGCATTCGTTTATACTGAAGGTGATGAAAAGAGGTTGAAAACGCGGTTTTGGGGGCGTCAGCGGGATTGATAGGTACCTGATGAAATCCGGAAGCTAAGTCAAGGGTAGAGAAGTATTTACTTCGGCCTAATTGATCAAGGATTTCGGTTATATTGGGAAGGGGGTATGCGGATGCGATAGTTTTTTCGTTTAGAGCCCGAAAATCTACCACTAATCGCCATCTTTTGTTACCTTGCGAATCTGGCTTTTTCGGAACTATCCATAAGGGCGAATTATACGGTGATTCAGACGCTTCTACAATGTCATTGTCGATTAATTCCTGAACCTCTTTTTGAACTGCTTCGCGCAAATGAGGTGGGTGACGGTACTGTTTTACATTAATGGGAATATTGTCCGTGGTGGGTATTTTATGAGTGATTTTAGAGGTTTGGCTAAGTTTATCCTTCGGCAAATGAAACTGACAAGGGAACTGAGAAACTAATTTTATTATACTATCCTTTTCTGGCTGATTGAGCCCTTCCAAATTCAATAATTCAGTTATTTTATTAATTCTGCTTTGGTGTTCTGCCTCTGTGTCAACCCCATTGGTTACCCTAATAGAACGGACGGGTTTTATTGTACCATCATAGCATTCTAAAATGACAGGGGGTATAATTAATCTAAGGTTCTCGGTTGTCGAATTAATTGCAAATAAACTAACCTTGCTATTATTATTGGTAACTAAACATTCGCCTATAAAGACACCTGGTCCGGCCTTTATTCTCGGAACGTACCCAGTTCGGCGCGCAGGGTTTTGAACCGCGACTTGGATTAAGGTTTTTGTTCTAGCAGGTAGATAAGTGATATCGTACTCAAGAAAGGGGTATTGCCTCTCGTGGTTGACCCCAAATAAGAGTAGAATCCTTAAAGGATAGGGTGGCTTCCTGCGCCCGCATGAATTCTACGCCGAGGATCCCGTCGGTTTCTACAGGAAAATCATCGGATACTACATTCAGCCGGCAGGGTACCTGATCAAGTTTGATTTGTACATAACCCTGAGTTTCGGTCAACCCCTCGCCGATTCCGGCTAATCTATACAAAATATCTACAGAAATGTGTACGTTGCTTTTTACTAGACTGCGTTTTATAATATTTAACTCAGAACCTGTATCTAAAAGAAAACGTGACATACCCTTAACTAAATCCTGGCTCGCGAATGCAACAATGGGAGATTTTAGGTCCCGCGGGGTGGTGGCGGCAAGGATAATGGCGCGTGTCTGGACATCAGAGACGGAGGGGTCTGGGGGTTCACCATCGCGCCCGTGTGGCGAACCACTCCCGAGTTTAAAGGACGCCTATTATTGATATCATTATTATAGGGATACGATCTTTGATACTGATTGAACCGTTTCCTGCATTCATCAAAATTATGCCCGGGGATTTTACAATAATTACAGAATTTCGATTTTCGTTTACCTAAATATACGGGACAATGTCGATAATTATGACCGGGGTTACCGCATTCAAAGCATTTAAATTTTTTCTTTTCCGGCTCTTCTTTTGCTTCCGATTCAGCAAGGTGACAGTAGGCCCGTTTTTTGTTATCGTTTGAGGTCTCTCCATGTAAATCATTCCTCTGCTGAATAAAAAGTTCTCCCTCTATTGCCGTACTAATCGCGTTTTCGAACGAAGTTATTAGTTTTCCCGCCATTTGTGCCGTTATTTCGGGTCGCAATCCTAGTTTGAAACATTGCGTAGCGGTCTCAGTCACACCTTCGATTAAGCCCTGTACATTAGCTGAATTAAAATTTTCTATTATCTCTTTCATTTTCTGGAGAATATCAGTAACTCTCAAACCATATTCTGATACCTTCTCTTGGGGGCCTTGCTTAACGCGCGCGAGGTCTACTTGTAACTGAGGCAGATTTTTAGTCGGTGTAAAGGCTCTTTTTAATTCCGATAATAATTGTTCTAGATTATCGAACTTCTTAAATTGCAGGTAGTTCCGAGCTTCGCCGATAACGCGAGATTTTACAATTTTTAAGAAGAAATTTTTATCATTCGGATTCACAAATTCTTCGGCGTCCCTACATTCCCTTATAAATTCAGTTACCGATATATTTTTTCCGTTGAATTCTGGAAGGATTCGTGCTATTTCGTTAGATTTTTTGTAATTATTTTGCGACTCGTTTCTGACAACGGAATCATGAGAAACCGAACTACTTCTATTGTTAAAGAAAGACGTCTGTCGTGGTGCTAATGATTCCCGGTTCGACACTCTATCACTATTTCCGCTTAGGTCTAATGCTTCTGATGATAATAACCCATGTAAAGGATTACGGACTAAGTCTTTATTCACGTTTACTACTGTAAAATTGCCTGCAGCAGCCGCGGAACCGGAGGGTGTTTCACGGTTATTCGACATTTTTTTTTTTTTTTTTTTTTTTATATTACGCGTTCGCTCGCTCAGATTACTTAGCTCGGGTTCTTCCTTTTCGCTGTCTCGCAGATGACCCTGGTAGTTCGGGCAGGGGTTGAGGATTCTTGTGCGCTGATGACTCGTGGTAGGTGCTGGGGACCCGCTGATGATTAGTGGCTGATGTTAACCTTGACAATGCCTGCAGTGCGGGGGCGTGGACAGGCAGTGGAGAGATCGCAGGTGACGCCCTGAACGTAGTTGATACCGACGTCCTGGTGTAATTGATTTGCGTCTGTTGATAGGCCTTAGGACTTCTTCGTCGATGCCACTTCCGTAGCCTGAATCAGGACTACCTTCTCTTGAGTTCCGTGGAGCTCTGTAGCCGTCGATTGGCTGAGGATTTCTTCTTTGTCTCTGCCGTGGACTCAGTTGCCCAATCGGGTGTTCCGGCATTCGCCCAGGTTCCAAGGGAAACCACGGCTTAAAACCTTGGAAGGAACACAAATCTCGAGCTTCTCCGGAAATGTCTTGGCCTCCTCACAACTCTTTGAGCAATCCCACCGCTGTCACCAAAATTGTTACGACCCGAGTCGGGGTCTTCAAGCAGAAGGGCGTTTCTGCAATGGTCGCCGGGTTGACCAATTAGAATTTGGGAACGTTGCTCAATTAAGCGCTAAAGCGCACAGAGTTGCGGGAACTTGAAATAAAACTTCAAACTCGATGAATAACTTAAACCTTGACTTTATTAAGTTAATTAATACTTTTGATACTTTAACAATAAGCGAACTGCCTTTATAAGCGCGACTCGATATAAACTTAGTCTGGCGAAGCCAGATTACGCGTAATGACGCAATATAGTAACAAAGCCAGAGTACTTTGCCACTTCAGACTACAGCTCAACGGCGCAACATACACAGGGCAAGCCCTAGTGCAGCAGAATACCAAGCTAGTTGGTATGACCGATTATAGAGCTTCTGGGCGCAACATGCACAAGTGCAGCAGAATACTAAGCTAGTTAGTATGACCCAGGTCTTCAAAGACTGACTGGACGTTGGTGGCGCAGCTCCTTTTATATCCTGGACGCGGACCTTTGTCCGTTAAATGGGAGGAGCCAGGCTCTCTGGTGGCGAAACGTTGAATCTTCTTGAGGTCGGTTCCGAGGCCTGTAGGTGCCTAGGAGGGCCGAGAGCTTCCCTCTCCTCTCTTAATCATGGCGAGCTTTGTGGTGGGGGAACACCTGTGGATGCTCAGATCCTGGCCGAAAATCCCTTCTTGACTTGCGGCGCTTGTGCCTGCCTCTTGATTGGTTCCCCTCTGTAGGCCGTTACGTTGTGATGTAGTAGCTCCCGGTTGGTAGTGGGGACAGTACGATGTAAAGGCTGTAGGGCGCCAAGTTGCCTCAAAGGCTCCCCCACTCTGAGGTGGAGAGAGTGGAGAGAGTGGCGGTGGAGGGCGTCAGATCCGAAAGTAGGGTCGAGAGTGCCGAGCAAAGAATGACGGTTGATGGCGGAGGGGTACTGATCTCTGATTGGCTGCTGCTCTGAAGGACCGATTGCCACGTAGCCTCTTTGGTTGCGTCATGGACCCACGAGCTGACGCAACGTCGCCCAACGTATTGCTAGGGTTGTTTACGGTTGGTGACTCATAGCTCGTTCCTCGCTGTGCTCAACCGTCTTACATTCCAGAGGCCCTTTGCTAATGGCCCTTCTCGGAATTGTTGACCTCGAGAGGTTTATTTATGTTCATGCTGCCTTTTTAACCGTCGCTGCATTCCTTCTCGTCGGATAAGCACTTCTCAGGATTGTTTGTGATCTGCTGGACCGTTGGCTAATGGATTCTGGGAATTGATTGACCGTTGATTGTCGTCCTGCTGATTGTCCTCCTATAAACAGAGCTTTACCCTACCTGAGCGAGCTTTTCCCTAGCTGCTATTATTATTATTATTATTACGGTTCGTCTCGAGTGTTGATGATGTAATTATTATCTATTATCGAAATAGTTATTAATTTAATCGCAGATTACTACCGTTTGTTTAATTGTTATTGCTAATCTCAATTTGTTCATTAAGGCGTTGACCTTACTATTGATAGTTGCATTATACGGGAGCAATTACTATTTATCGCTTGTTTATGGTCAATTTCTATTCGAGTTATCGTTAATTATATTTATTTATAACTTTATACTTGCTTATAACTTGGTTAATCAATTAATCAATATATAGATGAGTCTTTAGTATTTATTAAATTATCCTATTATTTATTTGTCGGAACGTTCCGGAGTTATTGTAGGGTGACCCTAAATGCAACGATACTCGTTCGCGTGAACGCAGTTCATAACAACGGCATGCAATGTGGATTCATTGTAACAGAGCTGATTTTAACCTATGTAAAAGTCCGCAAGCAATGTAAACATGCACAGCTGTCATTTCATATAAACACTGTGATATCAGCATCAGCACCTTTTCTATACAAAGTGTTGTTCTTAATTTTCATTATTTCCAACGGATTTTGGAGTAAACATTTAGTGTATTATAATACGTATTTTAAATCAGTTTTTAAAAGTGTTTGAATAATACGTGTCACAGTTAAATTAATGTTTTAGAAATAGCTTTTAGTACTTGAACTTTTATTGGAAACTTTATACTTAAAATAACAGGGACTGCTACTAAAGAAAAATTAAGTCTATATTGACTATTACAAAAAACATTTAGTGTACAGATTTAAATCAACTTTTAAAGGAAGCGAAAGATATGCTATTGTGCAGAAAAATGTTATGGAACCTTCGCTTCTGCCAGAAAGCTACCATTATCAGCCATTCCCTGAATCTCACTATGATATAATTGACATTTTATTTTCTGAAGTAAAAACAGTTATGCACTGCAATAAATATGTATCAGTCGTATTCTCTTTATTAAGTAATAATATTATATGTGAAAAAGAATAATGAAGGACAAGTAAAGAAGTTCACCTTATCAGACATTAAAAGAAGATCAATATAGGAATGTTGCTGCTATAAACATTTTTTTCAAGCATTTGGCTATGGCGATACTGGCTTCATTACATGCATGAAGGATTTTGGATTTCTCAACACATTCTTTATTTACCTCAGTATATGTACAAGAATCTAATATATGTGATAAAGATTATTAAAAACATATGGATTTAAAAGCACCAGAGGATCTACATATTAAACCACTTAACAAACTTGACTGACTGATGTGGATATGACTGGTACGCGTGTTCATAGCTTACAAGTCTGATAGATCGTATACTGAAGTACCAGAATATCTGTTCTAAATGTAAAATATTTTGAGCGAAAAATAATATTATTTTGTATTTCAGGGTAGAGATGGAGTTAAGAAATAAAGAAGAAGAAATAAAGAAGTATTTTAGTAATTTTATCTTTAAAGCTGTTTTCTACATAATGTAAAATTTTGAGCTCTGCCGTCGACTCCAGATTCAGGAACCGCATATATTTTAATGGGAGAGGTCCTAAAATTTTGGTATTTTATTAGTCTATTGACTGAAGAGTTGTATGTATCCAATTTTTTTGATTAAATAATTTTTTATGGTCAAAGATTGCTAAAAAATCTGAATTTCACTTAAATTTAAGATTTTTTAGCAATTTTTGACGGTAAAAAATCATTTAATCAAATAAATTGGATACGTACAACTCTTTAGTCAATAGTCATATAGAATACCAAAATTTTAGGACCTCTCCCATTAAAATATATGCAGTTCCTGAATCTGGAGTCGACGGCAGAGCAAAAATATTGAAGTGGCCATATATTTGGTTAAAATCGATCAAAATTTTTTTTTTGGGTCTCATTTTATCATAAATTGAATATATTTTTAGGATATTACTTCTAAATATTTCTAATGAAAATTAATTTTTTTCAGGTCATTTTATGAAGAAAATTGTAAAGGTGTCTGACCCCCTTAAATAGATTATAATAAAGGATCTTATTTAAAATAAAATCAATTTGAGATTGTAATGATCCTAGTTTACCAAAATCATAGTCAGTGAAAATCTCGGGGAGTTAAAATATTAAATCTTGCAGTTTATTTTGATTGATCAAAGAGTTTATTAAAGTAAATTTTTTTTTCCTTGAACTAAAATTATTGTACAGTAAAATTTTTCAAAAAGGCTAAGTCAAGGAGATCTCTGTGTCTATTCAAACAACTTCAGAGTATGTCTATGGACGAGGAACAAGATAAATATATGCATTCACAGCAAGAATTAATTGATGCCCTGACCGATGAAATGACTGAACTATATAGATCTCAGGAAATCACCTATAAAAAATTAGACGGGATTTTAGCATTAATAAGTAATGTTCCCGAAAAGATAGATGAAATTAGTAGGCATTTACAAGCATACCCAGGAAAAGATGAATTGGAAGCTTTATCCGTGAGCATGAAATCGTGGACTACAAAAGTCGAAAATGTAAGTTGCGCGTTAAAAGATTTTAAAGAATTTGTAGAAAACGATAATTTAATTATCGAAGTTAAAGATAATTTATTAGAAAAATTAAAAGAGAGTTGCGATGAATTACAATCGCAAATTGAGGAATTGAAAAAATAAAAAATTAATAATAATGGCAATAATGGAAATAATCCTATAAATTTAGAAAGATCGAAAATAAAAATTCCAATTCCGTCTTTCAAGGGCACAGATCAGGAAAGGCCTGTTAAATGTTTAAACGATCTGGATAGATACATAACGTTAATGAGAATCGATGCGCGAGAGAGGGTTCAAATTGTTTCACAAGCGTTAGAAGATGCAGCCGAAGATTGGTGGTACATTCACGAAAGTGATGTACTCGAGTATGAGTAATTCAAAAATTTGTTCAAAGATAAATATTGGAATTCGACAATACTCCACATAGCACGAAATATTGCTGAAATGTTTCTGCAAGGTTTCATGACATGTTTGCAACCTTGCAGAAATATTTCACAGAAAGATTGCAGAAATGTTTTTATGTCCGCATCTTTTTTCGTGCAGCAATATTTCATGAAATATTTGTGCAAAGTTTCTTGAAAACTTGTACGAAATGTTTCTGAAATATTGCAGAAAACTTTCAAAAAGTATTTGTGTAATCCGCAAACTTGCCATGAAATATTTCAGAAATATTGTGGTATTATTTTTCGTAATATTACTGTGAACCTTTCAGAAATATTTCGCAGGAAGATTGCAGAAATATTTTTATGTCCGCATCTCTTTTCGTGCAGCAATATTTCTTGAAATATTTGTGCAAAGTTTCTTCAAAACTTGTACGAAATGTTTCTGAAATATTGAAGAAAACTTTCAAAAAGTATTTGTATAATCCGCAAACTTGCTATGAAATATTTCAGAAATATTGTGGTATTATTTTTCGTAATATTACTGTGAACCTTTCAGAAATATTTCGCAGAAAGATTGCAGAAATGTTTTTATGTCCGCATCTCTTTTCGTGCAGCAATATTTCTTGAAATATTTGTGCAAAGTTTCTTGAAAACTTGTACGAAATGTTTCTGAAATATTGCAGAAAACTTTCATAAAGTATTTGTATAATCCGCAAACTTGCTATGAAATATTTCAGAAATATTGTGGTATTATTTTTCGTAATATTACTGTGAACCTTTCAGAAATATTTCGCAGAAAGATTGCAGAAATGTTTTTATGTCCGCATCTCTTTTCGTGCAGCAATATTTCTTGAAATATTTGTGCAAAGTTTCTTGAAAACTTGTACGAAATGTTTCTGAAATATTGCAGAAAATTTTCACAAAGTATTTGTGTAATCCACAAACTTGCCATGAAATATTTCAGAAATATTGTGGTATTATTTTTCATAATATTACTGTAAACCTTTCAGAAATATTTCAGAAATGTTTTTATGTCCGCATCTCTTTTCGTGCATCAATATTTCTTGAAATATTTGTGCAAAGTTTCTTGAAAACTTGTACGAAATGTTTCTGAAATATTGCAGAAGACTTTCACAAAGTATTTGTATAATCCGCAAACTTGCCATGAAATATTTCAGAAATATTGTGGTATTATTTTTTTGTAATATTACTGTAAACCTTTCAGAAATATTTCAGAAATGTTTTTATGTCCGCATTTCTTTTTGTGCAGCAATATTTCTTGAAATATTTGTGCAAAGTTTCTTGAAAACTTGTACGAAATGTTTCTGAAATATTGCAGAAAACTTTCACAAAGTATTTATACAATCCGCAAACTTGCCATGAAATATTTCAGAAATATTGTGGTATTGTTTTTCGTAATATTACAGTACACCTAGCGAAAATATTACAAGATACATTTCAGAAATGTTTTTATGTTTGAATCATTTTTGTTCACCAATATTTCATGAAATATTTTTGTTAAGTTTCTCGAAAACTTGGAAGAAATGTTTCTGAAATATTGCAGATAACTTTAATGAAATATTTGTCTAATCCGCAAATTTGTCATGAAATATTTCAGAAATCTTGTGGTATTATTTTTCGTAATATTACTATAAACCATGTGAAAATATTTTAAAAATTATTTCAGAAATGATTTCCTATGTTCTATAGTTTTTCGTTCACCAATATTTCATGAAACACTTCTTCCAAGTTTTCCAGAAACTTAACACAAATATTTTATGAAACATTGGTGAACGAAAATGGTTTGGACATAAAAACATTTCTCAAAGGTTTCTTTAAATATTTTCGCTAGGTTTACTGTAATATTACGAAAAATAATACCACAAGATTTCTGAAATATTTCATGACAAATTTTCAGATTATACAACTGTTTTATTAAAGTTATCTGCAATATTTCAGAAAAATTTCTTACAAGTTTTCCAGAAACTTAACACAAATATTTTATGAAACATTGGTGAACGAAAATGGTTTGGACATAAAAACATTTCTCAAAGGTTTCTTTAAATATTTTCGCTAGGTTTACTGTAATATTACGAAAAATAATACCACAAGATTTCTGAAATATGTCATGACAAATTTGCAGATTATACAACTGTTTCATTAAAGTTATCTGCAATATTTCAGAAAAATTTCTTACAAGTTTTCCAGAAACTTAACACAAATATTTTATGAAACATTGGTGAACGAAAATGGTTTGGACATACAAACATTTCTGAAAGGTTTCTTTAAATATTTTCGCTAGGTTTACTGTAATATTACGTAAAAAAATACCACAAGATTTCTGAAATATTTCGTGACAAATTTGCAGATTATACAACTGTTTCATTAAAGTTATCTGCAATATTTCAGAAAAATTTCTTACAAGTTTTCCAGAAACTTAACACAAATATTTTATGAAACATTGGTGAACGAAAATGGTTTGGACATATAAACATTTCTGAAAGGTTTCTTTAAATATTTTCGCTAGGTTTACTGTAATATTACGAAAAATAATACCATAAGATTTCTGAAATATTTCATGACAAATTTGCAGATTATTCAAATGTTTCATTAAAATAATCACCAATATTTCAGATAAATTTCTTACAAGCTTTCAAGAAACTTAACACAAAATTTCATGAAATATTGATGATCGAAAGTGATTTGGGCAGAAAAACATTTCTAAAAGGTTTTTTTAAATATTTTCGCTAGGTTTACTGTAATATTACGAAAAATAATACCACAAGATTATTGAAATATTTCATGACAAATTTGCAGATTATACAACTGTTTCATTAAAATAATCACCAATATTTCAGAAACATTTCTTACAAGTTTTCGAGAAACTTAACACAAATATTTCATGAAATATTGGTGAATGAAAATGATCCGAACATAAAAACATTTCTGAAATGATTTTAAAAATATTTTCAAACGGTTTATAGTAATATTACGAAAAATAATTCCACGAGATTTTAGACATTGTGAAACTGTTTCTTAAAATTATTCCAGAGATGTTTAGAAATCCAAATTTTTGTCCAAATTTTCCACATATTCCTGTAAAGTTTCTCGAAAACTTGTAAGAATTATTTCCTTGTATTCTTGTTATAACCCTTGAACCTACTATTTCTGGAATCTTGCATTATTATTTTTTGTAATATTTTTCGTAAACCTTATGTGTGTGCATATTACGTGTTTAAGTATATATATACCCACTTCCCTGTTGTTAAGGAAATTAAGTATAACATAGAAAACCCCTGAATTGTTGGCTGCTTTTTTGTTAAAGGTAGGAGAGTCCTTAAATATTCTTTAGAAAATATATTCTTAATTTCGATGCAATATTAGTAAAATACTTTATAATAGGTCTGCGGAATCGTTAAATTTATCATGAATTTATTAGAATATTCTAGAGACATTTCTTTAAAAGTCCAACTTATTGAATAAGTGGAGTATCCTATACGATAAACCTATTTATTTTTATTTTTTTTTATTACAGATATATTAGCAACTATATTCATACAATCAAGATCCTTAGACACCTGATTACGTAAATGGCGAGGGAGAGTAATTAATCGATAAATAATTAATGTGAAAAAAAAACGGTGTTAAACGTGAGTCTTTGTGGATTTACCTTAAATTACAGATATACGAGGGTCATTTGAGTACCTAGCCTACATAAGTACCTAGCCTACAAATGAAAACACCAAAATTTTACAAAAAATAAAATTTATTTTTCAATGTAGTCTCCTTTTAGTTGAATACACTTGGTCCAGCGGTGTTCCAATTTTTTTAACCCCGTTGAAAAAAATGTTTTCTCTTGGTTTGCAAAATAGGCCTCCGTGGCGGCGATTATTTCGTTATTGGAGTGGAATCTCTTCCCGGCGAGCGAATTTTTTAGGTTCGGAAACAAAAAAAAGTCGCACGGAGCCAAATCTGGAGAATACCGTGGATGGGGCAGCAGTTCGTAGCGTAATTCGACCAATTTAGCCGTGGCGAGTGCAGAAGTGTGAGCCGGTGCATTATCGTGGTGGAAAAGCACTTTCTTTTTAGACAAATGGGGCCGTTTTTCTTCTAACACGGCGTCAAATCGGCTCAATAGTTCGGCGTAGTAATAGTCCTGTGACCGTTTTGCCCTTCTCCAGATAGTCAATAAAAATCACACCTTGAGAATCCCAGAAAACAGTGGCCATCACCTTTCCGGCCGACGGGACCGTCTTCGCCTTCTTCGGAGCAGGTTCACCGGGTAAGGTCCACTGTTTTGACTGCTCCTTGGTCTCTGGAGTATAGTAGTGAATCCATGTTTCGTCGACGGTCACGTAACGACGCAAAAACTCTTTTGGATTGCGATTAAACAGCTCCAAACACTGCTCTGAACTGGTCACACGGATGCGCTTGTTGTCTGCAGTCAGCAAACGCGGCACCCACCTTGCTGACAGCTTCCTCATGCCTAAAATCTCATATAGGATATGCCACACGCGTTCTTCTGAGATGCCTACTATAGCAGCTATCTCGTGCACCTTTAATCGGCGGTCTGACAAAACGATATCGTGTATTTTTGTCACGTTCTCCTCCGTAGTGGCTGTTTTCGGAGCACCTGGGCGTGGATCATCAAAAACCGACGTACGACCACGTTGAAACTCGTTATACCAAAATTTAACGGTCGCCATCGAAGGAGAAGCATCCCCATACACTGCATCCAAGCGTTCTTTAATTTCACTGCGCGATTTCCCTTCCAAAAACAAGAATCGAATCACCGACCGATATTGTTCTTTCTCCATTTTTTCAAAAATCAACGGACACATTTGCTTTCACACGCTCTCAAAAATAAACTACAACTCCGATCCGGCTGAAATTTCGTCTGTAACCGTTTACAGGAAGATACTGCACTGTAGTGTATTTCTGGTGCGATAGTGGCACCATCTGGCGGTGAGGCTAGCTACTTGTCAAATGACCCTCGTATTCTAGAAGTTCCGATTACAACTACGATCTCAGTATACGTGATTTCAACAGAAAATATCAAGTTAGGATATCAAGATTAGAATCAGAGCCCTAAACCTATAAAGTGATCATTAGTATTGATTTCGCAAAAAAATATGCCCCTGAATGAATTAAAAAACATGGAAATTTTTTCATGATATTTTTTGACACAGCCTTTAAAAATTATTTTTGAAGTATGGAATTGTGAGCTAAATTTTCATTTAGTATGCTAGTGTCCAGGTAAAAGTCTATTTATTTTTAAAAGTTTTATGTTATTTGCAAAGGGAGTCGGATTATTGGATGATTCTGAAGTTTGCATCGTTGGAGCGCAATGAAATAATTTTTTAAGATTGATTAAAGTTATTAAAGAACTGAAATTGTATCTAAATCTTTGTTATAAAGTTATTTGATACTACAAAACAATAAATATACACGCAAAATTAATATTAATTATTATAAACGTGAAATAAAATCAAATTTTTTTTATTTTTCGTTGCATTACAATGTTGTAAACTTCAGACCCATATTATTGGGCAATACAAATAAATTTGAGTAAAATTAAGACTGTCGAAGGTACGTTTTAGAATTATATATTTGCTTGTTCGTAACATAATTTTATAAGGGGATAACTAAAAAAAATTGTTAAAAATAAAAATTTAATATAAGTAATTCAAAATATGACAATATAACTAGTAAATGCGTTATTTTACGTGAACTTCGACTTTTTTAATTTAAATATTAAATATGAGAATACATTTTTCATAAATTCACAGAAATATTAAATTATATAAAACGTATACTTTAGCAATAAATCGATCACTCATCTTCATTATCGCTGTCGACATCAAGGTTAAGAGGGATAACAGAAGTTTTTCTTGATGGATTTCTAAAAATAAAAGAATAATATGTTCCGACTGAAGAATCTTCATTCTTATATTAAAATGATTTAAAACTTACGTTTTAGAACGAGTTACTCTTGTTTTCGCTGCGTCAAGCCATGAAGCAACACTTTTTTTAATATCATCCTGTGTTACATTTTTGTACGATAATTCAATCGCCCCTGAAAAGAATGATTTATATTGAAAATTCGTTGGTTCACAAACGAACGTTGTGCATTTCTTTTAGTTTTTAGAGGACAGAAATAAAAACTTAAATTTGCTTTAAACTAAAAATTGTTGTTATGCTTATTGTAAGTCTATATATAGATCTAAGCAAGCGAGGATTACGGAAAAACCACGTAAGGGATGAGTTTTCCAAATTCGGTTTTATGCCTTATTTCTTATCTTTAAACAGTCCTCTATCATCTAGCCGTGACAGAAATTACGAAAGTGCACTTGTCTTGAATCAGCACAAGGAAAAACCACGTATCTCCATTGTTTTCAACATTTTCCCGGAATAACCACGTATCTCCATTTTTTAAGAATAATTCCCGGAAAAACCACGTAACTCCACTTTGTTTTAAGAATAATTCCCGGAAAAAAACACGTAACTCCACTTTTTTTTAGAATAACTCCCGGAAAAACCACGTAACTCCACTTTTTTTTAGACTAATTACCGGAAAACCAATGTAACTCCACTTTTTTTAAGAAAAACCCCCGGAAAAACCACGTAACTCCACTTTTTTAAGAATAACTCCCGGAAACCCCACATAACTCCACTAAAATTTTTGTTTATTCCCGGAATAACTACATAAGTGAAACCCGTTTTCTAATACATCAACGCTATTTGGTCTAATTACTATGGTAAAAAATATGTTATTTAGATTAGTATTCATTAGTATTCATAGATGCAGTGTTGTATTTAATCTCATTTGTTTTGATTCAAAACACCGATGCGAAACTAAAAACTCGATTTACTCGAAATAATGAAAAGTGGAGATAAGTGGTTATTCCTAGAAGCCACAGATATTATGATGTTAGACAGTTCAATAATTTAGTTTAATATCGTCCGCTAAAAATTAAAAAAAATTACAAAATAAATAAACATGTAAACGCGTCGACTTACTAAATATACAAGAGTTCACAAGGAGTTCAGAAAACTTTTTATTTTTTTCTCCATGTTCGTTCTTTTTTCTGCCTGTATAGCTATACTGGCACAAAACCTGGTCATCAATGCAAGTGCTTAAAATTTTCGTAATCTGATCATGTGCATTGTGCCCACCAATACTTCTCATATAGCATACCTAAAAATTCGTATGACGTAAGTAATTTATCATTCAAATAATGTACAAATTTTTTAAATCATGTCTTCATATTAAAATGGTTAAGAGAAAAAGTGTTGAGTTATTAAATACTATGTTAATTATAAACTCAAACACACTGCATAGCATTGTTCATAGTGAAGGTAACATTTTTAGTTTATTGTTAAAAATAAAAACATGACTTTAAAAAAACAAACTAAAATGTTGAAATATTTGAAAACCATAACCCATGAATATACAATATAGTAAATTCTATTTAACCATAGCCTATATGTGCACAATGTAATGATAATTAGCATGCAACTTAAACAACGACTTTAAAGTAAATCAGCAATATTATAAGCAATTTTTCATTTAATTGAAAAGTAATTTCAAAATAATAATATTATATATCCCGTATGAAAAATTTTTATACAATAAATTACACGTTTTATTTATATTATTCATTTAAAAAATGGTTTCTGCACATTTTACTATACAGTTTAAATATATTTAAGCTACTAGGATTTTTTTTAAAGTATCTCTTTAAAAGGTAAGATAATTAAAAAAAAAAATTAACTTATGCATTTTTTACTTCTGAAGTTGTGAAATATTCGCGTGAAAACGCACGAGATTTTTCAGCTGGCAGTTGTACTTTTACGGATTCTAATTTACTTGCTGTCATTGTTTAATGAAATTCTTTTAGATATAAAAACATTCAAGAGTGATATGTAATGCACAGAGTAAAACTTCGTGTTTGAATAGTATAACATTTATATAAATTTACTATTATTATTGTTATATATAATGAAACTTGTCATATTTATTATATATGCAATATTTGTGAATTCATGGACATGCAGCCTCTTGTATGCCTTATTCTGTATGGGTGGGTGGATCTTATGATTATTATAAGTATGCATTACGTTTTCTCTCTCTCTCACTCTCGTTCAGTTGCATTTATTCCTTCGTCGTAAAATCTATTAAAAGCGTTTATGTGGAAATATGTTCAAAAATATTAATAAGCATTATAAAAGTTGTTTTATAAAAAAAGAAAAAATAGCATTGTATTTAGCAAGGGCGGAAAATGAACTTGTCTACTATACTGTTAGGTTGTTTTCAGCATGAGTGGAATAGCTCATTTTCAGATATGACATGCACGATATTATTTCAATTTATACATAGTAATGGCATTTCCGAATATGTGCTTTACGCGTGAAAAAAGTTTTCATAAAAATTTAGAATAGTATTAAGAATTTATCTATTCTACATGCGATAGTTTAATTCATTTTCAGCGAGAAAGACCATACGAGTTGCTTACATATCGTTCTTCAAAAAACAATACCAAAAACTTCTATCTTCATGACTGTTATAAGCATACGTAATAAGCATTTAACATATTTGATATAGGACTTGTTAAAGGTATAAAGTATTTCGCATACTGATGAGCCTTCAGAAAAGCCATTTTGATATCTATAATAATGATTCACGGAGAAAATTCATGTAGAAAAAATTACTATTTTCTATAGTAAATTTTTATGAAAATTACTACAATTTATGGTAAAAGTTGCTATTAGTTTGTAATTTTGACTATATAAACAGAAATTTTTACTTTATATTGCACTATTTTCGTGAGAAAATGAGCCTGTCTCTCGATTGGTCCAGAAAATAGCAATTTTTTCTACATAATTTTTTTTTGGCATACATTTCGATACTAAAGTCATAAAAATGATTCTGACAGGAACGTGATTCTGCCGTCCGAACGAAGCGAGCCCTCGCTTCGTTCGGACGACAAACACTCGTAACAGACTCATTTTTATCACGTGTATCGAACATTATTTTTTGATACTTGTTGCGATAAGTACCCCTTTTGCGTATGCTTATTTTAAGAAGCGTGCGTGACTGGGATTTACCGCACGCTGAGTCAAAAAATTAGTTTCATTATTTTTAAAGACACATACACACGCATACAGGCACACGCACACACACACCACACACACAGACACACACACACACACACACATATACACACACACACATACACATATATATATTATAACTTATTATAAAATCATTTTATCTATTTAAATTTGAAGAAAAATATTTTAAAAATAATGAAATAAAAAAGTATGTTTTATAGCAGAGTTGAGCCCTCTATAGCTGACTATAATGAAAAGTTCCGTTAAAATAAACGAAGTCGATTGGATTTATAATTTTTGTAAACAATTGGAAATACAAAATCGTTAAGGAGGCGGGCTGCAACATTGCCTTCATATTTATACTCGCATTATACTCGCATTATACTCGCAATTACGAAAATAAAGCCTAAGAGAATCAAGTAGTCCTTTGGAACAGCTTTTAACCCCTTTAGTCACGCAATAAATTCACGAAAACACTTTTTTTTGGGATATATTTGTTTACAACAATTATAAACAATTATTGATTGGTAAAAAATGATATTTGATTTAAAGTTTCAGTCTTTTACTACCTGAAAATCCAAACAAAAATCATGATTTTGCATAAAATAATAAAAAGTAAAAGCGGTGGCAATATATCGGCTCTTACGACTGAAAGCGTTAAAGTCAATGAAATGAAAATTTTAGAGACGTCAGTAATAAATGTATGAATATGCTTTAAAAAAATCCACATGCGATATATGTACAATGGTTCTATGTTTATAAAAAATGAAATTATAAGCTGTATAAATAAGCTACACAACATATCAAATTCACTCAAAATTGTGGTAGAATCCCTTGATTACCTGCATCACGTTTTATTAGAAATCCAGCTACAACCTATGAAATAAAATAATGAATTACATCTTAATTATATAATTAATAAGTAAAGTATGTAATGATAGGGTTATAACTATTTATAGGAAATAAAATAAGTTGTACAACATACATATGATTAAAAAATAGCGAATTGTTTCTTTTTTTGTGAAATAAAAATTGTAACAGATATTTTATACTTTGTTTAATTGATATCACGAATAAAATAATGTTAAAATGTTATAAAAGTAAAAAAAAATACATTTAATAAATACTCTACATCCTTGGGTGGGACATGATTTTTTAAATAAATCCTAAATTAGGACAAAAAAAACCTAATACTGGGACAATATTAACCTGATGAGTAATCGAACTTCATCCTAAAATGGGAAATACTGCCGATAATGAGACAATTTAAGGTTCTATTAGATAGACTGTTTCAAAGAGCTCTGTTAATTATTTTTTCTTTTAAATTCATTACTTTTTAAATCAAAATAAATCATGTAACTAAATAAATTGGAACTTAAAAATGATTAAAGAATTTTTACTTTCATGATTTAAGTTTATATGTATTAGATTATTAATAGTATTTATTCCTGTCCCGGTATAGGGGGCACTTTTTACGCTGTCCCAGTAATCGCTATTTTATCCTAGTGACTTCGAGCACTTTTTTTCGATACTTAGTGACGCTTCGATTATCGCTCGAGCGAACAACGTTACGTTAGTCTTAAACTGTATTTTATTTATTTTATACCACGAGCGCCGAAAAATCGTATCAAAGTTGGGGTTTTGAGGTTATAGCTGTATAAAATTAATTTTTTTGCCTAGCGGGCCGAAAGTGCCACTTTCGCTCCCGACGCCAGATCGCGAAGGTTGTATTTTCGGCCTCGCTAGGCAAAAAAATAGTATACGCTCCACGGGAGTAAAATTAGCCAGCCCACAGCTCGTGTTTGCCACCCTCGCCTTCGGCTCGGGTGGCAATTTACACGAGCTGTGGACTGTCCAAGTTTTTTCCTCCCTTGATGCGTAATATACTATAAATAATAAATAAAATAAATGATAAAATCATACCACAAGTTTCGCAAAGTTTTTGTCTCGTAGTTTACCTTCCACAATATCGATTTTTTTCTTTGTACTTTCTGGATTTGTAGTTATTGGAAAATATTCTAAAACAATCTTGGTTTTTTCATCCGATAACTGAACTAAATCGCTGGTCACTTTCCTCTGGTTACATTTTAATAAATCATTTCGCATAAGTTCTTGCTTTATTGCTAAAGAATGCACCATTTTTAGTATTTTTTTCTGCATCTCTATAAAATTAATTAATTATTAACTTAAACTCTACAAATATTTTATCAAATATAGTTTTTTCACTATTTAATGTATTGTTACGTAGGCATACACTGCACAGCGTGACGAGGCGAATCGGGTTGCATATAACAGCAATATGAGGACGACACGAAGAAAGACGCGCACATGCATTGGTAGCTCAGCTAACGGAGCACCCATTGCGAAACGGAAGGTCCGTTGTTCGATTTCCCGCCAAGTCACGCCGTACCGTATTTTTATCGAGCCCTCCTCAATTTATTTATTTATCTGTGAGTTCTTAGACTAAGCGAGTATAAAGATTAAAATTTCTTATTTTTATTCACCTAAGTTTTGCACTAACAACTGTTTTGTTGACATATTATCATCCCCACTCTCGACTTCATCCGAAGGATTCTCGTCATCCTGATGTTCTTCTAAAAGTTATTAAATTCTTTTAAATATTTTCTTTACAGATTCCAAGAGCATGCATTCACAATTTCTTTTTATATAGTATCGACACAGTAAAATATTCCAATTAAACAGTATATGAGTAATTCTACGGTACTTTTCAAATTCGAGTTACTCTTTGATATCTTTAGATATACTGAATATACGGAATTCTGTAAAGGTTACAGTTCTTAAATGGGGTTAGAAAAACATCATCTTGGTACCAAAATCCGATTTAGAATCGTACAAATTATGTATGGTAAGGAGAAAGACTAAAATTAAAGGCATACGTAAATGGTACTCGTACAAATTATTATCTTCTTTACGCGATTAAAAAATGACTTTTCTTTAAATGATTTGATACAAGTTTTTTACAATTGTTTTAATATGTACTTTCAAGAAATCAACTCCAGATATGTGTAATAATGAGTTATTTAAGGGTTACCAGATTTTTGCAAAAATTGAATTTCTTTGTTTATACGACTTTTTAAAAAATGACTGCATTTTTTGGATTTTCTCTAAACCCTTTCTTTAAAAGCATACCGAATGAAATGCTCTGTTACTCATTAATGTGCTGCTTATATAATTTATTTTACATTACTTTAAATGTCATTATTAAAAACGAAACTGGGTTTAAAAAACAATTAATCGCTGGCACATTTACAAGGTCAATGAAAAGTGACTTTTGTGGTCAGATCATTACATATTATATCCCTTTTAAAAAAACGTACCCCATGACAAAGTTGGCAAGTAAGTAGTTTTTCACTTATTACATAAAAACCGACGACTTTTATACAGAAATGAATATCATGAACTACTAGATGTTCCCATAGTTTTCACATGAGTTACCCGTTAAAAAAATGGCTTTGAAAAAAAAGAAATGAGTAACGCTACCCCTTTTTCACTATTTAAGGTCTAGAAAGAAAGAAAAAAGGTCATATGAAAGTGTGCTCTTGATTTTTTTTTCAATTTCTCTCTAGCTCAAATTTGAAGAGTTCGGCGGAATTACTCATATAAATTACTTGCCTGGATTATTGATTTTCGTCGGAGTTGTAGTACTTTTTTTGTTAAAAATATTGGCGCTAACAGGAGGGCTCATCAACTCACGTCTTTTACCTTGTGGCGTTAAAGTTTGATCAGATTTGTCATTTGATTTCGTTTTCCATTATTTTGAGAATGATCTTCATTTGATTCAACCTCTGTATTATTTTCAGAAGTATTTTCAACAACTGTTTTCCGTTTTTTATGCCGTTGAGTACCACCATTCATAATATAATCATTATCAGATTTCTTACACCGCTTACTCCGAGATTTTTTTAACTTTTCTACGTCACTAGGATCACTAACGTCCTCGATTTGGGTGACGTTCATTTCTTCTACAGCTACGTTATAATCATCTACAAAATATTGGGAATTGAAGGTCACGTATGATTAACAACAGTCATCAAACTTCATTAAGGTGATGTGCGGTCCCCCTTTTACCGACAATTGCAGGGACCCGCTTTTCTGTTTCAATTTAGAATTTTCAGAAAAAAACTCTGATACGTTGTAGATTTAGTAAAGGACATACAACGTATCAAAAAGATTTTTTCTTAAAATTGAAAATTGAATGAGAAAAACGGGTTCGTGCAAGCATCGGTAACGGGTAGACCTCGAATCACCTTCAGGTGATGTGAAATACCGACATAATTTTTTTTTAACGGAGTGTGCGAACTCGCCTTTTCGAGCTTGTTTTGCATGCGCGAAGTAACTGTTTCACACACAGCGTGGGCGAAGTACGGGCATGAGCAGATCAATTTACTTCGCGCACGCTTCTCGTAAGAGCGTGTGCGAAGTACGCATATGTGCTGATCATTTTACTTCGCGCACGTCGAATAATAAAAGCATGGTAGGAAGGACACGTGGTTAAATGCGCGGGAAACCAGGTTAGTCGATCACGTTGTGGAAAAACCGCGAAACCCGAAGAGTATACTCTATATACTGCTGCAGCCACAGTCTGCTTCTACACCCTTATCTTGTCCTCGACTCGTGTAATTATGACCCTCGCTTCACTAGGGTGACAAACTTCACACTCGTCGAGTACGTACTCATTATTTTCAGTTATTCGCTCACTCCGTTAAAAAAATTAAGTTCGATACATATGGGCGAAGCAGGCGATCATTGCACAGATGTTTTTGCTGCCCTCGCTTCATGCGTTTGACTTTTGCAACGTTGAGACTCCAACGAAAATCCATCTTCCAAAGAATTGTGATTTCCGCTTCGAATCGATTTCACAGCGACAAAAATAAAGTAAAGAAAATGCTAGAGTAGAAGACAATAAATAAAAACAAAAACTCACCCCCAAACCCCCCATTTTGTCGTGACAATAAAAGAAAAAAAATTTCATTTCCACCGTTTTTGAGATCGACAATAATTTTATTGTTGGAATACAACTTCTAGCCCATAAACTAGATACAAACCAAAAATTGGAAACGATGCAAGCACCGCGGAAAACGTCTAACCACCGCCTTTTGACCTTTTGCTACCGAAAATTGAAAAAAAATCTAATTCCGCCGTTTTTGAGATCGCTAATAATTTTAATGTTGGAATATAGTTTTTAGCACACAGACTAGCTAAGGAAAAATTGACAACGCTCCAAGCACCGCAACCCCCCCCCCCCATAATTACCCGCTTTCACCCCTGAAAATCGCAAAATAAATCTAATTCTGTCGTTTTTGTAATCGCCAATAATTTTATTGTTGGAATACAATTCCTAGCACACAGACTAGCCACAGAAAAATTGACAATGCTCGAAGCACAACGAATCACCTCCAGAAAATCGCAAAAGGAAATGAATTCGGTCGTTTTTGAAATCGACAATAATTTTATTGTTGGAATGCGATTTCTAGCACAGAGACTAGCTACAAAAAATAGAAATAGCATGCTAGAAATCGCATTCCAACAATAAAATTATTGTCGATTTCAAAAATGGCGAATTAGATTTTGTTGGCGATTTTCGGGACGAAAGGGGGGGGGGGGGGTTGGATGTGCTCCGCGGTACTTAGCATCGTTGCTAATTTTTTTTAGCTAGTCTGTGTGCTAGAAATTATATTCTAATAATAAAATTATTGACGATCTCAAAAACGGTGGATTTAGAACTTTTTTGGCATTTTTCGTGGCGAAAGTCGGTGCTTGGGGGGTGAGTTTTTGTAGTTATTTATTCTCTTGCACTCTAACCTGTCGTTTACTTAATTTTTGTCGCTGTAAAATCGATTCCAAGGAGTAATCACAATTTTTTGCAAGTTTGGATTTTCGATGCAGTTTAAAAGTTGCAAACTTCAAACACATATAGAATCGCTCAAAAAAATTTAATTTTTTTACCACTTGATTTGATAAATTTTTTGACTTCAAAGATGTCCCAATCTTGGTCTGGATCTTCTTCATTGATAATAAATTTTTTTACGTCAACATCATCATTCGAGGGCCAATGTAATAATTTTTTATCAGTACTAAGCCATTTCGATGGTATAACTCTTTTGTTGTTGTCTTCATCAATTATTATCGCAAACTTCTTCATGTTTTATGATCTATAGCAATTAATAATACCATTTTATTATAGTTTAGTTACTATAGAGTATTAATATCATAGTTCCACGTATAAAAAAATTCCACATAATGCGAGTATTAGTTTCAATTTTACTAAAGATTAATAATAAATAAAATTCTTTCGATTTATAAAAAAGAAACATGAAATAAACTATAAATACTTCATCCCATAAATAATTAATGTCACCCTTAAGAAGGTTCAAGAGTTACAGCTGCAGGGCGAGACTGGGGGGTCCCCTCTCTCCCCAAGGCGAACTCGGCGTCTACATTTTCACTTACGTATATTTTCACTTACTTCTTTCCTAAATGCTTGGTAAGCGACTATCATCCCTCTGCATTTTTATTTTTGATAATTTTGTTATTAAACTGAAATATTTTCAACTCTATTTCTGCTTTATTATAAAGGATTTTGACGTTCAAAGACCACATAACCTCACTCTCCCATAAGAGCATGTGTTAAACAACTAAATTTTCAACAATTTTTTTCTTAACAAAGTGCACGATAAAAAATACTAAAAAATTAATTTCGTCTATTTTTATATTAAGCAATAACATTATAAATATTTTGAATTGTTGGCTGCTTTTTTAAAGTACAAAAAATGGAAAAATGTAATTTGAAATTCGAAAAATCACAATTAAACAAAGGAAATATACTTTCACAAAAGACTTTTTTTAATAAGTGCATGAAACAGGTATTTTTTCATGCCTGAAAGTCGTGTAGAAAATCGTGCATTCCGAGCGTCATTTGGAAAAGAATAAAAAAATACTACATTGTGCAACAAGGGAAGTGTTTTCAGCACTCGTCTCCATTCGGGCGCCTTTAACTCCAACTCGCGATGACCACCCAACCTTCTCTTGAAATAGATCATTTTTTCCCTTGTTGCATAATGTACTATTTGTGTCCATATGTGTAAGCTAAAACAAAACGAATGCCCTTTGGTTGGTTAAAATTCGTTTAGTAGTCCTGAGAAATCAGCATGTAAGGAGGTTCATGCACCCCCCCCCCCACGCCCTTCCCTCCTCACACGCACGCACGCGCACATGCACATCCAGTGTTCGGAAACTAGTAAACTCAAAATACGCTGCTTAAGTAATTTACTTTTTCAGGTTAATTAGCGAATGAAATTAATTTTTTAATCTATTTTCATTTTATTATTTAATTCTAAATAAGTTGAATTTGAAAATTTAAAAGCAACAGATAAAGTGGATCCTCGCGCCTATTCCTCGCCGACCAATCAAAACTCGTTTTTTAAAAGATTTTTGTTTGCTATCACAAACAAACTTCAGATGAATTCCTTGTCCTTTAAAGGTTAACTAGAAAACTCCAAACGCACTGCAGACGTACTATTTTGTTTTTCAGGTTATGAATATAATTTTTAATTATGATTTCATTGTAATTAGTTTCAATGATAGAATAGACAGATGATTTTTCAAAGCATGACAAAATTAATCTTTTATTCTATTTTAGTGGGAATGTTTACACAACATTTCTTGTAATCTTACGGAAAATATTTCTGCAAGGTTGTGGAAATATTGGTTCCAAAAATTTGTGACCGAGATATGAATATTTCGAGAAACTTTTCAGAAAAGTTTCTGCAAGATTTTATGTAATGTTTCAAGTATCTTAACACGAAGCTTGCGTGAAATATTTCAATAAATGTTGCGGAAAACTTGTCAAAACATTTCGTGAAATTTTCACAGCGAGTGCACAATGAATCTTTCACGAAAGGTTTCTGAAAGTTTTCTACAATATTTCTTGTAATATAACAGGAAATGTTTTAGCATCCTTTCTGTCTTATTGGTGCAATGTTGCGGCAAGCTTTCTTTGAAATATTTCTAGAAATATTTCAGTGTAATATTTCGTGTATGTGGGATAGGAGAGAAAATTTCGCATTGTAAGTGTATTTTATGAAAGTAGTAAAAAATACCCATTTCTACCCTAAAACAGGTCAGAAATAAAAAACTGGTGAGAAATATTCATTTCTACCCTGAAATAGGTGAGAAATATCCATTTCTCACATAAAAGAGGTGAGAAATGAATATTTCTATCCTAAAAAAGGTGAGAAATAAAAATGTCTGCCTCTCTTCTATAGGTAATTGCGTATACATTTCAAATTATTTTGATTTTCAACTACGTCGTGTATGACTCGAAATGCCCAATCCTCTCTCCCACTTACATACGTAAAAAAAGACCTTGTCATGCCTTCGTTAAAAAAATGCGGTGTATAACACGGGAAGAAAAACTATATCAGACTCGGGTAAGGTGTTTTCACCTTCGCTAGAAATAGCTCATTTTCTCCCCTTGTTGCACAATGTACTATAGTTTTAAATAGTTAAGAATTTCAAATTTTAAAATTGAAATGTACCGCCCTGAAAAAAATTTTATCTGAGCACAGCCATACAAAGTTCGGGCAAAGGATAAGGTTACTGCAGCAATTCGTAGTGCAGCAGCTCCCGAATGAAAAGGTCTCAGAGCCATATGAAATGTCTGTCAACATTCGTATAATTATAACCTAAATTAACTAATCAAATTTAATCATTCATCATAAATAATTAATTAGGCTTTAAAAAGATTTCAATTCAATTTGTCTACAATAAAGATAATAAATATTTATGATTGTTCGGCTTAATGTGCAATATTTAACATTTAAAGTTTAAATACTGTAAAAAAATCTTGTAACCTGAAATGTCAATATAAGAAGGGGTTGCTAAAGAAACGCTTATAGGTATAGCAGCCATATGATATGCTTGTTGTAACTTGTTGTATATCGCGGCTACAATACCTTTTTTTCAGTGAGGTAGTAGCGCATTTTTGCTCGTATTTCTTCAATCAAAATCAGTCCGTCCATCGTTTCTTAGGAGTAGATTATAAAGCTAAATGTTTAAGATAAATAACAATTTTGGTTGATGATTAAATTATAATATATTATATAATCAATACAATTTTCTTTTAAGTTATAACATAATTCTATTTATTTATAAGCATACTGACGAAAAAATATTTCTATGCAAAAGACTGGACTGTATGTATCATGGGGCATATTATTATTCCCTGAGTACATGGAACTTTAAAAACCTTAGAAGAAATCAAATCACAACTGTATTCTTTAACAAAATCTAATTCTTTAACTATTATAATACCTAAATTATCGCTAGAGAAGCCTCACGTAACGTATAACTCTTTTTGTTTCATGCATTTTTTACCTATTATAAATAATTTGCCCTCACTTTTAGCAATATTTACAACATTCACAACAGTACCATCTTTCAGCATTATACCATTATTTCTATTATCTGTTATATCAATTTTACAATTTTTTGTTGCCAAAACTTTATACTGGCTTTCATAAGTACGAGTTTTAGTTAAAATTCCTTTAGAATGTATTTTTTCAACATTTAATGTATTTTCTTTGCTAAATTTATTCCCAATATCTTTAAGTATTTCATATTCCGATAATCTCCTTGCTATTTGTTGTAAGGGCTTATCTCCTTTTCTAATCATTTTTTTTAGCAAACAAATATGATTTTCAAAATCAAAAGCAAAAAAACTTTCTAGTGTACCAAACTTTTTAACATCTTCAGCTAAATGTAATAGATTATGAATATTATGCGTAACATTATTTTTACCATAAATTTCTTGAAACTCGTATATCAAATTTATTAATAAAGATTCAGCATATTCAATATTATCTGAGTTTGTTATTAAATTTTGATGATTGAGAATCAGTATGCTTAGGTGGAGTTTCAAAAAATTATGCTAAACTTTATGTTCTAACACATTTTTTAATAGAAATGGACCAAAATATAATAAAAAATGTCTATACTCGGTTGCTTTCCACTGTTTCCAGAAAACTAAAGATCTTGATCGCCGATTAAATTCGTATGGTAATAAATTTTTTAAACTTTCTAATTTAAGTGAAACCTGCTGAATTTGTTGTTCTAATAATCTAAATATTTTTTTTTCCTTTTTTATTACCCATCCAAAGTCTTATTAGATGTTTCATGACTCCCAGATATACTAAATGCATAGGGTCTAAAGGTACATTAGAAACTAATCCTACGAAAGGCAATTTACTTAAAATAGTTTCACCGCGTTGATAGTCACCAATATATTGTAAATTTTTAAATTCTATATCGCTTCTTAAATGTATAGTACAATATTTCTTTAAAGTTTCAATATCCTTTACTGGAAAGCAAACTGCATTGTAGTATTTGCCCTCAAGTGTGCATTTGCTGCAACTGAAATACCCGGAATGATATTTTGTGCATAAAATAAAAGATTTAGCTGGTGTATCACAAATAAATCCATGAATTCTTACGGAAAATACCTTCCCATCCCATGTAAATCCGTTATTTATCAAGTCTATCGATTCTTCTACAAAACATTTAAAAAAATTATTTTGATCTTCTGGTTTTTTAACGCCATGAAATACACCTACGAGATATACAGTATTTACTTCAGTATTTTTACATAAAATTATCCACAAGTTTTTCTCAGAAGAATTTCCCAGTATTGGAGCACCATCAATATTTATAAGTAAATTTACTGTTTCAAATACATGGTTCAAAGCAAGCTTGTTTTGAATTATTTTTTTTATACAATTTTCTAATCCTATATGACAATACTGCCCATTATCTATTTCGATAACATTTGTATATCTGGGAGTTTTCAGTAATGTGCGAGAGTCTTTACATAGCTTGATATTAGTGTATTTATTTATAAGACTCAATAAAGCTTTAAGGGCATTATGATTAATCAGAAAAGAATTTGCCCAGATCGCAATTTCGTTTTTAAATTCTTCATTTTCTGACGTAGCTGTTGGTAACAATATATCATCCAGATCAAAGTCAATCTCTGCAGCATCGCCAATTATGCTTTCTACCTCACCATCACTGTAATTAAATTTATCTGAAGAAATATCACTTTCATCATCCGAATTTGAATCAATATTTATGTCATCTTCAATGTTCAGAGTTTCCTTATATTCCTCTTCATGATCTCTATCGGAGTAATTCAAATCATCATACTCATTTGTACTTTCATTCTTCGTGAGCAAACCCTGTTGACTAGTTTCTTCAGTGCATATATCACCAACATCAAATTCAGAAAATTCTGCAACGAAATCTAAATCTGACTCAGAATCGACATTAGAGATTCACGGTCTACATGAGTAGATTCCTTCAAAATGGAATCATTAGAACCAGCTGGATTTTCGCTTTCAATATCTCTATTTGCAGGTAAAGAGATAGTAATCATGTTTCTTAAGTCCTGCTCAGCTCGCTGCTGAGCTAATCTTCGGATTTGTCTTGAACTCAGAGATGCACTATAAGTTCCTTTTTTTTGGCATTCTTAAATTAACGGGAACGTATGAAATTATCTGCACGAAAAAATTTGGCAGTTACTACTATTGTCAGCAAAATGAGCAGAGGAAGTTTGGCAGTTATGGCAGAACAATCATTAGTAACATCAGTACACGGAGAGAAATGTTGAGTAAAAATTACTATGATTTAGGGACTGTCCATATAGCGTCTTATGTGCCTTGTCTCTTGTCTCATGTCTCAAGCGCGAAAAAAATCGTTGTCCGATTTCTTATACATTTATAGTTTATGGCAATAGAAAACTATACAGAAGAAATGACCATAGATTATAAATTATTAAGATTGCGGACAACGACTTTTTTCGCGCTTGAGACATGAGACAAGAGACAAGGCACATGAGACGTTATGTGGACAGTCCCTTATTGTAACCAGGAGACAGACTCGCATTCTCAAAAAATTTACTATGTTTTCTAGCAAAAATTGCTATAAATATAGTAAAAATTACTAGAAACATAACAATTTTTGCTAGAAAACATAGTAAATTTTTTGAGAATGCGAGTCTGTCTACTGGTTACAATACAACATAGTAATTTTTACTCAACAAGCGATATTCAAACGCGCTTCGCGCGTACTTTTCTGTTTTTGAGGTTATGTATGCTATCTTCATTACTTTTAACTTATTTAAGTATTTTTTCAAAGTCAGAACTTAATCATTTTTATACTACTCTAAATGTAAAAATTCCATTTAAAAAAAATTCAAACATTAAATTCCAAATCTCGCACCTTCTTCTTATCTACCAATTAAAATCAAGCCTTTAGATGCTTCAACATGGCCGCTCATCACTTTTTTAAGGGAACATTTCTCTCCGTGTAGTATTTGCGAAAATCAATTCATATATCAAATTAAATACAAAAAATCAATCAAAAATAATGTGTAGATATTTCACGGCATCTGCACTCGCAAAAAATGTAACCACAGCTCACCAAATCGGGTAGAAGATATCAGCACTAACTGCCAAACTCCGCAACTATTTCTGCCTACAATGGTCATTGCAATTTTCTCGAATTCCGAAAACATTTGTCATGAATAACAAAAAATTTACATAAATTTCGAAAAATCTTCATGGACTCCAAAAGATCCATCTGGATTAAAAAAAAAAAAATACGTGTACTCCGATGAATCCACATGTATTTCAGAAAATTCAAATGCTTCACTAAAAAACCACACGGTGTTACTAACATGATTTAAAAAATTAAATTAATTAAAAAGAAATACATGCGAATTAAAAAACTTGCATAAATTTAAAAAATCTACATACACTCTTAAAAAATACTAGTAAATGTAAAATTTATATCGATCCTAAAATATATGCGTTGAAAGTGTTTTTATCAACGTTTCAGGAAATATTAAGTAGATTTTTTCGGATAATATATAAATTTCGAAACATGGTCAATTGTGGCGTAATGAGGTGATAGAATAAATGAAAAGGTACTTAAATAATCTGTGCCATGCTTAAAAGGACTACTAAAAGACACGTACAGAGTAGAGATTACGACATATAACACATGGTACGCAGCATAAACAAACAGGAACAAGAACAAGTTAATACAGATAGACCTACTACGATTAGACCGCGTGTAACGATAGCTTCGGCGATCAACGATCCAATTGTCACCTGAATCAAACGTACCTATTAATATGCTCCACTTTGTAAATATAACCCCTACATTACTAACCTTTAGAGGGCCGGAAAACTACTAAAATGGCACACCCCCTTATCGACACTTTGTCTACGTTCAATCAATGATATAAGATACCTTTTGTACCAATTTTTTAAGGTGAATTTCCCTCTCAAAATCCCGGCCTTCTAAAGGCTAACTACGACATTATACCGCAAATAGCCGTATTTCTAAGTAGATTATAGAAGTTCGTGAAAGTCTAACTTTTTCTACTCACAAAATAAAAGAAATAATATTTCAGGCAATTTATTATTATTTTTCTTTTTAGTTCCGTGTTTTGGGTTACCACCGCGTTACGGTTATGTACCCGTAATTTATTATTATAATATTATGAGAAGAGTATAAACGGAAAAAATCAATTTCATCAAATAAATATTTCATGAGAAAATATGTTGAATATTTAATTATATTTAAAATATTAAAAAAATAGATGATGAATTCATAAATTTAAAGAAATAGGAGTTCTCTTCAAATATTTTGTTTCGTCCTAAAGGAAGCTTTCTGATAGAAAAAAAAAGTTTTGAGAAAACAGGCTAGAAATGTTGTTTACAAAAATTGCAATCAAAATACACTATTTTTAGAAAATGTCGGTGGGTGTGTGTGTATGTGTGTGTGTGAGTGAATGTATGTGTGAGCGTGTATGAGCGTGTGGGTAGATGTGCGTGTGTGTGTGTGGGTAGATGTGCGTGCGTGTGCGTGCGTGCGTGCGTGCGTGCGTGCGTGCGTGCATGCGTGCGTGTATCGCAGAGACGGATTACGAGACCAGGTGCCCCGACGCCAAATCGGTCGCTCCGCCCCTTTAAGAAATTCAAAATTTAAAAAATTGTCTTATTTGTAAAGATGATTAAATATTTATGAAATTTTCAAGACGTGCAACAATAAGCAAGACAATTATTTAAACAATTTTTAAACCCAAGTAGGCGGGGGATATGAGGACCACGCACATAAGGGAGTCATGTAGACATGAAAAAATAAGCAAAACGATTATTTAAATAATTTTTAAACCCATGAGCCGGGGGATATGAGGTCCACGTATATAAGGGAGTCATGAAGACATGAAAAAATAAGCCAAACGATTATTTAAATAATTTTTAAACCCAAGCAGCCGGGGGACGCGAGGTCCACACATATTAGGGAATTACGTAGACGTGCAACAATAAACAAGATAATTATTTAAACAATTTTTAAACCCCAAGGGTCCTCATCTCCCCTGCCTACTTGGGTTAAAAAATTTTTTAAATAATTGTCTTGCTTATTGTTGCACGCGTCTAATACGTAATTCCCTAATATGCGTGGACCTCGCGTCCCCCGGCTACTTGGGTTTAAAAATTATTTAAATAATCGTGTTACTTATTTTTTCATGTCTACATGACTCTCTTATATACGTGGACCTCATATCCCCCGGCTATTTGGGTTTAAAAATTATTTTAATAAACGTTTTGCTTATTTTTTCATAACTTCCTAATATGCGTGGACCTCGCGTCCCCCGGCTACTTGGGTTTAAAAAGTATTTAAATAAACGTTTTGCTTCTTGTTAGCAAAAAAATATGTATAAAATATCATCAATTTTTTGCTTAGCTCCGCGCCGCCCCCTAAAGACCTGCCGCCCCACGCCATGGCGTGGTTGGCGTTTTGGGTAATCTGGCCGTCAGAGTATGTGTGTGTGTGTGTGTGTGCGCGCGCGCGTGTATGCTGGTATTGGGATATAATTGGGGTTAATTTTCTATTTTTATCAAAATCATTTGATTTTTCAAGCGATTTTTTAATTCTACTACGAAAATCCAAACGCGCTGCGCGCGTACTATTTTGTTTTTCAGGTTGTGAATATATAATTTTTCATTATGATTTCATTTTAATTAGTTTAAATGATATCGTATAACCAGATAATTTTTTAAAGCATGAACAAATTAATCTTTTTATTCTAATTTAATTTAATTATTTAATTTTAAATAGTTAAGAAAAATAGTTAAGAATAAATTTCAAAAATTCAAATGTAGCGGACGTAGCGAATTTTCGCACCTATTCCTACAGACCAATCAAAATCAATCTTTAAATGCTTCACAACATTCGGCCATCATTTTTTTGAGAGGATAAATTTTATTTTTCAATTTTTTTTAACATTTCAAACTAATATTGTTTCAATATTATAAATTCACTCTATACAGGATAAAATTCTGTACAACTCTCTAAAAAGAATTATCCTCTCTTAAAAAAATATAAATGGGAAAAGAGATATTGCATTTTTTTTATTATAAAGAATATGTGATAATAATACTGTGGTAAATTTTTAAGATTTTTTGAGGAATTATTTTAGAAGAAAAAAAAAATTATAAAAAAATAGTACATTTCGAGACGGATGCGGAAGGGGATAATTTAGCTCACGTGATGTTTTTGGCACGAGTGAAGCGAGTGTGAAAAGTCACATGAGCTAAAAATCTTCTTAGAGAGAATGTACATAAGCGCTGCGCTGCGGTGTGCTACAGCATTCCGTTCCTATGTTCTCCTATGTTGCTTCCTCCTAGAGGAAGCTTTGTGATAGTAAATTTTTGAGTTGTTGTAAAAACATGTTATAATTGTGTTCCGAGGTGTTAGGAACCAAAATACATGGTTTTTGAAAAATGTCTGTATGGATGTGTGTGTGTGTCTGTGTGTGTGTGCGTACGTGCGTGCGTGCGTGCGTGCGTGCGTGCGTGCGTGCGTGCGTGTGTATACGCCTGGATCTCAGCTTCTACTCGGTCGATTTTGACCGGACAGGTCTAATTTTTTTTGTTTTTTTTGCGTGATGGCGGGTCAAAAATCCGTTTTCTGATTGGGGCGATGCGTTTTTGTTTTTTTTTCAAATTTTCGATTTTCTCAAAACTGTTTTTTGATTTTTTTTTAATGATAGGATAGAGTGATTCGAATCTGATGGGTAGCGTTCGAAAGAGAATTAAAATACCAATATTAAAAAAAAAAAGTTTCTAGCTATCACGGTTCTTTTGTTATTAACAAAATTTTTTTTTTTTTAGAAGCTTATAACTCCTAAACTAAACGGTCAATTTTTTTGAGAAAAATCATGATAATACAGAATATAAATAGCTATAATCTGTTGAAATTTGAATACATTCTGTAGGCTAGATTTTGAGTAAAAAATTGAAAAATGAAAAAAATCAGTTTTGTATGTCCAACGATTACAAGAGTAAAATTGACTTAATGACTTCAAAGTTCCTTTTAGAGGTAGATTTTTTATAGTTCTCGGTCGAGTTCTTTGGGCAAAATGATTGGTCCATAAATTTTAGAGATATTTGAGGTTAAAAATTTTTTGGAATTTTTTTAAAATCGTAATTTCTCGAGAACGGCTCTATGTATCTGAATGGGGTGGGTGGCATTCGAATAAAAAAAATTAATTTTCTATCTATCACGGTTCTTTAGTTATCATCAAAAACAAAAACGTGTTTTTTTTTTAAACTCAACTCCAATGATGTTATCATCATTATATTATAAAAGTATATAGTATTGGCGTCAAAATGTAATATGTTTGAATTTTCAAGATTGAATTCTTGAGTTTAAGTATTCAAAACTGATGAATAATTAAAATAGTATAATTTAATTTTTAAAAAACCAACCAACAAAATGAATTAATGTTTAACAATTGTATCTACTATAATCTATTATAAATATGAATTATGCATTATGAATGCATTATATTCTGCATTATTATAATTTATTTGTGAGTTATGAACTTTTTTAAAAAAACACGTTTTTGTTAATAACAAAAGAACAATCGATAGCTATAAATTTTTTTTTTTCTTAAAAAATATGAATTATGAAATATAAAAAAAACACGTTTTTGTTAATAACAAAATAACCGTGATAGCTATTTGTTTTATTATAAAATATAGATATTTTACTTCTATTTCAAATGATAACTTTATTGATCAGCTCAAAATTTATATAAATTTTATATAAATAAATAATAAATAAATAAATAAATTTGAAAATTAACAATTTCTAATATTCACAAATGAATTTAATTATAATTATGAAATAAATTTTTTAAAAAATTATAAATTTTGTTATTAAAAATTAATTAAAGGAATCAACAAATTACGGTTGAGGAAGCTACGAGCCAATGAATTGGCAGCGGTTTTTTCCTACGTAATAATAACAAACGAAACACCACAGCAGAGCGCTTAAGTACATTCTCCGTAACGCAACAGGTTCGAACCGTATTTTATACCACGAGAGCCATCAATTGTCATATTAAAAGTGCCAAAACCTTGTAAAAACTTTTCAACTATTCAGATTGTTTTTTTTTTCAAATGCACATATAACTTAAACTTCCACCACTGTAAACTGTTAATTTAAATACGTCAAAACATAGCGCTAAGAAAAAATACAATACTGTTAGCAAAAATTCTTTTCAATATCATGTTTTGACAATATTTTGATAAATGCTGTTATTTGTTTTTCAATAGAAAGTTATTTTTATATTTGAACACAATTATCATAATTATTCAACTAAAAATTCAATATAGTTTAAGCAGCACCATCAACAATAATCACCACAATATCATTACAGAACAGTAAATATGAATATTGAAGTTGTCATTCGTTAACTTGTACACTTATGTAGATAAAACTCTTAAAAAAAATAATATCCTCCTCCCTCTCTCTTAAAAAAGTGATGGATGAAATCTGTCGTCACAATAAGACTGTTTTGATTGGTTGTTATTGACCAAGTTGATTAGTCTACATAAAATAGGCGCCAACATCTAATATATTTATATGTTCACGTATATGTTCATATCAAGACTGAATTTTGATGTTTGAGTATTTAAAACTGAATAATTAAAATAGTATAAGAAAAATTTCCTTATTTTATTTATTTACATTACGTTAGAAAGTATTGTATAATGTAAACTGATTAAAACAAACTTAAATTAAAATTAACTAACTTGATCATGTTAATAATCTCAAAAAAATAAATGAATAAACAAATAAATAATACATGCAAAGTGCATTGAATCTAGTTAGTTCTGTAAAAAAATAAGATTCTATTTTATTACTTATTTTAAACAGTATCTGAACTACTCTTTTGCTTTTTTTACATAAAATAACTGTTAATCATATCACATTTACTTAAACACAGCTTCAACATTTTATTTAATTATTACTGCACTATGTTCAACTTTTTATTATTTCATAAACTGCATAAAGTAATATTTAATATTTAATAGTTTTTTCAAATCTTGATAAAATTGTTTTTAAAACATCGTACTTATCTCACCACTGGTTTAAAGGGAATTATAACATGTATTGTCCTCGAATAATGCAATGTTCAATTTCAACAGCTTGATTTTATATTAAATAGACACAAATTGATACTTAGCATTTTTTCACAGCTTTCAAAATCAAACATTACATTAATCAAGAACAACACGCGTGACAATTCCCTTTAAACCAATAGTGAGATGAGTAAGATATTTTAAAGACAATTTATCAAGTTTTGTAAAAAAGTATCTGTAAAACTATTAAATATTATTTTACGCAGTTTGTGACATAATAAAAAGTAGATCATACTGCAGTGATAGTTAAATAAAATGTAAATAATGATTAAATAAATGAGTATAGTTCAGTTATAGTTTAAAATAAGTAATAGAATAGAATATTATTGATTAATGTGTTAATATCAAAATATTTTATTGATAAAGGAGACGGGGCAACATCAAAGGAAGCCATGGGCCGCAAGACGCCTAAAGTTACTCTTTATTTTTCTGAAGAAACAAATGACCAAAATAAATAGATAAATAATCTTAAGCATTAACGTTGACTGGTAGCAAGTGACACTACCTGAATTTTATTATTCATGTCAGTTAATTCCTCATGAGGACCACCGTTAAATGATGAATACGTCGACTGGCAAACACACTTTAGTGTTTATAAATTTTTGAAAGAAATCTTGTTAGTGTGGCCAGTAAATTCAAGATTATTAAGCATTATTTATTTAAACTATACTTACTTGTGTAAGCTTATACATAGTAAAGTGATCATTAATCAGTAAAAATAAGTTTAAAACTTATACTGAGTCAAATATTCTTTTTTACTATTAAGTACTATTATTTTTACTATTATTTTCTTCATGGGGAAAAGTAAGATAAGACAGGAGCAGTGAGCAAGGAAAAAATGGTACAGGCAAAATTTCAGAGTGGAGGTTAGGTTTGCTGGAGGATCGTAGCAGACTTCTAATCGATATGCTGAAGGAGGAGGAGACCGAGAGGAAAAAAGCAGTAAAGGAGTAGGAAAAAGATTTAGAGAAAACAGAGATGATGATGGAGGACTTAATTCTGGAGGTTAGAAGACTGGAGGAGAATTAGGAAAAAAGTAGAAGTGAAAGGGAGGAAATAGAAGAATTTGAGAAGCTGCAGGAGGAGGTGCACTGGCTAAAAGCAGAATAGAGAAGGGAAAAGGAAGAATGGGCACGGAAAAAGAAATAAAGAAAGGAGAGGACCAGCAGGATGTCTGAAGGAATCAGAGGTAGACAGGAGTAGAACGTTAGTACTCAAAGCAGCGTGGAGACTTAAAGAAAAAATAAAGGTATATATGTATAAAGAAATATGTTGAAGCAAAGGTGGAAGGAGGATAAAAATGTAGACACGGTGTAGTGGCTGGTCTTTGAGACAGACACCGGGAAGAATTATATGTTAACCAGAATGGCGAAGGTGAGAGCAAAGTATTTATTCATATTAGATGAAGTTCTAACACCCATGCAGAATAAGAGAGAGGTGGTTGAGAGAGAGAGAGAGAGACAGAGAGAGAGAGAGAGAGAGAGAGAGAGAGAGAGAGAGAGAGAGAGAGAGAGAGAGAGAGAGAGAGAGAGAGAGAGAGAGAGTACCAAGAAGAGCTAATAAAAGCAATTCAGAGCAGTGGGGGCAAGCAGGAGAGAAAAGATGGTGAAGCAAGATAAAGATGACAAGAGAAACTTGGACGAACAGGAGAGAGGAAAATAGAAGTATCAGAGAAGAGGAAGGAGAAGAGAGAAATCCATATGGAATATCTTCAGGACCTATCTAACCTCTCAACGTAACTACACTAAACTATCGAAATCACTTTTTGTCTGGTGTTGAAAAGAGAATGTGTACAAAAAAATCAGAAAAGTTTATTTAAATTCTCCAATTTGGAATTCAGTTTTCATTTATATTAGTTACACGGTGTTTAATTTACATAAATGTATGCTTTAGTTATATAATTATGACATGCTTCTAATGGTGTTGATTTGATTCAGAGTTGTGAAAAATAATCTATTTTTTTCTCATATTAGTTTTAAGTTATTATATCAAAATTTCAAACAACTTTTCTTATTTTTTTGTTTAATTGTACTGTTGAAATACAACACATTGTCAAGCTTATTTTGAAATTAATTTTCAACATATAGTGTGCTGGACATGAAAAAAAAGATTTATAATTTTCAAGACCTGTCTAACCTCTCGGTGTAACTGCACAAATGCGTCAAAATACTGAAGTATTGTCACATTTACAAAAAAACAAGCAATAAATCCATTATTTTTCTTAGAAACCACATGAAGTTTGATGAAATAAAGGAATGCGGAGGTTAGGGTTGTGTACTTAATCCACGTGCATCCTATCTAATATCTTAATTTTTTTGAAAATTATACATAAAATTCTTAATTTTAGTACTTTACCTTTGAATATTTATTATTATTTTTTGACAATCACACGTGTCGATGATAAGAAATATAATTTCTTGCTTTTCAATCGGGTTTCCTAAAACGTGCTCCAACTAAGTATGGCTGTAACAAATATGGATGATTATTACCTAAATTACATATTAACTATAAAATGATAAAATTTATTAACTTACCTTCGGATTATTTACTATTATGTGAAATTAGAGTCAGGAGAAATTAAATTTTTGTCCACTGTTCAGTAAGGTAAGTATAATGCTCGCTCCAAGCGTGGTCCTCCGAAAATGTCCGAACGTGTTCTGGGCTCTGAGGGAGAAAGTACAATACGTTCTGTGCTCTGCCCCATGCCCTGCTCCGTGATCTGCGCCATCTATGGCCCGGGCCACATATACACATACGCTTGCGTACGGACGGATGCGGACGAACGCGGTAAGGGAGCATGCCGGCAATCAATCACAGCTTGACTCGAGTGGAAGAAAAGAGTGTTTACCCCTCGAAGCAAGCTATGATTGGCTGGTGGCATGCACCCTTACTGCATTCGTCCGCATCCGTACGCAACCGTATGTGCATATGTGGCCCCGGCCACTGCGCAGTGGTATCAGAATTAAGCTGATTAGTTGATTCTATTAGGATCTTATAATTAGAGCATATATATATATATATATATATATATATATATATATATATATATATATATATATATATATATATATATATAAGGTCAGGATGGGTGGAATCATCCAATCAGTTGAATGCTGATATCACGGCGCAGATGGCGCAGAGCACAGAGAAGGGCCTCGGCACTTCTAAACGGTATTCCTGATACGGAAAATATTTCTACTAGGTTGTGGAAATACTGGTTCGAAAAGTTTGTGACGATGAATATTTCGAGAAACTTTTCAGAAAAGTTTCTGCAAAATTTTGTTTAATGTTGCAAGAATCTTAACAGAAAGCTTGCGTGAAATATTTTAATAAATATTGTCGCAAACTTGCCAAAACATTTCGATATGTTTGTGTCCTCTCTTGAATCCCTACATAATATATTTCAGAAAAGTTTCAGAAACCTTCCCTGTAATGAGAGTGGGAATTTTTACGCAACATTTCTCGTTATCTTTCCGAAAATATTTCTGCAAGGTTGTGGAAATATTGATTCTAAAAGTTTATGACGGAGATATGAATATTTCGAGAAACTTTTCAGAAAACATTCTGCAAGATTTTGTGTAATGTTTCAAGAATCCTAACAGAATGCTTGCGTGAAATAATTCAATAAATGTTGCCGCAAACATGTCAAATCATTTCGTGAATGGTTTGTGTCCTCTTTTGAATCCCTACATAAAATATTTCAGAAAAGGTTAACAAACCGTCCCTGTAATGATAGTGGGAATGTCTACACAACACTTCTCGTTATCTTTCCGAAAATATTTCTGCAAGGTTGTGGAAATATTGGTTCGAAAAGTTTGTGACGTGACGGACATATGAATATTTGGAGAAACTTTTCAGAAAAGTTTCTGCAAGACTTTTTGTAATGTTGCAAGAATCTTAACAGAAAGCTTGCGTGAAATATTTCGATAATTGTTGCCGCAAATTTGTCAAAACATTTCGTGAAGTGTTTGTGTCCTATTTTCAATCCCTACATAAAATATCTCAGAAAAGTTTCAGAAACCTTCCCTGTAATGATATTGGGAATATTTATGCAAAATTACTCGTTATCTTTCTGAAAATATTTCTGCAAGGTTGTGGAAATATTGGTTCGAAAAGTTTGTGACGGAGATATGAATATTTGGAGAAACTTTTCAGAAAAGTTTCTGCAAGATTTTATGTAATGTTGCACGAATCTTAACTGAAAGCTTGCGTGAAATATTTCGATAATTGTTGCCGCAAATTTGCAAAACATTTCGTGAAGTGTTTGTGTCCTATTTTCAATCCCTACATAAAATATTTCAGAAAAGTTTCAGAAACCTTCCCTGTAATGATATTGGGAATATTTATGCAAAATTACTCGTTATCTTTCCGAAAATATTTCTGCAAGGTTGTGGAAATATTGGTCCGAAAAGTTTGTGACGGAGATATGAATATTTCGAGAAACTTTTCAGAAAAGTTTCTGCAAGATTTTGTGTAAAGTTGCAAGAATCTTAACCGAAAGCTTGCGTGAAATATTTCAATAAATATTGTCGCAAACTTTCCAAAACATTTCGTGAAATGTTTGTGTCCTATTTTCAATCCCTCCATAAAATATTTCAGAAAAGTTTCAGAAACCTTCCCTCTAATGATATTGGGAATATTTACGCAAAATTACTTGTTATCTTTCCGAAAATATTTCTGCAAGGTTGTGGAAATATTGGTTCGAAAAGTTTGTGACGGAGATATGAATATTTCGAGAAACTTTTCAGAAAAGTTTCTGCAAGATTTTGTGTAAAATTGCAAGAATCTTAACAGAAAGCTTGCGTGAAATATTTCTATAAATGCTGCCGCAAACTTGTGAAAACATTTCGTGAAATTTTCACAGTGAGTGCATCTTGAATATTTCGCGAAATGTTTCTGAAAGGTTTCTACAATATTTCTTGTAATATAACAGGAAAGGTTTTAGCATACTTTCTGTTTTATTGGTGCAATGTTGTGGCAAGCTTTCTTTGAAATATTTCCTGAAATATTTCAGTGCAATATTTCGTGCTATGTGGGACAATGTCAAACGCACCGGAAAGTCGAATTCGGAAACTTCTACGCAGGGGGGCAAATTAGATCGAGTCACTTATGCGACAACGATTTTCGGATATGCTAAAGAATTAGAATTATCATATCCTGACGAGGAATTATCGGAAAAATTAGCAGATCATTTTGAGAAAGGAATTCGACACGCTTTCACGGATCAACAAATAAAATCCAAAAATACATTGTTTCAAATTCTGACAGACTATGATAATGATGATAAAAGAGCTCAAAGTAGAAAACTAAATCGCGAGCAAAATGAAAACGATATAAAACTCGATGAAAAAAATGAAAAACCTAATCAAAATCAAAACGTAAATGAGAATCGACAAAGGAAACCGTGGCAAACGAGAAATATAAACGGTACACAAATTCAAAATAAAAATAAAAGTTCTAAACGCAATTCGGAAAAACACACTCCTCCCGTGAGTAATAAAAATGTACGAAAGTCTCATGAGGAGATAGATATTTTCGGTATCTAGGTAGATGCAACGACATCGACCCCGAATTCGGAAAACTAAAAGTAGTTGCATTTCCAAACTCGGAAAATACACAAATCAAAAATTGTCGAGATGCAACTGCGCGTCAATTTGCTAATAAAATTGCATTGCTGTCTGCTGCTTTAATAGATGTTCGAGAGGACTTAACTTTTGATATAGACCCGATTGGCGAAGTTACTGAGTATTCGCGATGCCCAAAGATAAATATCTTTTTAAATGGAAAAATAGTTAATTCATTAATTGATACTGGTAGCGAAGTTACAGCCATGTCAGGAAAATTTTACAATGATAATTGAGAATATTTTAAGTCATGTCCGACTTTTTCTTTATGTGGAAAATTTATTAAAGGGGCAACCGGAAATAAATCGACACGTCTAAAATTACGGGTGATGATACCAACAAAAATAAATAATTTAACAATAAATCTAATCTATATTGTGCTACCTAAACTAATAAAAGATTGTATAAACGGGATATTGATTCCCAAGAAAAATTAAAAATGTTAATTAACACTGAGGCGAAAAGCATAAAGATTACGGTAAATGATATATCAGAGTCGATATCGTATAATATGATCAGTGTTATTGAATCAAAACAATATTCATCCTTGAATATTATTGAATGTCTTGATGGCGAAAATGACATTAAATCACTACATTCAAAGGCGGATCTTGAATTCCAAGATTCCGTCGATAATGTGTTCGATGTCTCCATCGAAGAGATCGAACAAAAAGTCAATGCAAGCAACGTATTATCCATCGAACAAAAACAAATCTTAAAAAGATTGATAATCAAATATAATCCTGTATTATAAAAAAAGCTGGGGTTAATTAATAATTATACACACGTGTTGCGAATAAAAGATAACACACCATTTTTCTCAAAACCTTATCCGGAACCCATTCATTATAGAGAAAAAGTAGAAAAAAAAATAAATAAAATGTTAAAGTTAAGTATCATTAGAACTTCTCAAAGTAATTACATAAGTCCGACGTTGGTAGTTCCAAAGAAAAAAACCGCTGCCAATTCATTGGCAAGATGCTTCCTCAAACGTAATTTGTTGATTCCTTTAATTAATTTTTAATAACAAAATTTATAATTTTTTAAAAAATTTATTTCATAATTATAATTAAATTCATTTATGAATATTAGAAATTGTTAATTTTCAAATTTATTTATTTATTTATTATTTATTTATATCAAATTTATATAAATTTTGAGCTGATAAAGTTATCCTTTAAAAATAGAAGTAAAATATCTATATTTTATAATAAAACAAATAGCTATCGCGGTTGTTTTGTTATTAACAAAAACGTGTTTTTTTTATATTTCATAATTCATATTTTTTAGGAAAAAAAAAAATTTATAGCTATCATTGTTCTTTTGTTATTACCAAAAACGTGTTTTTTTTAAAAAGTTCATAACTCACAAATAAATTATAATAATGCAGAACATAATGCATTCATAATGCATAATTCATAATTATAATAGATTATAATAGATATAATTTTTAAACATTTTAATTCATTTTGTTGGTTGGTTTTTAAAAATTAAAAAAAATCACCGAATGCCTACTCAATGACGTCTGCTCATTCACACCACCTAGCGGTAGATATCACTGCGCGTTTTTTAAAAATAAAATATAAATCTTTTTTAATTTAGAGATTAAATTATTTTTTGTAACACATGAATGATTTTCTGCGTTTTCCTACATAAAAATATGTTCTAAAAAGTGACTTTTTTTACCTATCGTCTAAAGAAATTCATTCTCTCTGCTCTAAAATTATGTAAAATCGCGAAAATGAATTTAGCCTTGCTTTTTAGGTTCAAAAACGCATAAAATGGAGTTATGAGTTTAAAAAAAAAAAACACGTTTTTGTTTTTGATGATAACTAAAGAACCGTGATAGATAGAAAATTAATTTTTTTTAGAAAATATAGGTATTTTAATTCTCTTTCGAATGCCACCCACCGCATTTAGATACAGAGAGCGGTTCTCGAGAAATTACGATTTTTAAAAAATGTCAAAAAATTTTTAACCTCAAATATCTCTGAAATTTATGGACCAATCATTTTGCCCAAAGAACTCGACCGAGAACTATAAAAATCTACCTCTAAAAGGAATTTTGAAGCCATTAAGTCAATTTTACTCTTGTAATCGTTGGACATACAAAATTGATTTTTTTCATTTTTCAATTTTTTACTCAAACTCTAGCCTACAGAATGTATTCAAATTTTAACAGATTATAGCTATTTATATTCTGTATTATCATGATTTTTCTCAAAAAAATTGACCGTTAAGTTTAAGAGTTATAAGCTTCTAAAAAAAAAAACACGTTTTTGTTAATAACCAAAGAACCGTGATAGCTAGAAACTTTTTTTTTAGAAAATATAGGTATTTTAATTCTCTTTCGAACGCTACCCATCAGATTCGAATAACTCGATCCTATCATTAAAAAAAATCAAAAAACAGTTTTGAGAAAATCGAAAATTTGAAAAAAAACAAAAACGCATCGCCCCAATCAAAAAACGGATTTTTGACCCGCCATCACGCAAAAAAAAAACAAAAAAAAATGAGACCTGTCCGGTCAAAATCGACCGAGTGATCTCAAAATTTAACACAATATTTCTGAGGTGTTATAGATTCAAAATATCAAATAAAAAAAAATTGAAAAAAAAGGTTTCAAACTTTACCCCCCCCCCCTTAATTAAAGAAATATAAGATCTAGATTCTACTCACAACAAGACCTCACCCTCATTTCGCCTACAAATAATACGCAAGATGGATCAACACAACTTTAATTTAAGTGATACAAACTTTGACAATGAGATTGAAAATTTTATACAATCGGAAAAAGAATGTAGTGACATAAGAGTTTTGAATTCTTTCCTAAAAAAGTATAAATTTTATACCCTGTATGTTAATATAAGAAGTTTAAGCAAAAATCTAGAAAAGCTAGAATTACTAATAAGTAGAACTAATACTAAACCGAATATAATAATATGCACGGAAACATGGACGCTCGAAAATACTGGTCTTTTCAATATTCCAGGTTACAAACTGCATTATAACGAAGGTAATATAAACAGAGCAGATGGTGTTTCCTTGTATATTAGAGAAGATATCACAGAAAATACCGAAACTATAGTTATTGATAATCTAAATATTATTTGTACGGATATCCTTATAAACAATAATGAAACCTTTCGAATTTCGGCATCTTATAGATCTCATAGCATTAAGAAACTAGAATACATTCAATCAATTAAAAAATATATTGAAAACAACAAAAATACTAAAAATCATATGATCGTTGGCGATTTTAACATAGAGATTATGAAAGACGATAATGCTACCGCGGAATTTTTAAATAATTTCACTGAAAAAGAATATAGCCCATGCTTTTTAGGTATAACTAGACCGGCAGAAGGCGACTATGGTGGTACGTGTATTGACAATTTTTTTTTTCAAATCAAATTCTATTGCTCCAAAAGCATATAAACTCTGCACCAACGAAATTAGTGATCACTACCCTTTAATTGTTGCCTTAGATCTTATACCAAAACAAGAGAATAATAAACAAACTAGGATTGTGAACTACAATAAATTAAAAAATAAAGCTACTTTGACAGACTGGAATCCTATTTTGTTAATACAGGATCCAAATGAAGCAGTCAATTTACTAATAAGTAAGATCCAAAATTGTATAAATTATGCCTCTTCCAATAAAACAACAAAAAAAAAGATAGGGGCAGTGTCCCAAGGAAAGATTGGATCTCACCAGCATTAATTACCTCGTGTAAAAAGAAAGAAATGCTTTATAAGTTATATAAAATGAATCCAAATTGTACAGACCTAAAACAAGACTACAAAAAATATACAAAAGTATTGGATAGAGTGATAAAAAAAGCTAAACTAAAGTACGAAAGAGATAAGATAGAAAAAAATAGAAATGACCCAAAACAACTATCGGAATTCATTAATAACAAGCTAGGAAAAACAAAGAAAGACAATAAGAAAATTCAGCATATTTGTATAAATAAACAAAAAATCTCTGACAAAGTAACCATTGCAAACCACATGAACTCATATTTTTGTGAAGTTGGTGCTATTTTAAGTAAAAACATCATACAACCTGTGAATGGTGGTACAAAAGTAATTGCAAGAAATCCAAAAACGATCTTTATTTGCCCTACCAATACTGTCGAAATAGGTAGAATTATACAAAACCTTAAAAAAAAAGCCGGAGGTGTTGATGGTATCAATTCCAAAACATTAAATATAATTGCGCCATGTATCTTAGAATCATTACAGCACATTTTTAATACCTCGATTGTATACGTGATATGGCCAGATGCACTAAAAAGTGCTGAAGTTGTACCAATACACAAAGCGGGAGATAAATCTAATATATCTAATTATAGGCCTATCTCGCTAATCTCAAACATAGCAAAAATTTTTGAAAAGATAATTTACAATAGATTATATAGTTTTCTTAAAGGCAGTAACATTTTATCAGAATCACAATTTGGTTTCGTTAAAGGTAAAGGTACGACCAATGCACTTAATATAATCACAGATATTATATATAAATACTTAGATAAGAGTTAACCGTTAATAATCACCTTTTTGGATCTTGCAAAGGCTTTTGACACTGTCAACCATAAAATCCTAATAGAAAAACTTAATCGTCATGGAATAAGAGGTAAAACTCTAGACTTAATGTATAGCTATCTTTCTAATAGAAGTCAAATAGTGAAAATAGACAATAAAAGAAGTACTGAACAAATAATAGAAAGAGGAGTTCCGCAAGGAACAATACTTGGCCCACTGTTATTATACTATACATTAATGACCTATTGGTAGATATGCCGAGTAATACAGTTCTTTCCTATGCGGATGACACTGCTGTCATATCGGGTGACAACACGTGGTCACGGGCACAGGCTAAAATGAACAGTTTTTTAGACAAAATAGCGAATTGGTTAGCGGTGAACAGACTGTCTTTAAATACGAGCAAAACTGTCTTTATGACGTTAGGAAATTATTGTGACAGTGTGCCAAATAGAATTAAAATTGAAATACATAAGCAGGAAATTAAAAGAGTCTCAACGTACAAGTATCTTGGAATAGTTTTTGATTATATCATGAAATGGGACCAACATATTAAATATATCATAAATAAAACTAAATATCTAATTTTTATCTTTGCCAAAGTAAACAATTATATGGATATAAAATCATTAATGATTATGTATTATGCATTCTTTCATAGTCATATAAATTATGGTATTATTGCATGGGGAGGGGCCTACAAAAATAACATGAACCTATTGCAAAATATACAATCAAGAATACTAAAAATTATACAGAAGAACTCCTACGTGAGTAATATACCGTTAAATATAAGACAGGTCTTTACTTTAGAGTCTTTAGTTTATCATTACTCAGACCTCAAAGAAATTTATGAAAAAAGCACATCTGTAACTCGATCTAGTATTCAATTACCAAAAGTACAAAAGGCTGTTAGTGATAAAAACAGTTTTAGGGTAGCAATTAAAATCTTTAATTGCTTACCTAATGATCTAAAAAAACTCTATTGCAAAAGTGTTAATAGGAAACATGTACTAAAAAATAAACTAAAAAAATATATATAATAAACAAATGTATACATATTGTTTTTCTTGCGTTAAGTTTTGAAAATTCTACTGACAATATTAAATGTTTAAGGTTTAAATATTTAATACCTAGTTTATAAGCTGTAGTGTATAAGTATAGTCTTAAGTATTCATGTACCAACCCTTGTACAGGTAGTTTATATCTACCTCTGAGGACTTTACTCTATGTAATTTTGTTCTGGTTTAATAAATAAAAAAAAATAAAAAAAAGCCATATTTTCATTAATAACAAATGATAGGCTAGAGATAATTTAAATTTAAAAAAAAGAAATTATAGATAATTTAAAGACCTTTTAATAAAAATTTAGTTTATTAAGTAATACTGGCTGAAACAAATTAAAAAATCAAAAAAACGAAAAATTCAAAATCGTTTTTTGGTTATAAAAAAAAAATCTGTAAAATGAAAAAGTAGGTTATGCTCTCTCTATTCTCCTCTGAAACGAAGAGAATAAGCCTTTTCCGATGTAAATCGGTCGATCGGCTCAAAAGTTATCGCCTGGACACACACACACACACACACACACACACACACACACACACACACACACACACACACACACACACACACACACGCGCGCACGCACGCACGCACGCGCACGCGCGCGCACACACACACACACACACACACACGAAAATTTTTATTATCAAAAACAACGGATTTTAGCGCCAAAAATTAAAACGTAAAACATGTTTTTGAACATTTTTTTTTTTCAAAAATTTTTCTCACCATTACAAAGCTTCCTCTTTGAGGAAGCAATAACGATATCCGGTTATGTTTAGACGAAATTTTACTCAGGTAGATGTAATTTTAAGTAGATGAAATTTTACTCAGGTGTACTAAAAAACCTTTTATGTCAAGCTTAGATTTAACGAGCAGTTATTGGCCGATTGGTTTGTCAGAAAAAAAGGAAACAATATACGGCATTTATGATTTTAAATCGCGTAAAGAAATTTAAAGCGCAAAAAGAGTTAGAATTAGTAAGAAAATATGTCAAATTAAATGGCAAGAATATCATTCACTGGCTTTTCACAAAATAAGTTGTGCATTAGATAACAGTATGATATTAGCGTATGTCGATAAAATAAAACCATTATTCTCACGACTGACGCGAGTAATTATGAGATTACTGCGATCTTGTCACAATTAAAATGATAGAAATAAAAAATATATTAAAGTACAAAATACCGATGAATTCCGTATGAGAGAAATTTTTTTTTAGCTAAAGAGAGAATGCATGGGCAATTAAAGAAAATAGCAAAAAAAAAAGAATAAAAATAGAATTCATAAAACATATACGATCGGAGAACAAGTTTTAGTGAAAGCTTTAAATGTTTCAAGCTCGGAAAATGAGCAAGTACATACATTTTAGACGTTTATGACGGTCCATATTTAATAAAAAAGAAAATCGCTGAAGACACTTATATTGCTACAGATGGAGATGGCAAGGAGAAACGTCAATCACATGAAGAATTTAAAGCCATACTTCGAAAAAAAAAATTGTAATTAAAACTTCGAAAAATGTAAAGGTTGAAAATAAAATTTCGAAAGCCAAGCTCTCACTAAAATGTAATATTTAGGAATAGTATGAAATAGGGTATAAGTAAAAAAGAAAAGGTTACAAAAGTAAACATAGTTAAAAGAATGCGACCACGCACGTATACACACATATAAACGAAAGCACAAACACCTTAAAACAAATACTTAAAACATGAAAAATCTAAGTAAACCTTGACAACTGAGCTCAGTCGGCCACTATCCTTCTCAAGGGAAAGACCGAAAATTGCCTAAAAGCAGTGAGAAATGGCAACGCGTAAGCGCAACAGCGAGACGCAAACCTGCATCAGTCTGGTACAACACAGTGATAGTGCAACACAGACGGGTCCGACTCCTCAGAAAGCTACGTCAAGTACGTATGAGCACGTAAGGGCTCAAGAGGACAGAGATGCAATAATAACTCCCTTTATCACCCCATTCGAGTCGGAGAGCTTTGGATGGTGGGAGGAGGGTACGTAGGACATTCCAAAGGAGCCTGCCGGCAACGCCGTACACTGTGTCGGCAATGGCGTGCGTAGTGGCAACTATCACGCTGCTCGATGCGGACCATGGTCACCGGGTATTTCAGTGACCGCCTCGGGATTTGGCATAGGTGCGCGCACTGATCTGGGCACACTTGTTTCTTATTTTTTCGAGGTCGCTGAATACGAATCTGGAATTATTTTTTTCATTAAAGTCGGGCAACGTTGAAAAAATGATGACTTTGTAAAAAAATGAAGAAAAAATTTTTCATACTTATTTATACTTAACTCGTCCTATTTTTTGGTAATTATGAATATTTCTTTTTCAAATTTTAATGGCTTATTTTCCACGACAGTATCTAAATAACAAGCCCCACCTACAGTTCATATAGCAGTTTTTGGCTGAGTAGCGAATTTTCGAAGTTGTGCCGCCTGGTTTTACCAGTCCTCGCATATTATCGCTAAATTTTGAAGTGTTTGAAATACGTTCGTAGGTTGTAATTATTTGAAGGAGTAAAAAACTGACTCGAGACGAACCAAGTTGTTTTGATGAATTTATTGCACCAACGTTTCAAAAGTGTTGTTACTTTCTTATTCAGGGCTACGAAAGCATAGTTTTAAACATGTAGATTTATATACAAAAAAACAATATTAGATAAAATTTGTAAAAAACATACCATAAATACAATATTATAACATATTAGGTTCGTCTACGAGGAGTTTCAAATTCTTATCAGGAACGCAACGTCGCCAAATCACTATGGATTACAATTGGAGTTTTTAATAACTTAAGAAATTAAAATGCGATAAGTATATGAAAGAATTTTTGTTAAAAAATGAAGTAATGGTAAGAACTTACAGAGTCAATGACGTTTCACACACATCGTCAATTTTGGAAGTACCCAACTATATGATTCGGCAAAGTCCAAAATGACACTGAAGATAAATTAAAATTAAGGTGTAATGATAACTGTTAGGATAGAAAGGTAAGAGATGGTGGGGATCGGGAGAGGGAAATAGTGAGGGATAGCGGTTACCTCGCTCATACCGGTGGAACAGGAGCGCACGCGGTGAGGATTAGTGGGAGAAGCCCATACGATTAGAATACGGAGACTCTCGCGTATTCGGTGTGTCACCTCTGTAATCGCAAGGATCAACGCGGCTGATGTACACTGTAGTCTAGGAGCAGGGTACGTTTTCGCCGGACTTGCATGGCCATGAGATCACCAAAGCGATTCTTATATATTTTTGCCTGCTAAACACGATTTTCAAGGGTGGAATGTCCAAAAGTGTACAGGTAATTTATTATTAACAATTTAATTGTTTAAATGACTGTAAAAAAATAACTAATTAAGCTATCGAGTTCCAACAAAGACAAAAATGTTTCGAATAGTATAAGGAGTAATTTCCAATTTGAATTTGTCGAAAATATGAATCAGAATCGAAGATATTGCAAAATTATTGCAAAAAGAGGCCTATTTTACGCGTCTACGCGCTATGCGCGCAGTATTTCGGCCATAGCTTCGGTTCTTTTTGAAATTTTTAGTTATATGCAGTCTCATTTTAAAGAAGAAGCTTTGTTCTAATATGTGATGCGAAAATAGTTGCTTCAAATTTGCGAGCATTAATGCTAGACCGGTTTAGAGCGTATAATTGTGCCGTGAATACTTAATTTTTTTTTAAACGCTCGTTTCGTCAGTTTACAACATTAAATATTAGCGAAAAACGTCTGGATTTTACTTTGCAAGGCCAGCCCCATTCTCTGAGCTCCAATAAACTTTAATATTTTAATTTATTTTAAACAAAAATGGCAATTGAAATACCGCGAAGTATCGTGACCCTTGCGCATAGTGCACGATCGAGAGACGTTTTCATGATCGATAAAGATCTAGTAACGTACACGCTTGGGAGCACCGTTTTTTCTTATCCCTGGTAAAAATTTAATAGAAAACCAACCTTCCTTGGCAAAAATCATTCAAGTTACGAAATTTGTATGTAAATGTCACGTAAATCGCTCCGACTTTCGGGTGTATATTGTACGGGACTTTTTCAGGTTCATTTTATTAGATAAATATATCGTCTACTTTTTAGTTTTAATTTTCACTATATGTATTTTTACAAGTGTTCTTCTTTTTACAAACACAAAATGAACAACAAGGTATTGCTGATGACAAACACACGATTTTGTCGAACATATTTTACACGTGCAGTTGTAAATAAGTTCATCGGCAGGCGGCAAAAGAATTTGTATCTGTAAAGGTAACAGCATATCGTCTTCTTCTTTCCAGCCATATTCTATCGGGGTAAGCAGTGCTAAACTTGTGTTAAACATGTGAAATCTTGAAAATCAGGGGATCTGCGCTGCACCTGCGCTTACAGTTTAGCGCGAAATTCAAAATATGAAAGTTACAGTAAGTGATTCTTTCTAATGAAAAGATTTAAAAAAAATGTAACTTACAATATTTAACTATTTATTACGATAATTAAGTACTATTAGTTTATTAGGGACAAACTTGCATTTTCCTTTAAAACTAAATAGATACGGTTGGATACACAAATATGAGAAAGTCCTGTACAATATACACCCGAAAGTCGGAGCGATTTTCGTGTCATTTACATACAAATTTCGTAACTTGAATGATTTTTGCCAAGGAAGGTTGGTTTTCTATTAAATTTTTACCAGGGATAAGAAAAACCGGTACCCCCAAGCGTGTATGTTACTAGATCTTTATCGATCATGAAAACGTCTCTCGATCGTGCATTTCAATCGGTATTTCAATTGCCATTTTTTAAAAAATAAATTAAAATATTAAAGTTTATTGGAGCTCAGGGAACGGGGCTGGCCTTGCAAAGTAAAATCCAGTCGTTTTTCGCTAATATTTAATGTTGTAAACTAACGAAACGAGCGTTTAAAAAAAAAATTAAGTATTCACGGCACAATTATACGCTTTATACCGGTCTAGCATTAATGCTCCCAAATTTGAAGCAACTATTTTCGCATCACATGTTAGAACAAAGCTTCTTCTTTAAAATGAGACTGCATATAGTTGAAAATTTCAAAAAGAACCGAAGCTATGGCTGAAATACTGCGCGCATAGCGCGTATGCGCGTAAAATAGGCCTCTTTTTGCAATAATTTTGCAATATCTTCGGTTCTGATTCATATTTTCGACAAATTCAAATTGGAGATTACTCCTTATACTATTCGGAACATTTTTGTCTTTGTTGGAACTCGATAGCTTAATTAGTTATTTTTTTAGTCATTTAAACAATTAAATTGTTAATAACAAATTACCTGTACACTTTTGGACATTCCACCCTCGAAAATCGTGTTCAGCAGGCAAAAATATATAAGAATCGCTTTGGTGATCTCATGGCTATGCAAGTCCGACGAAAACGTACCCTGCTCCTAGACTACTGGTATAAATAAACCATTTATCTATTGATACTGTCCAGGTAATCGTTTGCTTATTTGTATCATACCTATTTGTATGATCCCAAAGAAAAATCCAAAACTATTCGTTGTAACATCAATTCCTTCGGATATAATTTAACGATTGGAGGACTCGTAAAATCGGGTGGCACAAATTCAAGAATTCTCCACTCAGCCAAAAACTGCTTTATAAACTTCGGCTGGGGCTTCATTTTTAGGTAATACCGTTGAAAATAAGCTATTAAAATTTCAAAAAGAAATATTCATAATTATCTGCAATAAAACGAGTTAAGTATCAAAAAGTATGAAAAATTTTTTCTTCATTTTTTGCAACGTCATCATTTTTTTCAATGCTGCCCGACTTTAATGAAATAATAACTCCAGATTCGTATTCAGAGACCTCGAAAACATAATATTTGGTAAAGTGTTAAAAGTTATAATAACTTTTTTATAACTATTTTGATCACTAATTCTTAACTTATTTTTGAGTGTGATTAGGTTTTTATTTCTCGTAACATTAGAGATGTAAGGTATTGCGATTCGAAAGTAAGCAGCTGTTCTAAATTAAAGGTATTATCTTGTATGATAAAATTATTTTTATTAATGATTTTTAGAATTTCTTTTTGCAAGTTTTGTACTAAACCTCGATTATTATTATACATTACACATTACACATTTTATTTTTATCAACAATTAGTTACATTTTAATAAAAAGAACGTAACATAGGTCACTAACGAATAATAAAAAGGTAGGAAGTTACAAGAAAAAAGATTTATTAAAATTTATCTAGAAAAATATTATAGTGTATGACGAGTCGCAATAAAATACTTATTATATTTTTGAAATAACAAACTCGGTGTTCTTATAACTAGAGACATAAAATCTATTGTTCCTAAACTTTGAGAATCTATAAATACCCTGTACGCGAAATAATGGGAGTTGAAAGAAATCACTCTTACGGATACGTATTCAAATACAATATTTCCATTTACCGTATAAATTTTGTTTACTTTGCCGAACATAGTGCCATCATCTGATAAGTTTATTAAAATAATGGTGCCAATTTTATACAGCACATCATCTATTTTTACATTTCCGATACATTCTATTCTTTTTGCATCTTTAAAATAAGTATTTGATATGTTTGGCACCTTTGGACCGTATGTAATATACGCATCTTGGTATTGATTAAAGTTGAAATCCATTAGGCTTAGTTCATGTCTATTCTTTTTACATCTTTAAAATAAGTATTTGATATTTTTGGCACCTTTGGACCGTATGTAATATACGCATCTTGGTATTGATTAAAGTTGAAATCCATTAGGCTTAGTTCGTGTCTCACCCCTATGATTTTTAAAATATGTGTGTTCGGGAAATTCTGTAAAATCAATTTTATAACTCTATATTTCGATTCAGGCCACCTATAGGATATCTTATTTAATGGACCATTGTGTAATAATAATTTTATATAATGCAGCAAAAAGTGGAATTTTGGTTTGAGATGTCCATATAACTCAATATATAATTCATGATGTTGTTATTAACATATCTAAATGTAGTAAATAATAATATGTAAAATTCCACGAAGTTTTTTATATAATTTCCACGGCTTTAAATCTTGAGGCACTTGGTCACCGGACTGGACGCACAACTTTGAAATTGCATACTCTTTTTCTATTGGATATAAAGAGCTAAAAATTTACAGAAAACTTCTTTATATATTATATTTCAATACTCAATTATTATTTATCCGAAATTCTCAACTTTTTTACATTATACTTTACTATTCTTTGGCTACTTTCTAAAAATTAATGATTTTCAAAAATCTTTGTAATTTGATTAGTACGTTAATTTTGGATTATTTTATCAAAGACTTTACTTACTGGATTGTTCAAGAATGAATAAAATCTACACTACTATTTATTAAGTCTTTTCCTCACACTTGTTTTACAAGTAGAGAATAATTTAAAGTTTATTTTCTAAGATAGTTGATAATATCATCTTTCAATATATTTTTCTCCTTTTTGACAGAAAATGGAGTACAAAGTTAAAAACTTACTTTTATGTACATTTATGTGGAATAGTAATTCTAATATTAAGAGGGATAAGATTAACGTTATAATGGAGAATATAAAAAACAGCAATTCTTTCTTCGAAAGGCAATTGAAGTCTATAGGAGATCGATTGGTTAACAGCTTTCTCCCTCAATACAATAAAATGTGGAGCAGCGTGTTCCGAAAGAAAAATCTTTTTCTTCAGAAATATGATTCTTTTCTGCAGAAAGAGTTTCTGATTCAGTTTGATGTAGACAATGTCGCGTCATGTACAGATATTTCAGATGGTCAACTAAGTAACGTTTCTGGAATGTCAAAAAGAGGTCGCCCACGATTATCTTATAATGAGGAACCAGCCAAGACCAAAAGAAGACATATCAAGGAACTCACTTCTCAATATAGCGAAGAAGAATTGTCAGAAGCACTCAAACTAAAGGAAAAATGCTCTTTGAAGGATTCCGAATCTTTGTCTAATCCAGAAGTTTATGAGAATAATGGAAATATCAACAATATATTGGCAATGTACGTTGATTTAGAACTTACTAAAAGAAAATATGAAAAATTAAGGACACACAACGCAAACAATAATCCTAATCATACATATCCTATCTATTCTACACTTGCAGAATCCAAAGATAGTTGTTATCCAGAACATATAAAAGCATCTGATTCAGGAGCGAGTGTGCACTTTATATCTCTTTTAGACCATACAACAAAGAGAATACTTAATCAAGTAAATCGAGAAAAACTCGAATACTACGTGATCGGAAATTATTACTTTTCGGAAAATGGAGTATGGATGGAGCTTCTGCCCAGCAAAATACGAGACAGCAATGGATCACAGTACCAAATTCTAACATGGATGACAGTTATGATGAAGGTAGCTATGATGAGAGTGAAAATGGTACAACCAATTCTAAACAAACAGTTAACGTTACGGACGCATCTGTATTTATAATCTCCTTAATTCCACTTCTACTTAGAGCAAATGATATTGTCATTTGGGAGATTAAAACACCGAATTCTCCTCATTTTTGTCGACCTATAAAGTTTCAGTTTGTCAAAGAAAACGACTTGCTAGTACAAAGAGAATATCGTCATTACACAAAACTGCTCGAACAGGTTCAAGTGTATATTCTTGAATATGAAGACATGTTATTTCAGGTAAGCTTTAACATAGTATGTACAATGATTGATGGCAAAGTCTGTAACGTATTAACATGTCAAAAAGCATCCACCTGTTGCAATATATGTGCAGTGGGACCTAAGTTAATTAATGATTTAAGTCACGTTTATAATTTACTACCTAAAGCGCAATTTTATAAATTCGGACTTTCCACCTTACATTGTTGGATTCGTTTTATGGAATATCTTTTGCATATTTCGTATGATATGGAATTTCAGAATGGATCTGCAAGATCAAAGGATGAAAAAGAATCAATGAAAAGGAGAAAATCACAGGTTCAAAAAGCATTGAAGGAGCTATCAATTACAGTGGACGTTGTGAAACAGGGAGCTGGCACAATAAATACAGGAAACGTTGCTCGTACATTTTTTTCGAAAGCCGAATCTGTTGCTGCAGCTACTGAATTTAGTGAAATAATAATTAAAAGACAACATCCTTCAAGCTCTTACATGTGGTAGAAGAGTTGACTGCATACAATTTAAAAATTATTGTTCAAAGACTTCTGAGCTATGTCTTCAATTATAGCTATGGTACAAGTTACCTCTATCTGTTCATAAGGTTCTGCACCATGGAGGCGACATAATTGAAATATTTGAGTTACCAATTGGATGGTATTCAGAGGAACCGCAGGAGGCAAATAATAAGCTTTTCAGAAAAGCTCGGGCTGAACATTCTAGAATGTGCAATCGTAAAGATACAAATCTTGATATTATGCATCATATGCTTTTATTATCAGATCCACTAATAAGCTCTCTGAGAATTAAAGAGAAGAAAGGAAAAAAAGAACTCTCGACCGAAGCTGAAATGCTCCTGTTGGCAGACTAAACATCAAAAGCTACCATTAACAATGGCAGAATCTAGGGATACGCACATAGAACATATCTTTTCTTGATAGAAAATATACGTATAAACATAAATTGGCCCTTCTCAGGGCCATATGCTATTATGATAACCCAAGCTAGAGCAAAATAGTATTATCACAAAATTAACTAAATATTGAAAGCAATAAACTACTTACGTAAATCAGTTCCGGTCAGGGCCAAATAACAATACTATTGAATTGATATTTTTCAAAGCCAAATTATACTCGACAAATTGTACCTTTGTAGGTCCATGTGATATAAATATTATATTTGAGCCTTGTAGGGTCAAATTATTTATTTATGAAAACGACCTGTTTCAGGACTACGGAGATATATAGATTTTGTGTCAAAAGTTTTAAGATGAAAGGGTTGAAAAAAAAAATTTTTAATTTCAAGTTCGGTTTTGTGGTGTAGGGCTCTCAGTTTAAACATTTACAACGTATAGATTTTAGATTTATGGATTCAAAGGTTTTGGGTGTATGAAGTTTTAGTTTACGGCTTATGGTTTATGGATGGTTCATGGAGTAGGGCATATTGGCTCAGGGTCTAGAGATAAGTAAATGATTTAGAAGTATTAAGTGTCTCATTTCTGACACTGGGATTCAAAGTTCATCTTATAGAGCTTTATGGGTTTAGTAGAGTGCATCTAATAGAGTATATGGTTTATGAGTTTAGGTTTCGAGTTTAGAGTTTATGGGTTTATGGTTTTACGGATTTAGAGTTTATGGATTTATGGGTTTAGATTTATGGTTTTATGCACTTATATGTTTAGGGTTCAGGGTTTATGGGTTTATAGGATCAGGGTTTATGGACTTGTAGGTTTAGAGTTAATGGGTTTATAGGATTAGGCTTTAGGTTTTATTGGATTCCGGTTTAGAGTTTATGCGTTTAAAATTTATGGGTTGCTAGGTTTAGAACTTATAGGCTCAGAGATTATAGGTTTACAGTTTATTGGTTAAGGGTTTATGGGTTTCAAGTTTATGGGTTTCAAGTTTATGGGTTTATAGGTTTCGGGTTTATGGTTTTATGGGTTTGGAGTCGATGGGTTTATAGGTTTAGGGCTTATTGCTTTCGATTTATGGTCTAATGGGTTTATAGGTTCAGGGCTTAATGGTTTAGGGGTTTGGATTTATGGTTTTCTAGGTTTAAATCTTAAGGGTTTATAGGTTTAGAGTTTATGGATTTATAGTTTTAAAGTTCATAGCTTTAGAGTTGATGGGTTCGGATTTCGAGTTTATGGATTTATGGTTATTTTAGTTTAGGGTTTATGGTTTTATGATATAGATTAGTGGTTTTATGGGTTCGTAGGTTCAGAGTTTATGCGGTTAAGTCTTAAGGTTTTGAAGGTTTAGAATTTACGCTCATAGTTTCTTGATTTAGGGTTTAGTGTCTATGGTTATGGGTTTAGATTCATGGTTTTATGGGTTTAGTGTTTAGGATTTATAAGTTTAAGGTTCGTGGGTTTAGAGTTTATGGGTTTATAGGTTTCGGTTTTTAGTACAGTGCAAGGACTGTCAACGACGGAGCCCGGGGATTCTCCTGACTGACTCGCGACATTTTCAGACTCGGTCCGACAAAACCCCTACGTGAGATCACAGACGGACGGAATATCGGACGGATAACGATGATAGGTTACACGTTGGACATACAAAAATAATTTTTTTTATATTTCAATTTTTTTTTTTTTAACTAGTCAATGAAATGGATTCAAATTTTAACAGATTATAGCTATTTATATTCTGCATTATCATGATTTTTCTCAAAAAAATTGACCGTTTAGTTTGGGAGTTATAAGCTTCTAAAAAAAACACATATTTGTTAATAACAAAAGAACCGCGATAGCTAGAAATTTTTGCTTCCTCCTAGAGGAAGCTTTGTGATAGTAAATTTTTGAGTTGTAAAAACGTGTTATAATTGTGTTCCGAAGTGTTAGGAATCAAAATACATGGTTTTTGAAAAATGTCTGTATGGATGTGTGTGTGTGTGTGTGTGTGTGTGTGTGTGTGTGTGTGTGTGTACGCCTGGATCTCAGCTTCTACTCGGTCGATTTTGACCGGATAGGTCTCATTTTTTTTTGTTTTTTTTTTTGCGTGATGGCGGGTCAAAAATCCGTTTTTTGATTGGGGCGATGCGTTTTTGTTTTTTTTCAAATTTTCGATTTTCTCAAAACTGTTTTTTGATTTTTTTTAATGATAGGATCGAGTTATTCGAATCTGATGGGTAGCGTTCGAAAGAGAATTAAAATACCTATATTTTCTAAAAAAAAAGTTTCTAGCTATCACGGTTCTTTGGTTATTAACAAAAACGTGTTTTTTTTTTTTTAGAAGCTTATAACTCCTAAACTTAACGGTCAATTTTTTTGAGAAAAATCGTGATAATACAGAATATAAATAGCTATAATCTGTTAAAATTTGAATACATTCTGTAGGCTAGATTTTGAGTAAAAAATTGAAAAATGAAAAAAATCAGTTTTGTATGTCCAACGATTACAAGAGTAAAATTGATTTGATGGCTTCAAAATTCCTTTTAGAGGTAGATTTTTTATAGTTCTCGGTCGAGTTCTTTGGACAAAATGATTGGTCCATAAATTTCGGAGATATTTGAGGTTAAAAATTTTTTGACATTTTTTAAAAATCGTAATTTCTCGTGAACGGCTCTATGTATCTGAATGGGGTGGGTAGCATTCGAAAGAGAATTAAAATACCTATATTTTCTAAAAAAACTAATTTACTATCTATCACGGTTCTTTAGTTATCATCAAAAACAAAAACGTGTTTTTTTTAAAAACTCATAACTCCATTTTGTGCGTTTTTGAACCTAAAAAGCAAGGCTAAATTCATTTTCGCGATTTTACATAATTTTAGAGCAGAGGGAGAGAATGAATTTCTTTAGACGATAGGTAAAAAAAGTCACTTTTTAGAACATATTTATATGTAGGAAAACGCAGAAAATCATTCATGTGTTACAAAAAATAATTTAATCTCTAAAATAAAAAAGATTTATATTTTATTTTTAAAAAACGCGCAGTGATATCTACCGCTAGGTGGTGTGGAATGAGGAAACGTCATTGAGTAGGCATTCGATGATTTTTTTTAATTTTTAAAAACCAACCAACAAAATGAATTAAAATGTTTAAAAATTATATCTATTATAATCTATTATAATTATGAATTATGCATTATGAATGCATTATATTCTGCATTATTATAATTTATTTGTGAGTTATGAACTTTTAAAAAGAAACACGTTTTTGTTAATAACAAAAGAACAATGATAGCTATAAATTTTTTTTTTCTTAAAAAATATGAATTATGAAATATAAAAAAAAACACGTTTTTGTTAATAACAAAACAACCGCGATAGCTATTTGTTTTATTATAAAATATAGATATTTTACTTCTATTTCAAATGATAACTTTATTTATCAGCTCAAAATTTATATAAATTTGATATAAATAAATAATAAATAAATAAATAAATTAAAAAATTAACAATTTTTAATATTCATATATGAATTTTAATTATAATTATGCAATAGATTTTTTAAAAAATTATAAATTTTGTTATAAAAATTAATTAAAGGAATCAACAAATTACGGTTGAGGAAGCTACGAGCCAATGAATTGGCAGCGGTTTTTTTTTAGGTAAGGTAGGTAATTTAATTCTCTTTCGAATGCTACCTATCCGATTCAAATATCTCGATCTATCATTAAAAAAAGCAAAAAACAATTTTGAGAAAATCGAAAATTTGAAATAAAACAAAAACGCATCGGCTCAATCAAAAAACGGATTTTTGACCCACAATCACACAAAAAAGAAACAAAAGATGAGACCTGTCCACTCAAAATCGACTGAGTAAAAGCTGAGATCCAGGCGTACACACACACACACACACACACACACACACACACACACACACACACACACACACACACACACACACACACACGCGCGCACACGCACGCATGCACGCACGCACGCACGCACACGCATGCACGCACACACACACACATAGACATTTTTCAAAAACCATGTATTTTGATTCCTAACACCTCGGAACACAATTATAACATGTTTTTACAATAACTCAAAAATTTACTATCACAAAGCTTTCTTTAGGAGGAAGCAAAATTAGTAACAGGTATTTTTTGTTATCTGCTAATAAGCACATTTATGGGGTGAAAAATTATTTTAAAAAATCTATTTTTTTAAACACATTTCTTTCACAAGAACTACAAAATACTCTTATGAAATTAGAAAAAAATATTTGTGTGTATTAAATAAAATTTTCGTTAAATCATTAGGCTGTTTTTACGTGTGCAATGTAATATAAATATTTTTTGAATTATTCTTATACATGAAATTACTGCGACCCCTATTTTTATTTAAAGAATCTACGTTTTGAAACATATTTATATCACAAGAATTACTATAGTTTAAAAATATTAAGAAAGTTTTAATTCCTGTTGTTATTTTGTAAAATTTTCTTATTTTCATAAATTCCTATCAATCATGAAAGAGGAAAATCATCTAAAAATAGATGAAAGCATATTTTTGGTTAGATAAAAGAATGAGGTGATCAATATGTTTCATTGTCTGTATTTTCTTGTATGAAATTTCTACAATAATGGTAATCTTCATAGAAGTGTTTAAAACATAAAAATTTCTTGCACCAACCACAGCGTATAACGACAACATTTGTACGTCCTTCTACTTCGCAATGAATATTGCCACTTTTAAACCAGGAATATTTAAATAGATTAACATATCTTGGTGGAAAAAATTGGTTATGTACTAATGATGTAGTCTTATGATTTCACTACTTTTAAGTAAATTAAATCATAATTCATTAGTATTACGTTATCTGAAAATTTACTAACAAAATTTTTCTACATACGAAATTCATACACATCTAGTGGTTGAATTTTACTCGTTGTTCCCGTTGGAATTTTTTTGACATTAACAATTTTATTTGGTGGCATTGTTTCCTCTATAACTATCGCAGTGGCCGCTCCAAGAATCAATTAACAATATTGTATTGGGACCTGGATTTGGATAAAATATTTTTTCCAACCAAATTTTAAACAAATCTGAAATTATAATAACTTTATTTGTAAATTTATTTATTATAATATTAAATAAAATTAAAAATATATACTTACTTGTAGTTAACTTTCCAGATTTAGACGCTTCTATGTGAACATTTTGTGGCTTGAATAAGCTGGCTTCTACGATAGGTCCAAACTAACCACTGGTTTCCTTTAAAACAAGAAAAAGTGGTGACAGTTGTTCTGTAGCTGATATAAGCGGCTGTATAGTATAACTGTGTGTTATAGATGATATTGACTGCACTACACATTGCACTTGCTTTTCTCCTTCAACTGCTAGTGTTCTTCCAGAGTGTATTTCTATTTGAAATCCAGATTGATCAGAATTATACATATTCTCGATTTCAATTGCTGATGCACACGATTTAACGTCGGTAACAAACGCATCTGCCTTCCGTTCTAGTTCTGAAATCCATTCTATTGTTTTTCTGGTAATAAACTTATTCACTTGTCTAGATACTATTCTATGAGCAGCCTTGAACTTTGCCAGCCAGTGTTTCGAAGCTTTAAATCTAATATCTTCTAAGCCTATTTCCTGCCAAGCTTGCAAAGCCCATCGCCGTATATCGTGGTCATGAATAATAAAACCAGCTCCTAACGCAGCATTAAAATTATTGAATTTATATTGACAAATTCGTGCGATTTTTTCTCTGTAGGTACCACCTTTATTAATTGTATGAGCCCAGCGATGCAGCTGACTGATGGATTTAACTTTTCTAAATCTATTCTGTACTGTTTTAAGATTTAAGTTTGTCTTTTTTTGCCACTCCTCTAAAATTCTACGGCTCTTTGCTTATATTCAAAACTCAATTCTTTATCATCTATTATACAGTGATAAGTGGGTGCTTCTAGAAGATCAGAAATGTGATGTCTTACTTCATCCACGATTATTTTTGCATCATGATCTTTGTACTCTTCTTGAAAATCCAATGATTCCCCATCAATAATTTCAATATCATTAAAATCACTTGAAGAATCTATTAAAATAGGCTTGATTCTCTCTGATAATTGAATTTCTTTATAATTTATAGTACTCTCTGGTATTTCTAATGTTTGGAAAGATGCTAATAGTAAGTTTATAACATTCAACGGATTGATTTTCATTTTTTAAATCTAAAATAAAAAATAATGAATTAATATGGATTACGATTTCATATTGGATAATTAAAAAATAATAAATAAGTGATCACTATAAATGTAAAACATTTTATTATGCAGTAGTTTCTGGAAATATCGGTTAAATGGTTCTTTTTGCAATATTTCAAAAATAGAAATTTAGAATTTTTTTTAAATATTTACTTTCAATTTATAATTTGTTCCTATATAATACATCACAAATGAGTTTAATAGTTGCTTGAACATACTAGATATAATTTGTTAAACATCGTGAGTAGTTATACCCTCGGCCTCGCCATAGCCCGTCATAACAAACTAGATACATATATAGTACGTGTGTTTACGGATGTGCAAATTATTTAAATTTGAATTTTATTGATAATCTGTCAATGGCGTTGGATTCTTCGTGTCGAAATACTTATAGATTACGAAAATAGCGTGAATAAGTTGAAAATTAATGTTTAAAAAATTACAAATATTTACAACCTAAATCTGTAATTTTCGGAGTATTCGCGCGATTTTCAAACTCTATGCATATAAGATGACGACAAATACAACTGAAATATTGGATTAACAAGAAAGTAGAAATTCATGAATGATTTGTAACAGTAAAATTCTTAACTACGAACATGATAACGATGTAGCAGCTAAGGCCTTATATTTTCAGCCGAAAGAAATGACTCATTTACCAATTTTAAAATTTTTCCATTTGGATTTTTGTTAATCTGTCAATCAAAAGTTGAATTTGTCGAAAAACGTCAAAAAACGTATAGATTTCGAAAATCGTATAAATACGTTGAAAGTCGTTGAAAATTAATGTTTAAAATATGTCAACTCTTAAAAAACTAAATCTTTAATTTTCAAGTTATTTGTACGATTTTCAGACTCTTCACATATTAAAATTAATAAAATTTAATGAAATTGAGAATTTTACAATATTGATAAATAAATTTATGTGAGTAAAGATTAAACTCAAATCATATTAGCTAAATAACAGTTCATAAAATACTTACATAGTTAGAAAGAAAATACAAAATAGTCCAATTTTTCATGTACATGTTCTTCAACTTACACATTTGTTATTATTATTAGTTGCTGCTTTCAATGAGATATAAAGTTGATTCGCACCAATATAATAAAATTCCTTATAACTTATAAACGATATAAACGTATAAGTCGGCGCTTATTGTTAAGGAGGTTATTGCACGATGAATTACGATTCGCATACCGAAGTTTTCTTTGTGACTAGAGGAACATAATACGAATATATTTAACATATGTAGCTATTACATATAATTTCTCATAATTATGTAACTAAGCAGTACTAAAATATGCAGAGAAAAAGTGTAACGATAATAATAATTTGCGTTTTATGCATGTAGTTTTCAAATTTTTATCTCGTGCCATCTCACTTTTCTCGAAATGCAATATAACCTATGATACTCAAAAATAACGAATTAAATAATATATAACAAATTATATATTATGTGTTTTAAGTAATTTGTTTAGATAGTTCAGGAGGTAGGAAAATATAAGAAATATATCTTATAAAAACGTCAAACACATACCTCTCCTCGCGGCTCGGCATAAACGTGTAAGAAAAGTGGTTTCGACCCCAAATGTAAATCTTTAAAAACGGCTACGCTTTATTTAAACTATTTACAAATTATCCATATTTTTATATGGAAATTCTGATTATTTTCATTAAAAAACATTGACAGAATATTAGAATACAAAATGTACTAAAAAGTCCGTTTCCAAGTCTGAATTTTAAGGGTAATTTTCACCAATTTCATATTTTTCCCATAAAGATTTAATATTTTTTGTTTTTAATCTATTAATTATAACACGAATAATTCCAATTTTTATGATATAAATATTGTTTCAATAAAAAGCAGATTTTAATTGTCCCGTAACAAAATATTAATTAGGAATCCAGATATATTAAAAATATTTCTTCCTGAGGCTGTCACGTGGGGATAGTTATTGCTAATTTAATATTTTTCTCGACAAAAATGCGCCACTTTTTTTTTTCAATTCCTAATGACCAGCACAAACTTTATGTAGAAGAATAATTCAAAAAATATTTATATTACATTGCACATGTAAAAAGAGCCTAATGATTTAACGGAAATTTTATTTAATACACAGAAATATTTTTTTCTAATTTCATAATATTATTTTGTAGTTCTTGTGAAAGAAATGTGTTTAAAAAAAATAGATTTTTTAAAATAATTTTTCATCCCATAATGTACAGCATATCCAAAAATGATTGAAATCAGAGTGTTCTGTTCTGAAATATTAAAAAAACTGTTTTTGGGGGTAAGTCATCCCTTCCAATGAATTTCTTCAAAAATTCAAAAACACGTGAATTTAGTTTTTAATTTACTTGATAACAGTACAACTTTTAATTAATTTCATAAACTTTAATAATTTCTATGCCAAAATGAACGTTAAAAAAATCACATACATTCTTATAAAAAATAAGAGTTGCAATACCTTAGCATAATGTTCATGCCTATATAAGCGTATTTTTATAACAAATAAATTGGCGTTTGATTCATCAAAAAATTCCAATTCGTTCTGGAGATACAAAAAAAAAACTGTTTTTGAGGTTAAGTCACCCCTTGCAATGAATTTCTTTAAAAATTCAACAACATGTGAATATAGTTTAGTAATTTACTTGATAATAGTGTTATGTGTTCGTCTACCATCATCAAACATGTGAGGAACGAAGGCGTTGTTAAGCGATTAGTTTATTGTTCTCAATTCGATTCAGTTTAGTTAGTTCATTCGAGAGCTTGTTATTGACAATACGTTTTATCCTATCTTACGACTTTGAATAAATTAAATGTTGTTCTTTTTATTAATAGTTGTTATTAATTATTGTATGTGTGTGTGAGTGTAACAATAGTACAACTTTTAATCAATTTCAGAAACTTTAATAATTTCTATGCCAAAATAAACGTTAAAAAAATCACATTCACCCTTATGAAAAATAAGGGTTGCAACTCCTTAGCATAAAGTTCACGTCCATATAATCGTCTTTTTATAACAAATAATTTGGCGTTTAATTCATAAAAAAATTCCAATTCGTTCCGAAGATATACAAAAATACAAAAATGTCACTTTTTAAAGTACTACAACATATTCAAATATTATTGAAATCCGAGAGTTCGGGTTGGGGTACCTTCCGCGTAAGAGAGGCTCCAGTATCCCCGAACTATAACGAAACTAAAAATTTATTTCAAGAGCCAGTCGCAGAGTGTAAATGTCGCGGCTTCGCGCCCACCCTCCGAAGATTTTTTTTTTCGGTAAAAAATTTATATTCTTTCGAGAGCGAGTGGCCTTAACACGAATTTCTTAACTTAAGCGACTTCATTAATTACGTTATTTCGGTAAAAAACTGACACGAATATAAACTAAATATGTATTATACTCCTCAAAATATTTATCTCAATATTTATCTCAATGGTACTAATTGTAAGTATTCTGCGACCAAGGGGCTGCTAACCCCCGATAATGCCCGATAATTTAATTTTAATAATAATTATTTAATTTTATTGGAAATATTATATACAAAACTAATTAAAAAAATAAAGTTTTTTCGAAATAAAATATAAGGGTAGCTACCCCACGCGATCAAACAACCATTGCTAATTTGGCATTTCAAAGAGAAATATTTTCCATTTTGTTTCATTTTAAATTTTAATCTGAACTTGGGGTATGTAGAAAAAACCTATTTTAGGGGTGAGTTTTAGGGGTGCGTTTTACCCCTTTAATAATAGGAAATTGGGCCCATAAAAAAAATTAGCCGAAATAAAAATAAATTATGCATTACATAACATAAAATATTTATTTTAACGGTTCGAAAATATTTTGCGCCTGAGGGGTTGTTTAGCCCCGATAATGTTTGTATTTGCAAAAACCCTGAAACACGTCAACTTTAATTTTTTATTTTAAGCCGAAAAATGGTTTTTATAATAATCAATTAATTTTATTGCAAATATTATATACAAAAATAGTTTAAAAATTAAGGTTTTTCTGAAATAAAAAGTAAGGTTTGCCACCCCCGGGGACCAAACTATACTTGCTAGTTTCATCATTCAAAGAGAAGAATTTTGCAATTTGTGTCATTTCAAAACATTAATTAGAACTAAAGGTATTAAGAAAAAACCGTTTTCGGAGGTAAACTTTAAGGGCGGTTTTCACCCCTTTAATATCGGATTGGGCCGATAAAAAAAATACGTGTCTCTTATTTTTCGGTCCTCTACAACATATCAAAAATTCAGGAAAATCAGAGGCGGACACCTCGATCCATTTCCTTGTAAAAGAGGCCCCGAGCTATAACAAAACTAAAAATTCATTTCGAGAGCGAGTGGCCTTGAACGCGAATTTCTTAACTTCGAAATTCTGTTTCGTATCAGTGGCAGGGCGGTAATGCTGGAAAGCAGATCTTTCCGTAGCAGAGCGGTAGCGAAACTGCTCCGCAATCTGAGGATCGCAAGTTCGCGCCCACCCTTCGGAGATTTTTTTTTTCGGTAAAAAAAATTTATATTCTTCGAGAGCGAGTAGCCTTGAACGTAAATTTCTTAACTTTGAAATCTCTTCGTTAGCGCGGACCACTAAGAGTGGCCACAGTATCGACGAGCTATAACGAAATTAAAAATTCATTCAAAAGATATAAGGTGGATACGGGCTCAGTGAGCTCGTATCCCTAGAGGGGGGGGGCTCAAGTGAGTTCGTGCCCCTATGTGAGCTCGTAACCGTATGAGGGCACGTTTAAACGCATAATTTACCTACTTGTTTAAAAGCAGCCAATGCACGAAGTGCAAAGATGATTGCAGGCGACGATGAAGACGATGGTCTTTCACAGGCGATGCCAGTGATGATGACTCCTCATGGGCGACTGACAGGTTCAGGCAACCAAGCAGACTGCGAGTCGAGGTTATCGAAACCTCAAATCAGTGTAGCACGATGCAGGAGTGCAGCGGCGGCCTAAGAGCAGCGGCGGCCTAAGAGCAGCGGCGTGGCGGTGGCGACGCAGCAGCGTAGATGAGCGATGAGAGCTGCAGGTGAAGCGGACGATGACTGTTGAATCGGCAGTCCAGAGCAGCGAGTAGAGTGACAGTTCGATGTTAAGGCGTATATTGGCGAAGGAAGAAAGTCCCTGGCTCATAGAACTGCAGCGCAGCGCCTGCAGTTCTTAGGCTGGGAGCTTGAGAGCTGTCAGGGACCTTTTTTCCTGAAAAAGATTACTCGGCAGCGTGAATTGGCGGTTAATATAGGCCGAAAACAGCGGAGCACGTCAATACTTACGGAGAGAGAGAGAGAGAGAGAGAGAGAGAGAGAGAGAGAGAGAGAGAGAGAGAGAGAGAGAGAGAGAGAGAGAGAGAGAGAGAGAGAGAGAGAGAGAGAGAGAGAGAGAGAGAGAGAGAGAGAGAGAGAGAGAGAGAGAGAGAGAGAGAGAGAGAGAGAGAGAGAGAGAGAGAGAGAGAGAGAGAGAGAGAGAGAGAGAGAGAGAGAGAGAGAGAGAGAGAGAGAGAGAGAGAGAGAGAGAGTCACGCCTATCCGTGGTATAAGTAGTCCATTATAGCACCGCGCGGTAGCTATGGAGCTATAATGGAAACTTTGAAAACTTGTGTTTCTTTCAGAAAATTAAAGCCAAAACAAGGAAATATTAACGATAATCCTTTCCAATTTAACTGCCGATTATGATAATATATTACATTAAGGCGGTTTTACACCTATAGGCCTTTCTGGCCAAAATTACGTAAAAAAATGATAAAAATTATTATTATAATAAAATAATCAAAATATATTGTATAAAGTTTGTCGTAATTATTTTCTGAGACCGCGTGATGGATTTTCATGGGACAAAGTGCAAATTCTCCCTAATTTATGTATTTATGGGCGTAAGAGTTGTAATTTTAAGGTTTTTATATGTACAAGTATTTTTTTCATGACAAAAACTGATTTTTTTGCAATAATTTTTTGCATTTTCTTGAATTTTTAGGATTTTTGCCATGAAAAAAATACTTATACATGAAAACCTTAAAATTGCAACTCTTACGCCCATAACTACATAAATTAAGAACAACTTGCACTTTGTCCCATGAAAATCCATCATGCGGTCTCAGAGAAAAGTGACGGAAAACTTTAAAAAATGACATTTTGAGAAATAAGCCTGCAAAGAAAAATACCATAAGATTCCAAAAATAATCAGCCATTTGATCCCCATTCTTCTCCTTCTTGAAACTCACTTTCCTGTATATCTGTTATCTGTTCTCCTATATAAAATGGTTAAAACAGAAGCTCTGGCACCTTGCATGCATCCGTTCCATTAAAAGTTATTGCTAAGCTAGCAGCATTCGTTCCATTAAAAGTTACTGCTCAGTCTGACCTTTTGTACTTTTGATTCATCCACTGTTGAATCACTTTTTAACACACTGTACTAAGTTAGATTATTATTTATAATACTAAGATAAATGTAGAATATTCGCTAGGTCTTATGAAATCCCAATAATCCAAATTGAAACTTAAGAAGCCATCACTGTCATAGACAAAAGTACATAAGTACATAAAAGCCGATAAGCCCATTTTTTCAATGATCACTTGATTACACATATTAAATATTAAATATATCTTGAATTTAAGCCTGCATTCTTGTGAGTAGGCTTGTCGCTTTTATGTGTATAGATACATCTTGACACTTATTGCAATTCACAAATCTTCTGAATTGAATTATATATCCTATAGTGAGTTAGACTTAATATGTCACGTTCACCTTTCTTAGAAAAAAGATGTATTTATTATTATGCGATAAAAATTTGTACTGCCTCTTCTTTAAAATACTTAATTCAATCTTGCCAATGCACATGTTTTTCAGTATTAATTTTCATACAGCATTCCCATCTTGAACTGAAACTACTTTCCAAATTTAAACAAAACTGTCACTGCACGCTTGTATTATAATTACACTTACACTTTTCAGATATATCACATACATAATACATTAAATTTTTAGTCCTAAATTCACTTTTGAATACAAATAATCAAGCACTAAAAAAAAAATCTTTCTCTATCTGAAAGCAAAAACTCTGCAAAACAAACTGTTGAAATAACATGGTTATGTATCTTGGCTTATTTGAGATTTTGAGTTGTCTGCTATGCAACTGTGTTGACACTATGGTATTATAGTTTTATAAATATATACGTATACAAAAAGGAGTATTAATATAGTAATTTGCTGTCAAATTTCGTTGATGGAATGGTCACTTTACTAGAACAGAAGTGCAAAATTGTCACAACTCAAAAGACGATTCCACTGGATTTCAAATTCCAGAATATGATTTATATTATTTTTATAATAAATCCCGTATTTAAATTTGATTATTTTTTTTATAATTCCCATACTAATAAGTCTTAAATAATGTTTTTTGATATTTTAAAACACATTCAAGTAAACATATTCCTATATTATATATCAGGAACCTATAGAAAAGGCAAAAAAAAGGAAAATCAATTTTTTCGTCATTTTGAAGATAGTAAGCTCTTTTAACCATATCATTTTTAATTTTTTTAATTTTTGATCCAAACTAGTTTTTTAGTTTCAGAATAACATATATAATTAAAAAATTCAATAAAAAAAGTTGACTTTTTCAAAATTTTCAGGTGTAAGACCACCTTAACGAAAAACATACATCGAATTTAACTGTAAGAGATATGTAATTATTTCTCTAGTCACTTCCTCATTTTCGGTCCTAATAACGGGCGGATGAATTTCTGCAATTTCAAATTATGCACCATACCGCCAGACATGAAAAAATAAAATATTTATTTATTATCTATAACTATTTCGAATTTTGTACATGTATATTGTACGTGTTCTTTAGGTGCTTATCAACCAAGTAATGAATTGCTATTGCGATTTTATAGTTATTATAAACAAGCTACAGAAGGACCATGTCATAATCATAAACCACCTTTTTGGGAAATTGTCAGAAGAGCTAAATGGACTGCCTGGACCCAATTAGGTAATATGAGTCGTTATGAAGCTATGGAAAACTATGTGGAGGAACTGAAAAAGGTAAAACCAAGATTTAAATATGAATTTTATTTTCAGGTACTGTCATTATGACAACTTATTTGCTGTAAAATGACAGTACGGTTGAGAATAGTTGCGAGATCAAATTTCTATTGTATAGAAGAGTAATTAATGGGGGTCTTACACATAGTGCTTCTGAAGCCAAAATCAGCTAAAAAAAAGAAAAACGTTGTTTAAACACTATATATCTGGGCAGATCCCGGACAGATCATCTACTAAAAATTCTTTTCTTCCCCAAGCACCTGCATCTTTCGGTAACAATTCTATAATAACTGTTCCTGAATTTTTTTTAGATTTTTTCATGAATGCATTTTTAATTTATAGAGGGTGAATGATGCCATTTTTAGCAATTTTGGCCTCTTTAGCCTATTTTTTATGGCTATAACTCAACAGGAAAGTATTTTTCACTTTAGCACTATATGCTTTTTTTTGTGAAATTTTCTGAATTTTCCAAAAAATTTTTAGGTTACGTTTGCTTATACGAGCAAGATGTAACTTGTGTCACTGACACAATAATTATTTGGACCCCGCCCCTGGGCATCTATCATCCCAGTCCGTTTAGGGAGACCTTTGATACACGTTTTCCTTAGTATTGCGCACCTATGCATGCCATACGCACGGTAACTTAATACGAGAAAGGATGCAGGAAGGGTTCCAAACGTTCTTAAGCATAAAGAAAATTATAACCGGCTTTAATCTTAAATGGCAGGTAGTACTGCCATTTATTGATATCCAATCCAATACACCTCCTTACAATGTTTTGACACGAGTAAACGAACTAAATTATAACTATACAGCAAACTACTATTGCAGATGCAGGCTTAAAAGGGGTTTGTTTATCATTGGTCTAATAAACTATTAGAAATCGGGATAATTTTGAAGTTGAATGACGAGTGCGCGCGTCTATGTTCCGCCCGATCCACGTGAGCGATGCGACAGCTGGGGCAAGTCAGAGAGAGACGAATATTTACAAGTGGGAGTTAAATGCACGGGGATGGAGATAAGGGAAAGGAGGTCCGCTATAATTGTGAGACGTTCGCCTTCACCGCCAGATAAGTATATGCTGGTCAGTCCGCCACCCTCTGTTGTAGGCACGTCAGTCGAGACTCGACAGGTGTTCCTTTGGGTTTGACAATTTGTAAATTAGCTAGGCTGTTACAGGAACAGCAGTCACAATTCCTTTTTCTGGTTTTCCTGGGTCTGGATAATTCGACTGTGACGTTAGTATGCGGTACAGCTGGTAGTTGAGGATCACCGTCTCTACCACTATGGTGAATATCTGGTTTCCTGGATGCCTGGTCACGGGTTAAACAAGGGGAGGGAGACACGATAGGGATCTCTCTTCTGCTCGTACCAACTAACACTCAAAGAAAAGGAGGTCTAGCCGGAAGAAGAAGAGCTGATTTAAATTGAATGAATCTAAGCCTAGCAGCCTACTGCCTGTAACAATAATTAACCTCAATAATATGATTATTCGAAAAACTATATAGACCAAGTATAGGTACAAGGGTACGTGTCTCAACCCGACATACCTATAATTATTGTATCGTGTGTGTGTGTGTGTGTGTGTGTGCGTGCATGCGTGCGTGCGTGTCTGTGTGTAATATTATTAAACTGGATCGAGATTACAGATAATATTATGTTAAGGACGTATAATTTATAAGTGTCTCGGCATAAAGGCCAGCAGCTACGGATCGATTATTATAAACATTAATTTAATTATTGTTTATCTAAATTTTGACATAATGCCCTTATACAACCGTTACATTGGGGGAATAATGTCACACATAATTTTTATAGGGCTTCTGGAGACCACAAATGATTATTGGGTGGTCATTGATAAAATTACAATTTTTGGAAGAATATGTGAACGAGAATCTTAGGCTTTCAGAAATTGATAACTGTGTATAATTGTTACCAAGTGTGAATAATTAATTTGGAAAATTAATTATGGTTACCAACCGTGAATATTAATTATTCGAAATTATTGTCCTTCCTGAAACCGTGTGATTTTATAATGCACATAACAACTTTCCGTTATCAATTATTCGCCAGTAATTAATTATCGATCGTCTCAAGGTCAGAAATTATATCTCAACATTAATAATCACTTATATCAATAATAAGTGGCTTTCCAAAAAAATTGCAAACAATAGCAAACAATCGTAAAGGACTGCTGTTAACCGTAATCAACCTTTAAAACCCATTAATATGTATCACTAGTGCCTCAAACGGTGCATAAGAAGAGTAAATAATAGCGAAAATTACAAATAAAAAATTAATTTTTATTGTGAGTACCAATTATGTGCATAAGTTATCTCCGTCCTGGAGAAGTGTCTAAAACCCGGGATACTTATAATATATTAATACTCTTCTATCCAACTCTTAATTTACTAAATTTAATTCGGAAAAATAGAAAAATTACGAAAAGCTGAGGTTATCTTGCACATTTATCGGGTAATCCAAGCGTTGAAATTTGTTGCGTATTAAATTTATTGTCCCTAAATTTCCTGTAAACGGTTATTAAAATTATATAACTGCTAACATATATCTATAAATTTAATCTATCAAGGCACCAACATTCCTTTTCGATCTAATTGATTTCACGAATAAAATAATCTTGTTAAGTGGTTATAAAAATTAAAAGAAAATACATTTGATAGGTAGTGTATTCACCGATTATTCAGATAAATCCAAAAGTGAGACAAACTGTCGATTGTGAAACAATTTAAAGTTACCCTAGTCAATATGTAATACTTTTGAAGAAAAGACTGATATTTTATTGAAAAAATAGAGTTTAAACATTCAAATGGAATTTTCAACTAGAAGGAAGCATTTTGGAATAAAAATAATAGCACCATTGGAAAGAGCAGGAAAAATCTATCGATATATGTCCTTAGTTCTTTTTTCAGAGACTTCGTACACGATTATTAGCGAATTGAATAGAGCGTGCACTTAAACGTGCCGTACGCACGGGCGCGAGGGGCTCGCGCGGACCCTCGGCGCTGTCTTTTTCATGTTGTTACTTTTAAACCCTTTATTTCTCCAACTTCTCCAAGATAGGGTTTTGAAGCTTAAGAGTTGTACTTTCCAATAGTGTAGTTTATTTTGAAAAAAACATGATATACTTTCAGAAAAATGGCTTTCAATATTCAACTCGAGTTTTCGTCCGGAAGAAAGCGTTTCGCAATAAAAACAATCGCACCATTGGAAAGAGCAGGAAAAAATCTATCGATATAGGTCCTTGGTTTTTTTTTTAAAGACGCAGCATACGATTATGAACGAGTTAAACAGAGCGCCTTTTACGCGAAAAAAGGCACCGCGCGCGCTCGGTGGCCCGTTTCTGCTGGACGCTCCCATATATATATATATATATATATTTATATCGTTTATCGGTTTTGGAGAGTTTTTCTAGATATTATATACCGGTTTTGAAGAGCCTCTTCACACCGGCAAAGATATATATGACCGGTTTTGGAGAGTTTTCGGCCATTTTCTAGAGTCTATAACCCCAGGGTCCATATTTCTTTAGTCACGTTAACATAGGCAACTCTGAGAAAAAGAACCTCTCCAAAGCCGGTTCACCCACATACTTATATATATATATATATATATATATATATATATACACACACACACACACACACACACACACACACACACACACACACACACACACACACACACACACACACACACACACACACACACACACACACACACACACACACATTTTTTTTTTAATCGTTATATTGACTGTGTGTTTCAGTTATAAACGTACTAAATACATGCTATTTTGTTTGTTATAAAAGCAAAAAAAATTCATAAATCAAAAGGCCACAAATTATATATTTATTATATTTATTATATTTATTATATTATTATTATTATTATTATTATTATTATATAATTTCAACAATTCCAAGTATTGAGAATTTCTTTCTCTCTCCCCCTCCCCCTCTCCCTCGCCCTCTCTCTCAACATCCGTCAAACTGAGTACCAAAAATTTTAATAAGAGCTTAAATAATTTTTTTAAATAATCAACACGTTTTTTAAAAGATAATTTAAGTACGTTCTTACAACACAATTTGTCTAGTCCTTTTAATTCTTCTAGTCTCATCTATTCAATAAGCACTCTTTACAAATGGTAATAATGTTTTTCATGACTGTACAAATAATAATATTGTTAATATAAAACTTTCTACAAAAGTATAAAATGAGGCAAGTATAGACGTATTTTCTCTATAATCTATAAAATAATAATATTTATGATTTTCTAAAAGAAATCAAATAAATACCAGTGAAAAAGTCTTTTACTTCTTCTAGTCATTGTATGCTGAACAAATTATACGTAAGTAAGTACATTAAAATTCTTCGCTGCAAATCAGACAAACAAAAGTTGTGAAATCAATTATCGATAGTCAAGTAATGCAAAGAACTCTCGGAAGCTACTGTATGACTATTCTCAGAAATGTATTCAAATTTGTTCATCTTTCTATACAAATTAAACATAAGAAAGTACTGAAATCAATTTATTGTAGTCAAGTACCCATAAGTTAACTTGACTGACATAATACAACTTTTCGTAGCTACTCAAATATATTCAGCCAACGGGCATAAAGTACAACTTAACGCCCAAGAGGCGTAATAGCTCCCGTACTCCTACAAAACTTTATAGAACCTATGCACTTTATGTATGTATGGGAGAGCTAGAGCAGCTCTATAGACTTCTATTGGCCTCCCAAGATGCGTAATATTATAGAAATTTCAAAATTGAGAAAGAATCGAAATGGTGATGTGGTGGTAACTATGTAATTTTTTTATATAGGCTTTGACTGTTCGTAAATATCAGGAAAAATTCTTATGAATTTTAGAAATAAAACACGGGCGTAAAGTGCGTAGGTTCTATAAAATTTTGTAGGAGTATTATATGAGCTATTGTGCCTGTTAGGCGTTAAGAATACTTTATGGCCGCTGGCTGAATATTTTTGAAGTTTCAACGTTGGCGTAAAATGTAATTTTACACGCAAGATACTAACAGTTCTATTATATCAGTCAAGTTAACTTATGGGTACATGACTACAATAAATTGATTTCAGTACTTTCTTGTTTTTAATTTGTATAGAAGAATGAACAAATTTGAATACATTTCTGAGAACAGTCATACAGTAGTTTCCGAGAGGTTTTTGCATTAATTGACTATCAATAATTGATCTCACAACTTTCGTTTGTCTAATTTGCAGTGAACAATTTGAATGAACTTACAAAGAAGTAAAAGACTTTCACTGGTACTTATTTGATTTCTTTTACAAAATCATAAATATTATTATTTTATAGATAGATATTATATTCTCTCAAAGGTTCATATCTATTATTTTATACGTAAAAAGTTTAAACTAAGGCAAGTATTAGTCTCTCTCTCCCTCCCTCTCTCTCCCGCCCTCCCTCTCTTTCTCCCACTGTCTCTTTCGCCCTCTCTCCCCCTTCCTCGCTGTTCCTCCCCTCTCTCTCCCTCTCTCTCAACATCCGTCAAACGGAGTACCAAGAACTTTAATGGGAGCTTAAATATTTTTTTAAATAATCAACATGTTTATTAAAAGCTAATTTTTAAGTACGTTCTAACAACACAATTTTCTAGTCCTTTTAATTCTTCTAGTCTCATCTATTCAATAAGCACTCTGCAACTGGTAATAATTTTTTTCATGACTGTACCAATAATAATATTGTTAATATAAAACTTTCTATGAAAGTAGAAAATAAGGCAAGTATAGACGTCTTTTCTCTATAATCTATAAAATAATAATATTTATGATTTTCTAAAAGAAATTAAATAAATACCAGTGAAAAAGTCTTTTACTTCTATGAGTCATTGTATGCTGAACAAATTATATGTAAGTAAGTACATTCAAATTGTTCATTGCAAATCAAACAAATGAAAGTTGTGAAATCAATTATCGACAGTCAAGTAATGCAAACAACACTCGGAAACAACTGTATGACTATTCTCAGAAATGTATTAAAATTTTTTCATCCTTCTATACAAATTAAACATAAGAAAGTACTGAAATCAATTTATTGTAGTCAAGTACCCATAAGTTAACTTGACTGAATAATACAACTTTTCGTAACTACTTAAAAATATTCAGTCAGCGGGCATAAAGTACTACTTATCGCCTAATAGGTGTAATAGTTCCCATACTCCTACCAAACTTTATAGAACCTACGCACTGTACGCCCATGTGGGCGAAAATTATTTTAAATATATAACTATTATGCCTTCTTTTTATTTTTAAAATTCATAAGAATTTTATCAGATATTTACGAAAAGTCAAAGTCTATAGGTATAAAAAAATTACATAGTTACCACCACATCCCCATTTTTCATTGATCTTTCTCAATTTTGAAATTTCTATAATATTACCCATCTTGGGAGGACAATAGAAGTCTATAGAGCTGCTCTAGCAGGGGTGGTCCTCCAATCTCCCATACATACTTGGCCGGTCCGACGGTTTGCAGTTTACCGGGGGTTTGTAAATGCAGAATACTAAATTTTTGCATAAATTCATTAACAATGTTTGTACATATAAGCCCATTATAAATAATTACATTGGCTCTAATTTTTAATTAATACCGTTTAAATATAATATCTCTACATGTGCAGAATCTCATGATTTACTTTCATTACTTTCATTTATTTAATTTCAAAATATTTCTCCTTGTGTCCGTCTTTTTTAAGCGGGAATGAGATAAATAATGCATATAAATTTACTGTCTACTCAAAAGTGCTTTAGGTTTTATCAAACATTTTGTAAGCCACCTATTTTTTATTCTTTTCCGTCGTGTAAATATCATATGAGCTCTCATATGAGATATTATATGTGTGATGTCATCTGCAATTTTACATATTATGGGATCTCATATGAGATCTGATGTCCGATATTCTCATATGAGATCTGATGTCCGATATTCCCAAATGAAATCTGATGTCCAATATTTTCATGCGGGTTTGCACTTTCTATTTAAAAACAGAGTAATAAATTCAATACTGAGTCCTATTTAATATGTAGAAGCAACACATTTACACATTTTACCTGATTTTTGAACATATGAATATTTATATGAAAATGACCATGTCTACACCTTAAACTGCAAACCTTCGGGCCCGCCAAGTATGTATGGGAGATTGCAGAACCACCCCTGCTAGAGCAGCTCTATAGACTTCTATTGTCTTCCCAAGATGCGTAATAATATAGAAATTTCAAAATTGAAAAAGATCAATGAAAAATGGGGCTGTGGTGGTAACTATGTAATTCTTTTATACCTATAGGCTTTGACTTTTCGTAAATATCTGATAAAATTCTTATGAATTTTAGAAATAAAAAGAAGGCATAATAGTTATATAATTAAAATAATTTTCGCCCACACGGGCCTAAAGTGCGTAGGTTCTATAAAGTTTGGTAGGAGTATGGGAGCTATTACGCCTGTTAGGCGTTAAGTAGTACTTTATGCCCGCTGAATGAATATTTTTAAGTAGTTACGAAAAGTTGTATTATTCAGTCAAGTTAACTTATGGGTACTTGACTGCAATAAATTGATTTCAGTACTTTCTTGTGTTTAATTTGTATGGAAGGATGAACAAATTTTAATACATTTCTGAGAATAGCCATACAGTTGTTTCCGAGAGTTGTTTGCATTACTTGACTATCGATAATTGATTTCACAACTTTCATTTGTTTGATTTGCAATGAACAATTTGAATGTACTTACTTAGATATAATTTGTTCAGCATACAATGACTCAAAGAAGTAAAAGACTTTTTCACTGGTATCTATTTGATTTCTTTTAGAAAATCATAAATATTATTATTTTATAGATTATAGAGAAAAAACGTCTATACTTGCCTTATTTTATACTTTCGTAGAAAGTTTTATATTAACAATATTATTATTGGTACAGTCATGAAAAAAATTATTACCAGTTGCAGAGTGCTTATTGAATGGATGAGACTTGAAGAATTAAGAGGACTAGACAAATTGTGTTGTTAGAACGTACTTAAAAATTAGCTTTTAATAAACATGTTGCTTATTTAAAAAAATATTTAAGCTCCCATTAAAGTTTTTGGTACTCCGTTTGACGGATGTTGAGAGAGAGGGAGAGAGAGGGGTGGAACAGCGAGGAAGGGAGAGAGAGGGCGAAAGAGACAGGGGAAGAAAGAGAGGGAGGGCAGGAGAGAGAGGGAGGGAGAGAGAGAGACTAATACTTGCTTTAGTTTAAACTTTTTACGTATAAAATAATAGGTATGAACCTTTGAGAGAATACCTCGGTTATCATCGAAGTTACAAGGGGCGTATTCTGCACATGATTAGTTCCATTATTCCTGGAACACCGCGCAAGTTGGAAGAGCTTGGGGAAATGTTGCGCGAATATCGCCCAATACGAGAAATATACAAAGGTATGGCAGCAAAAGCGACTGATGAGTCGCTATCGCTCATTTTTATACACGATGACATGACACAAGGCTTGTCACAGTGCACGCAACTGTTCTGTGTACTTTTGAGGTTTGTATATTTTATTGCTTAAAATTAAAATTTGTGTTTATTTTACCGAGTCCTTCTAGAAGAAGCTTTGTGATAGTAAAAAATGTTTTGTGAAAACATGATAAAAATATGTTCACAGGAGATCTGGAAAAAACGGATATTAGCTATATTTTGTTTATAGACTATAGTTTAAAATGTAATACTTGTTGTCACTATGTAAGTTTCGGAATTTGTGGGCACCTCATATAGTGATAATATCGCCAAACTATACAAGAAATGATTTTCGAATGTTTTCTTTCGATTTAGCCAAGATAGAAAAATGGATCTATTTCTGATTCCTACTATTAAATTATACTCAAAAATCTATTTCGAGACTTGTATTTACTCCAATTTTACATAATCAATCGATTAAATAAAGTATGAACTTTACTCTCTTTCGCTCGCCCTCTCCCCCCCCTCTCTCAACATCTGTCAAACTCTGTACCAAAAACTTTAATGAGAGCTTAAATATTTTTTTTTAAACAATCAACACGTTTTTAAAAAACCTAATTTATTAAGTACGTTCTAACAACATAATTTGTCTAGTTCTTTTATTTCTTCTAATCTCATCTATTCAATAAGCACTCTCTACAAATCGTAATCATTTTTTTCATGACTATACAAATAATAAGATTATTAATGTAAAACTTTCTACGTATGAAAGTATGAAATAAGGCAAGTATAGAAGTTTTTTCTGTATAATTTACTCTTCCTCCCTCTCTTCCCCTTTCTCCTCTCTCTTTCTCTCTCTTTCTGTCTCTCTCTCTCTCTCGCCATCTCTTTGAAATACTAGTGAAAAAGTATTTTACTTCTTTTAGTCAATATATGCTGAACAAATTATATGTAACTAAATCAATTCAAATTGTTCACTGCAAATCAAACAATCGAAAGTTGAGAAATCAATTATCGATAGTCAAGTATAATACAAACAACTATTCGAAACAACTGTATGACTATTCTCAGAAATGTATTCAAATTTGTTCATCCTTCTGTACAAATTAAACACAAGAAAGTACTGAAATCAATTTATTGTAGTCAAGTACCCATAAGTTAATTTGACTGACATAATAGAACTTTTCGTACCTACTCAAAATTATTCAGCCAGCGGGCATAAAGTACCTACTACTTAACGCCCAAGAGGCGTAATAGCTCACATAATCCTACAAAACTTTATAGAACTTACGTACTTTAGTCCGTGTGGGTGAAAATTATTTTAATTATATAACTATAATGCCTTCTTTTTACGTCTAAAATTCATAAGAATTTTTTCAGATATTTACGATATAACGGAGTTCCAGGATAAAATACGGAGAAAATAAGACTCTCGGTTCTCCGTATTCTATCGAACTCGTTTGACTCTTGTTCCCGCCAATTCGTGCATCTTGAGCGTTTGTTGACATCGCTCGAACGATGTATTCGCGAGCTGCGCGCGGGGACTGCGCGACTTTGGCGGTTGCAAAGTCGCGCTCGATTCATTTTTGAATCAGATTCTCTCGGGCTGTCAAACCGCGCGTACGCGAGTTAATTTGATCGTCCGCGAAGAAAACGGTATCGTGCATCCTCACCGGTGCAGAGCAGCGCCCGTACACGTACCGACAACGAAGAGCAGCGCACGTGAGAAATCCAAGCCACTGCTGGGGTCCGAAGCGTCTGTAGGTGAACGCTGGACGTTAGGACTCGGCCTGAACACTCCGAAGTCGACCGGAGGATAAGGCCTGACGCAGGAGCGGATTTGTGAGCGAGCGACGAGAGGAGTGCACTCCTCTCCCGGTAAGCCTCTTTGTACTTCCCGTGCAGCGATTTATTTGTGTATTTTCGACTCGCAGCGGCGAGTGGCCGGTGGTGCGTTCACCGGCCCAGCGAAAATAGATACCTTGATCCGCCCGAGCCGAGCGGCGGATCCCGTCTTCTTGTCGGTGCGCAGCACGACGCGTATTTTTATGTAAAGTCTTTTTTTTCACTCATCCCGTTACAATGGCACCCTAACGTGTTGGGTTTAAGGAGAAGGTTAGCGGTCGGTACATTCGAGACCGGCCTATTCAAATTGCGTTTCGTTTAAATTCGCCCGCGCGTGAATCACTGCACCGGACTAATCAGCAGACGGCCAGTGGCCATAAGCCGTTATAGCTGATAGGCGCAGTGATTTAAACTCGCCAAGTCGAGGTGCCGGACGTAAACAAACAGACAAGAAGACCGCGCCGCGCATAGAAACATAAACACAAAACAGCAGATTGCTTGTTTTTGTAGGTGTTTATGTTTATGCTCGGGCAGTATTGTGTATACTCGTCCCGAGCCTTTTAAACTGCTGTAAAGCCAGGGCGAGAGCATTTAAACGACGATTGTAGTTGTTTTCGTCGTCATATGTGGCGAAATTAAATTCCTTTTTTTTTTGAAGTGAGATTTTAAGCGATTTTCACGCGATTTTTCTTGGAATAGAGTGACCGTGCCTGTGCGTGCAGCCGGTCGAAAGTGAGAACACTTTCATTCCTTTTTTTTTATTGCGGGATTTAGTCAAATCGGTATCTTCGCTAAAAATTTTTTTTTGGAATTGCCACGCTCTCTCCCCCTAGCTAGCTGCATCGAGATACGTTGTTCTCGAGCGGCTTGGGACAATTGTATGTGGTAGTTAGGATTCTAACATTGTAATTTGCGTAACAGACGGCCAATTCGAGAGAGAATCTCAGCAGTTAGTTGCGCACGCACACAATTCGTCGCCAAATTTTTGTATAATCGGTCTAGCTTCAGAAGATGGGATCATCGACCTCAGAAGAACTAGTCGAATCGATGGAGCAGTGTCGCAAAAATCTAGAGTTGAGCTTCCAAGCTGTAATAGAAGCAAATACAGCTCTAAATTTAAGAAGCACTGGATGTATCGAGGGGATTCTAGGCGAATCACTCAATGGCCGATGGGAAATTACAACCCGGTCCACTTCACACAAGAAATAAGTGGAAGTGCAATTGAGCAGTTCACAAGGAGACTCGAATTGAGGAATAAGTACGTCAACGGAACAATCCTCAACGCATGCAGAGCTCCAAAAGCGAACTACAACGCAGATCCCTCGACCCACAGCCTGTTTCAGCAATTGACGTCGAACAAAGCAGTCGACAACAACTTGCTGAGATCCATGAAGACACATGTATTGCAGATCATGAATCAAAGAACAGGCAGTCCTCCCGACGTAAGAAACGAGGCTCTCACGTCACTAGGGAGCTCTGTAACTCCAGCAGGAGGACGAGGTGAGGTCCAGATGCAACTAAAGTGCAGCACAGCCTGCACCCAGTCCGAAGAATCCGAGAACGCGAGTCGCTTGGGGAATGCAGACCGCACATGGATTTCGGACAGCTGTGCCGCAACTTTACCATCGCCAGCAATTTTAGCGTCCATGCACGAAATCGACGTCGGAGTAAGCACAGCCTGGGGGAGGGGAGATCCTCCAAGCTCCCCCTGTTCGTGAAGTCTGATACTCCACGTCGCTTGGCGTATACAGACTGTCTGAAGGCACCGAACGGCTGTGCTGAATACTCACAAGCTCACGACGACAGAGCAAATACAGCCTGGGGGAGGGAAGATCCTCCAAGCTCCCCCCTGTCTGGAACGTCCAATATAAGCCGCTTGGAGAATATATCGGAAGCGGACGGCTGTATTACCGTCTCTCAGACTCCTGAAGAGGAAGAACAGCCAAGCCTTCCAAGGAACAGCGATGGAAAGATTGACAATCTGGTGACGGCACAACTGGTGGACAGCACGCCGATTATCTTGCAACTCTTTGACGCATCAACGCAAACAGAAATTGAGCGTCGTTGCGAGTGTAAGTATAATCGGATGCGCAAATTGGAGGAGGTTCAAAAATTTAGATGCTTAAGTGAAGAAGTGAGACGGCTGCACGATGAGCTGCACCAGCTGCGAGTGCAAATGTCATCGCTTCATGATTCAGCTGCGTTTAACAAGATCCGAGTTGCAGGCGCAACCAAGCGCTCTGCCAAGTCGCGACCTCGATCTGGCCAAGGGACTAGAGACAACCTCAAGTCGTTCCAAAGCCCGCAAAAGTCCAGCTCGACAGGGAAAAAGGAGGCGTATGCATCGGCCACGCAACGAACACAAGGTCACCCAAAGGAGACTAACACAAGAAATCCTCGAGCGGACCCGGTTCGAACCAAAAGGTGGGTTCGAATCCGTGGACGACGGTATTTTCTCGACGCCGCAAACGGCGGTCAACTAAGCCAAACTTGGCCACTCGAGAATACCTCTCATCAAGGTCGAGGAACACGCTCGGGTCATATAACTCCTCACCACCGAGTCCAACCAAAAAATTGTGTTGGACGTGCCAGTCATCGACGCATCTTCAGCCGGAGCCTCAGCGCCATGAGAGGCGACAGCCTCCGGTCCGTCAAGCGTCATCTGACGAGTCTCGACCACCGTTGGAGTTCAGCGGACTCACGGTGAAGAGCGACCCACCGTGCGCATGCGTACGATCCCTCGACGTGGATCAAGTGGTTGCCGCTTTGATGCAAGCGGTAACTAGCGCGTATCCGGGCCTGTCGCTCAGCTCGTCAACGCCGCCGTTGACGTAAAGTCGTATTGAACGAGAGCCTCGGTATCGAGTTGCTTCTCTCCCGCTACGCAACGTCTGGGAGAGGGGTATAACGGAGTTCCAGAATAAAATACGGAGAAAATAAGACTTTGGTTCTCTGTATTCTATCTAACTCGTTTGACTCTCGCTCCCGCGAATTCGTGCATCTCGAGCGTTTGTTGACATCGCTCAAACGATGTATTCGCGAGCTACGCGCGAGGACTGCGCGACTTTGGCGGTTGCAAAGTCGCGCTAGATTCATTTTTGAATCAGATTCTCTCGAGCTGTCAAACCGCGCGTACGCGAGTTAATTTGATCGTCCGCGAAGAAAACAGTATCGTGCGTCCTCACCGGTGCAGAGCAGCGCTCGTACACGTACCGACAACGAAGAACAGTGCACGTGAGCAATCCGAGCCACTCCTGGGGTCCGAAGCGCCTGTAGGTGAACGCTGGACGTTAGGACTCGGCCTGAATACTCCGAAGTCGACCGGAGGATAAGGCCTGACGCAGGAGCGGATTTGTGAGCGAGCGACGAGAGGAGTGCACTCCTCTCCCGGTAAGCCTCTTTATACTTCCCGCGCAGCGATTTATTTGTGTATTTTCGACTCGCAGCGGCGTGTGGCCGGTGGTACGTCACCGGCCCAGCGAAAATAGATACCTTGATCCGCCCGCGCCGAGCGGCGGATCCCGTGTTCTTGTCAGCGCGCAACGTGACACGTTTTTGATGTAAATGATTATTTAGAATAGACCTTGTTATTGTGCTGTGATATAATTGAGGCTATTCTTCATTTATCGACCTTAACCTAACCTTCTCCCGGATACCGCCGCCTCCGCGGGAAAACGACTCCGCTGGTCGTTTTGATATCTGAGCATAGCGCGCTTTACTCTTTGAGCGCGCGCTTTTAACTCAGCGATCCAATTAGTTGGAAAGCGAAGTTCGCGTGCGATCTTCGCGTTGTTTTCGGGATTCCAGGAGCAGATCCCCGGGCAAGTCATTTTAGTCTGACACCCGCGGCTCCGTGTTCTAGGGCATCGCTGGCCTGTGGCTTTTTGGGATCTTACCCCACTAGCCATCCCGTTACAACGAAAAGTCAAAGCCTATGTAAAAAAATTACATAATTACCAACACATACTTTTCTTTCATTATTCTTTCTCAATTTTGAACTTTCTATAATATTACGCATCTTCGGAGGACAAAAGAACTCTAGAGCTGCTCTAGCTGGAGTGGACCTTCGTTCTCCCATACATACTTGGCGGGCTCGACGGTTTGATGTTCAAGGTGTAGACATGATGGTAATTTTCATATAAATATTCATATCGTTCAAAGATCAGATAAAATGTATATAAATGGGTTGCTTCTGCATATTAAGGTGATGTGATACCCACACTATTACTCAATTGAGGGTTTCCATTTTTCTCCTTCAATTTTAAACTTTTTGGAAAAAACTCTTTGAGACGTTGTAAGTTTAATAAAGACCTACAACGTATCAAAAAGTTTTTTTCTTGAAATTAAAAATTGAATGAGAAAAACGGGAACCCAGTTTTGAGTAATAGCGTGAGTATCGCATCACCTTCAATAGAAAGTGCAAACCTGCGTGAATATATCATTTGATATCTCATATGAGATCCCATAATATATAAAATCGCAGATGACATCACATATATGAGATCTCATATGAGATCTGATGTCTGAAATACTCATATGAGATCTCACATGATATTTACACACGGGAAAATGATAAAAAATAGGTTGCTTATAAAATGGTTAGTAAATTTAAAGCACTTCTGACCAGAAATTTATATGCATTTTTTATTTCATTCCCGTTTAAAAAAACACGTACTCGAGGAAAAATATTTTCGGTAATGAAAGTAAATCATGATTCTGTACATGTAGGGATATAGTATATTTAAACGGTAACAATTAAAAATTAGAGCGAATCTAATTATTTATAGTGTGCTTATAGGTATAAACATTGTTAGTGAATTTGTGCAAAAATTTAGTATTCTATATTTACAAAGCCCACCGATGAACTGCAAACCATCGGGCCCGCCAAGTATGTATGGAAGAACGGAGGTCCACTCCTGCTAGAGCAGCTCTAGAGTTCTTTTGTCCTCCGAAGATGCGTAATATTATAGAAAGTTCAAAATTGAGAAAGAATAATGAAAAATAGGTATGTGTTGGTAATTATGTAATTTTTTTACATAGGCTTTGGCTTTTCGTAAATATCTTAAAAAATTCTTATGAATTTTAGACGTAAAAAGAAGGCATTATAATTATATAATTAAAATAATTTTTACCCACACGGGCTAAAGTACGTAAGTTCTATAAAGTTTTGTAGGAGTATATGTGAGCTATTACGCCTCTTGGGCGTTAAGTAGTAGGTACTTTATGCCCTCTGGCTGAATAATTTTGAGTAGGTACGAAAAGTTCTATTATGTCAGTTAAATTAACTTATGGGTACTTGACTACAATAAATTGATTTCAGTTCTTTCTTGTGTTTAATTTGTACAGAAGGATGAACAAATTTGAATACATTTCTGAGAATAGTCATACAGTTGTTTCGGATAGTTGTTTGTATTATACTTGACTATCGATAATTGTTTTTACAACTTTCGATTGTTTGATTTGCAGTGAACAATTTGAATGTATTTAGTTACATATAATTTGTTCAGCATATATTGACTAAAAGAAGTAAAAGACTTTTTCACTAGTATTTCAAAGAGATGGCGAGAGAGAGAGAGAGAGAGAGAGAGAGAGAGAGAGAGAGAGAGGGTGGGAAGAGAGGGAGGTAGAGTATATTATACAGAATAAACTTCTATACTTGCCTTATTTCATACTTTCATACGTAGAAAGTTTTACATTAATAATCTTATTATTTGTATAGTCATGAAAAAAATGATTACCATTTATAGAGAGTGCTTATTGAATAGATGAAATTAGAAGAAATAAAAGGACTAGACAAATTATGTTGTTAGAACGTACTTAATAAATTAGGTTTTTTAAAAACGTGTTTATTGTTTAAAAAAAAATATTTAAGCTCTTATTAAAGTTTTTGGTACAGAGTTTGACGGATGTTGACAGAGAGAGTGGGGGAGGGAGGGCGAGAGAAAGAGAGAAAGAGAGAGAGTGGGAGGGAGAGAGAGGGTGGTGAGGGAGGGAGAGAGGGCGAGAGAGAGAGAGAGGGATTCATTATACTTTTTTAATGATTAAATAATTCATTAAGATTTGAGGTATGATGATAAATAAAATAGTATTGATTGTATGATTAATTAAGTCATGAAAATAGTTCGTTTTATTTTTATGGATTCCAGGAAAAATTTATACTTCCCTTATTTTATTCTTACGTAGAAAGTTTTATTATTTCTACTTTAAATTAGTTTAGATAAATGTATAAATCAAATATTTTCGAGAAAAAAAGTTTAATTGCTTTCTTTTTGGAGGAAACATTTTTCGAAGATTCTGTAGATATTTCAGAATAAAATTTGTTAAAAAAAGCATTTGTTTTCATAAAAATTTTGTCGAAACGATATAAAGTAAGCTTGAAATTAATACCTTAAAGGTCATGTCACAACCTAAACAAGGCTATCCTTTTATAAGGAACGATGGAAAAAAGCCTAAAATTGAGGAATTAGATGAAACCTTATAGCCACAAATTTTCAGAGGTAGTATCCATGCGAAAATTTATGATACGATTTACCAGTACGGTGCAATATCAATTTATTTAAGTGAAAGCAGTCAAATTTTAACGATTCAAATTTTAATGAACATGTTTTTTTCATGTAAAATACTGTAGAGAATGGCCCAAAAGTTTCGTACAGAATGTTCTATAGCTTTTTAGGTGCAGCAAACTAATATTTCGACAGTCAGTTTTTTACATGCACATTCCTGTTCCTATATCTTGATGTTTTGTTTATGGATAGACGAAAGAACATCGAATAATCTCATATACGTAGCACGTACTCGTATAACGGAGATTCCACAATAAGCTGCTCTGCTCCACTCTGCCCTGCTCTGCCTGATCTGCCTTACCTGCTAAGCCTGTTACTGGCTTTGATTGGTTAATTCCTTTGACAAAACTGATGGGATAGATGGAATTAACCAATCACCGCCAGAAGCAGGCTTAGCGGGTAAGGCAGAGCAGGGAAGATCGGAGCAGTTCGGAGCAGAGCGGAGCAGAGCAGAGCGGATCAGAGAAGAGCAGTATTGTGGAATCTCCGTTAACCTTTTCAGGACGGGGATTTTTACGTTGAAATTGGACTTTTTTTACTCGATATTTGTACATAAAATCAAAGAAATTGTCACGTCGAGTGCCTGACAAAAATTGTGGTCGAAATATCGACCAGTCCCGTCCTTAAAAGGTTAATGTCTTTTCCTTACTTATTCCTAACAGTGAATCCACATTGCATGCCGTATGCCGTATGCGCTATGCCGTCAGAAAAAAAGTTGTCTGAAATCTATAGGATTATAACTCTATGGTTATGAATCCTATAGGAATTGTAATCATAGAGTTATAAATCCCATAGATTTCGGACAACAAACTTTTTTCCGACGGAATAAGGCATAAGGCATACGGCATGCAATGTGGATTCACTGTTAGGCTGAAATCACATGGTGCGGCATAGAGCTGCGGCATAGAGGTTGCGTCATGGGTACTGCCAATCAGAGCTCAGAGCTATTTTTGAATTTGAAGAATAGCTCTGATGATTGGCTGCCTCCATGACGCAACTTCTATGGCCCTTCACACAGCTCTAATTTACAGATACAGTGAGACACAGGTACAAACAATAACAATAATAACATTGGTTTCTATATCTATATATATATATATATTAGTTATAAATCAGATACAAATTAAGAAACAAGGGGCGTATTCCGAAATACGGAAATTAGGGTACGGAGTTTCGGAACGGCATGTTAAATTATGAAGCGTCCCGAAATGTGTAACCAACCACGTTCATGAAAATAGACCACTCTAAATAATTATCGTCAACGGTCGGTCATGCCCTGTCATTCCCAGCAAGTTAAGGCTGATTTACAACGTCCAGTTTGTCATATAATTATGGAACGTTCCGTAACCTCACAGCACCGGACAAATAATTTTGAAGCGATCCGAAAAGTCGTACGGCAGTTTCCACATTTCGGAATATGCCCAAGAGATTTGTAACCCATGTATCCGTCTGTTCCTCATATATATAGATATAGTAACCCATGTTATTGCTTGTATCTGTGTCTCATTGTATCTATAACACCAATCCACATTACGTGCCATGTGCGCTGTGACTGTGCCATGTGAGGAACCGAAAAAAATTGTTGTTCGACATCAGTCAGCGTCAAAGGCTAAATTAGAACCACGTCCAAAACAAGTAGGTCTGTTCTACCCTGTCGTAAATTTTAAATGTTAATAACAGTTAATAACTGTTAAAAATTATTTATAACTATTTAGAACTGTTTAAGAGGGCTAAACACCTTTTTTCTCTGAAATAAGAAGTCACATTTTAATACATAGATGTAAACTAATTATTTCATACTTTTTACATATAAAAGTGGGTATATTTACCTTACCTTAAAACTTTCTCCGATGGGCCTTTTATATGGTCCAGAACCATAGTCATCGATGAAACAAGTTTTTTCACTATCCGTAAGCTTTGAAATTTTCCTGTGGATGGATTGACTTCAGATTTGAACTAAATTACTCCTGAATAGTACGATTCTCATATGAGTGTAGGGATTTTTGATCTAATGAGGAAAAAAAAATTGTGCTGTTTTTCAAGAGTTTTTTTTTAATTTTTTTAAATTTTTTATATTTTTTCATAATTTTTCTGATGTAAAAATTTTTCCGACATTTAATCCTAAATCCCTACACTCATATGAGAATTATACTATTCAGGAGTAATTTAGTTCAAATCTGGAGTCAATCCATCCACAGGAAAATTTCAAAGCTTACGGATAGTGAAAAAACTTGTTTCATCGATGACTATGGTTCTGGACCACATAAAAGGCCCATCGGAGAAAGTTTTAAGGTAAGTTAAATATACCCACTTTTATATGTAAAAAGTATGAAATAATTAGTTTATATTTATGTATTAAAATGTGACTTCTTATTTCAGAGAAAAAAAGGTGTCTAGCCCCCTTCAAACTGTTTATAAGTGTTACCAAATGTATGATTTTGGACACATTTTTTCTAATTATAATACTTTGTAACAGTTTCAAACAGTTTTTAATAGTTTTAAACACTTACAAACAGTTTCAAATAATTTTAAATTTGATATATTTCAGGAAAAATTAATAATTAATAAATTATTATTATTATTATTATTATTAATAATTAATAATTATTTAATAGCCTCATTATTATAATCATGAGAATCAAGGAGTGCGGGAGCACTCCGAAGGCAAGTAACAGTCAAACAATGCAGAAGAAGCCTAAGGAGTGTTTAATTATACTAATAATTAATTATTACTATGTTAATAATAATAATTAATAAATATTTAAAAATTATTAAATAATTGAATAACTCTTACAAACTGTTAAAAACTGTTGAAAAATGTTACAAACAGTTACAAACAGTTACAAACGATTAATAACGTCCAAAATCCTACATTTTGTAACATTTTTAAACAGTTTATAACTCTTTCTAGCAGTTTTTAACATTTTTGAACAAAAATATTTCCGCTAGGGTACTTTAGCCTTTGACGCTGACTTTAACAGATGTCGAACAACAATTTCTTTTCGGTGCTCGCATGGCACAGTCACAGCGCACATGGCACGTAATGTAGATTGGCATTGTAGATGTTAGAGCTGTGTGAGGGAGATTGTACATAACCGCTGCGCTACGCTGTCGCATTGATTACTTGTAGACCTCGTCGCTAATTGGCTAATATTTAAATGTTAGCCAATCAGCGACGAGGTCTACCAAGTAACCAATGCGACAGCGTAGCGTAGCGCCGCGCAGCGTAACGCAGCGCTTATGTACAATCTCCCTGAAGCGGCTATGCCGCAGCTCTATGCCGCACCATGTGCTTCAGCCTAAACGTATCAATCTATACCTCTTGTTTTACTTTATTGTATTGTACTTACAATAAAACATAGAGAAAAAATAGAAATTGGAATTATGCACTACAATGTTGACAAAATGTGTAAAAAGAGCCTTTATAAACTTTATATCTCTCATGATATATTAGATTATTACACGAAAAAAAAATTGTTTTGGAAAAATTACTATTTTTTATATAGTAACCATGGGACACATTCAAATTTTCATGAAAATTACTATAATTTATGGTAAAAATTGTTATTTGTGTAGTAAAAGTTACAAAATTATAGCAATTTTTATTATAAATTATAGTAATTTTCATGAAAATTTGAGTCTGTCCACGGTTACTATAGAAAATAGTAACTTTTCCTACAAAATTTTTCTTTGTGTATATACACTTATACAGAGATAAATGTAGAATATGTTGTGCATGCCATCCAAACTCCAGAATGCATGTTAGGAAACCAGTATCGCTATGGTATATATGTACTGTAATATTTACAGACCACATGGCTTCTCTGAAACATTTGGCACCCCTCACCATAAGCTAATCATTAATTATCAAAATTATTATCTGAATCTTGTCTCGAAAAATATTTACCAAGAACTCCTCTGAAACATTTTGACATCTCCTACCCTGGGAAAATCATACATGAGGATAACTGAGCACTCTAATTTGTTGAAATTTTCACTTAAATAGTCGAGTCACGAGTATTCATTGAGCGCGCCCTAACCTATGCATGATTTCCCGAATACCGCCCTCTACCCTTTTCAGCAGCTGCAGCTAGTCGCAGGCATTGCCTCCTAGAGGAACATCGGTAGCGGGAGTAAGTATCTCAATAGCCGCTTGCAGGTTAGACCAAGCGGCGTTGCACAGGAAAGACCGGCTGCGCTGGTAACGCTAGGTCATAGCGAGCAGCCGGTAGTTCGCGGGCAGCAGTTGGCAGCAGCGGCAGAGCGCAGCGCCGGTTCTAGTAGAAAGCGGCCTAGGCTTTCTACAATAGAAGCCGGGCTCGCATGTTCGGAATCTGTGCCGAGGCGCTTCTGCCGGACTACAGGTAATTCTACAACGGTGAGTTGCTCGGGCGTAGAATACACCCGTATATTACCCCGCGAATCCCCCTGAGAGGGATTATAACCCTCTCCATAACCGAACCCCGTTACACTACGTAGATTAATAACTTATCATTACCTACACATAATCTTGTAAAGAAACATAACCAGTTTATGAACTGAGAATCACTGAGAATCAAAGCTTTCTTGATATTCTTGTATAGATTAAACTTTTGACGTCTCCCATCCTGGGAAAATTATAACATTCTTGTAATTTTTTAAACTAAGCACTTTTATATTCGTTGAAATTTTCACAATAACACGTCACTGTCGCTGTTTTCAGTATTTTAATTTTCATTTCAAATAATCTTTTAATTAGTGCTTAAATAAATATGTACAACAGCATAGCACAGGCGCACTGATATCAACTAAGTTTCTTGAAGGTAACAAATGCTTTTTAAATCAAAGCTCAGATCAAATTTCACATAAATAGTTCTTTGTTGTATTTATATATAGCATACTGCATAAAATAAATATATTCGCCAGACTATGAGAAAAATGTATGATCTGAAAATGAAAAATAAAAACTACACAAAGTATCTATTTTTTCATTTGATTATATTTTTTTACATGGTATATCTAGTAATAAAAAATATACTTTTATATATATATATATATATATATATATATATATATATATATATATATATATATATATATATATATATATATATATATATATATATATATATATATAAGTATGTGGGTGAACCGGTTTTGGAGAGGTATAGTTCTTTTTCTCAGAGCTGCCTATGTCCAGGGGATGCCTTATACCGGCAGAATTCTCTGCCGTACCGACCACAATGTTTTTAATTAAATAGTAATTGTTATAAGCTTTTCGTTGAATTCTGAGAGTTGACGCACATAGACAAGCTTATTATCTACTTCCCGGTCAAATTTCAGACAAATCTGTTGGAAAATAAAGATGAAATTTGAGAACTCGCAACGTCGCATAATACCATATTAACCCCAAAATACGACATTTTGCGAGTTCTCATCAGCGAATATATAAACCTCCAATGTACAATTTTTAGCAAAAGCCAGTATAATTGAAATATTTTGCTGCCATTTTGAATCTTTAAAATCTGAGTTCAGATCCGTCATAATCGAATCCAGAAATCCCGTATACGGAAAGAAGAATTCACAGCTGTAGCCCGTGACGCGCGAGAAAAAAATAGCGTGCCATATAGCATCGCCGGATGTCGTGACATATGCGTCTATGACTGTGACTGTGGTCATTTCGATGAACTGTGCTCGCCTGACACGGCTGTAGGCCGTGACTGTCACTGAGTTCAAGCTTTAACGCGCACGGCGGCAAGCGTAAGTGGCACGTCTGACGACTGCGGCAGTCACCCTGTATAGCGTTGCCTAGAGACCATCGTTGACATGTCTGAATTTCGCGCCGTCACACGGTGGCAGAGAAGGTACCCACTTACTCTGTTATAACTCACGGCCTATAGCTCTGAATGCTTCTTTCCGTGTATATACAATTTTCAGGAAAATTCAGTAATATTTCAATACGTGACAGACATTTTCGTTCTGTCATTTTGAATTTCCAATATCTGAGTTCAGATTCGTAATCAGCTAATTCGGAAACCCCATACATACAATTTTTTTGCAAAATCCAACATTATTTCAATATTTTACTGCCATTTTGAATTTTTAAAATCTGAGTTCATATTCGTAATCAGCGATCGACAAATTCAGTACATTCAATTTTTAGCAAAACAGAAAAGTTCAATTTTTGGCCGCCATCTTGGGTATGCCATTTTGAAGTTTCATAATCTGAATTCTGATTCATCGTCATGCGAATCCAGAAATTTCCCATATGCAGTTGTAAAATTCAGCAATATTTCAATATTTGGCAGCCATTTTGAATTGGCAAACTATGAGTTCAGATTCGTAATCAACGAATCCAGATGGGTTCCCTATATACAATTTTCAGCGAAATCCAGTGATATTTGAATATTTGGCCTCCATCTTCGATGCGCCATTTTGAATTCTGAAAATCTGAGTTCGAATTCATAATCAGTGAATCAAAATACCCAACATACAATTTTCAGCAAAATCCAGTAATATTTCAATTTTTGGCAGCCATTTTGTATTTTCAAAATCTGATTTCAAATTTCTAATCAGCGAATGCGGAAACCCATAATATACAATTTTTAGGAAAATCTGAGTTCAGATTCATAATCAGCAGATCCAGATACGCCTATATACAATTTTCAGCAAAATCCAATAATATTTGCATATTTGGCCTTCATTTTCGATCAGCCATTTTAAATTCTGAAAATCTGAGTTCAGATTCATAATCAGCGAATATAGAAACCTCCTGTGTACAATTTTTAGCAAAAGCCAGTATAATTTAAATATTTTGCCGCCATTTTGAATTTTTAAAATCTTAGTTCAGATCAGTCATAATCGAATTCAGAAATCCCCTACAAGTACAATTTTCAGCAAAATCTAGTAATATTTCAATTTTTGGAAGCCATCTTGGGTCCTCTATATTGAATTTTCAGAATATTAGTTACGATTCCTAATTGCGGAAACCCACTGTTGACAATTTTTAGCTAACTCAAGTAAAATTTCAATTTTTGTTAGTCATCTTGGGTCCACCAGACTGAATTTTCAAAACACATGTTCAGGTTCATAATCAGCGAAACCAAAAATCCGGTATATACAATTTTCAGCAACATCCGATAATATTTCAATATTTGACCACCATCTTCGAATCCGCCATTTTGAATTCTGAAAATCTGAGTTCAGATTCGACATCAGCGTATCCAGAAATCCCTTTTAAACAATTTTCAGCAAATCCAGTAGTATTTGAATATTTCGCCTCCATCTTCGATCAGCCATTTTGAATTCTGAAAATCTGAGTTGTGATTCGTAATCAGCGAATCCACATACCCCTTATATACAATTTTCAGTAAATTACAGTAGTTTTGGAATATTTTGCCTCCATCTTCGATCAGCCATTTTGAATTCTGAAAATCTGAGTTGTGATTCGTAATAAGCGAATCCACATACCCCGTATATACAATTTTCAGCAATATCAAGTAATAATTCAATTTTTGGCATCCATCTTGTGTCCTCTATTTTCAATTTTCAAAATCTGACTTACGATTCCTAATTGGCGAAACCGGAAACCCACTCTATACAATTTTTAACAAAATCAAGTAAAATTTAAATTTTTGTTAGCGATCTTGGGTCCACCAGTCTGAATTTTCACAATATATGTTCAGATTCGTAATCAGCGAAACCAAAAATTCCGTATATACAATTTTCAGAAAAATCCAATAATATTTCAATATTTTACCACCATTTTCGAATCCGCCATTTTGAATTTTCAAAATCTGAGTTCAGATTCGTAATCAGCGAATCCAGAAATCCCTTTTATACAATTTACAGCAAATCCAGTAATATTTGAAGATTTCGCCTCCATCTTCGATCAGCCATTTTGAATTCTAAAAATCTGAGTTATGATTCGTAATAAGCGAATCCACATACCCCGTATATACAATTTTCAGCAAAATCCAGTAATAATTCAATTTTTGGCATCCATCTTGTGTCCTCTATTTTCAATTTTCAAAATCTGAGTTACGATTCCTAATTGGCGAAACCGGAAACCCACTCTATACAATTTTTAGCAAAATCAAGTAAAATTTAAGTTTTTGTTAGCGATCTTGCGTCCACCAGTCTGAATTTTCACAATATATGTTCAGATTCGTAATCAGCGAAACCAAAAATTCCGTATATACAATTTTCAGCAAAATCCAATAATATTTTAATATTTGACCACCATTTTCGAATCCGCCATTTTGAATTTTCAAAATCTGAGTTCAGTTTCGTAATCAGCGAATCCAGAAATCCCTTTTATACAATTTTCAGCAAATCCAGTAGTATTTGAATATTTCGCCTCCATCTTCGATCAGCCATTTTGAATTCTGAAAATCTGAGTTATGATTCATAATCAGCGGATCCACATACCCCTTATATACAATTTCTAGCAAATTCCAGTAGTTTTTGAATATTTTGCCTCCATCTTCGATCAGCCATTTTGAATTCTGAAAATCTGAGTTGTGATTCGTAATCAGCGAATCCACATACCCCTTATATACAATTTTCAGCAAAATCGAGTATAATTTCAATTTTTGTTAGCGATCTTGCGTCCACCAGTCTGAATTATCACAATATATGTTCAGATTCCTAATCAGCGAAACCAAAAATCCCGTATTATGGTAATACAAATTTCAGCAAAATCTAATAATATTTCAATATTTGACCACCATCTTTTAATCCGCCATTTTGAATGTTTTTAATCTGAGTTCAGATTTGTAATAAGCGAATCCAAAAACTCCTTATATACAATTTTCAACAAAATACAGTAATATTTCAATATGTGGCCGACATCTTCGATTCGCCATTTTGAATTCTGAAAATCTGAGTTGAGATTCGTAATCTAGAAATCCCCTAAATACAGTATTATTTAAATATTTTGCCGCCATTTTTAATTTTTAAAATCTAAGTTCAGATTCGTAATAAGCGACTCCAAAAACTCCTTATATACAATTTTCAACAAAATACAGTAATATTTCAATATGCGGCAGACATTTTCGTTCCGCTATTTTGAATTTTCAAAATCTGAGTTCGGATTCTTAATCAGCGAATCTCGATACCCCCTATATACAATTTTCAGCAACATATCTATAAGAGATTAGTTGTAGTGGGGTAGGTGGAGGGGTATGTGGTGGGGTAGGTGGAGGGGTGTGGATGGGAGTGGAGGGGCAGACGCCCTTCAAAATAACGTAAAATTTGAAAGAATTTAACGGTAAAAAGTGGTGGGATGGTGGAGGGGAGGTGGAGGGGGGCGAAGGAGGTGGAGGGGGGTGGGGGGTGGAGGTAGGTACCCATTTTTGCCCTTACAACTATATAATATAGGATGATATATACACAAGCGTAAGTAAGATATCGATATAGATATACAAACGTATAAGATAGACGACAACCGGAAGTGTCGTAAGAGCTGCAAACCGGATTTCTGAATAACAAGGAGAAAAGTATGGAGAGGACCCGCGTAAAAATAAAAAAGATCTTTTCAAGATCTTTTCAAGACTCATCTCGAAAATGAGTCTTTTTATTACCTTTTCGAGATATATATGAGACCCAAAGAAATGCAGCCTTGAGCGATTTTGAAGATCTTACTGAGATCTTTATTTTTAAATATTTCTTCATTTTTGAGATAATGATAATAGTCTTATCAAGATCTATATAAAGATATATAAGCTCTAAAATCAAAAAAGGCTTTGAATAAGGTCTCAGTAAGATCTCAGTAATAAAAAGACTAGCTTTCGAGCTGAGTTAAAAAAGGCTTTGAATAAGATCTCAGTAAGATCTCAGTAACAAAATGACTCGCTTTCGAGATGAGTTAAGACTCAACTAATACTAATTACTAATACTAAACTAATTTATGATCACTAACAATTATTATTACTCGTAATTTTTATTCAAACTCTATATAATTACATAATTCAATAACGTATGCATAATCGTGATTGTCTCTAGACATTTTTATAAAAAAACAAGTTGAAATTATTCTTTTTACGTCTATGGCAACAATTACTTCCGGTACTGACTACGTTCATGCATATATATTAGGTAGTTGTACATGATTGTGAGAAAAAGCGTGACGATATTTTCGTTCACAAATTAATGCATAGATTTTGCAATCATCATTACAATTGCATTTATGTTTGCATTCACAGTTCTCACAGCATACTTTAACGAAATATTTTATTATTCCTATACCAAAATCGGTGCTTTTAGAGAACTTTATACACGAAGAATTCTTTTTTTTTTCGCTTACTGTACGAGTCTGTCTCATATACTAGATTATGCTTAAGTAATCTATGAAATACATGTATTTGAGTTTCACTAAAATCTGTCCCTAAAATACGTTTTATATTCTTCAAATTCTTTTCTCTATATTCATTGCCTATCATAAAAATTTTATCTGATAACTTTTTTAATTTTCGTCGATACATGTATTTATTTTCGTTTTTTAGACAAAATGTCTCAACTTCCTTATTATTTAAATATTTTGTTTTTAACTTTGTTAAATAAAAAAAAAATCGACATCGTTGACGTAATTTGCAGTTCTGGGTTTTTAGAACTATGAACAAAAGTCTTAAGAATTCCATTAAAATTCTCGAAAGAGTAACACGAAGGTCCAAATTTTTTAACTACTTCAGTTGAATGTAGTACCATGTGGACATTACAAGTCATGTGTCTCTTTGAGTAATTTACTTGAAATTCTTTTACATATTTGTGTAAAGCTTTGTAAGCACTATCTATCTTATCATTCGAAATAGTTGACATACTCAAAAGAGTAATTGAAAAAACTAATAAAATATGATGATTAAAAAGATCTTCATGCATAAAATTTTTTAAAATGGGTAGATTATAAACAAGTAAAAAGTCTTTCAATTCTGAAGCTTTCCAATATTTTATATCGTCAAGATCTCGCGGTATTCTATTAACTTTTTCAATGAGTCGAATTGACGTTAACAATCGATTTATTGCCGACATATAAGGTCGTAATGAAAAATAACATTTTACATATTCAGAATCAAACCAAAGAGATATAAGCTTTTTCATAACATTAATGTGTACACAATGCATTACATCAATCGCTGTCATTCGAACGTAATCTTTTAAAATGTATTGCAACATACTACGACCTTTAACGCCGAAAATAGAAATAGTTTCACTTCTTTTCTTTTCCTTAATTTCTTCAGCTTTTTGAGAAAATTCTACGGTTTCTAATATTGGTCTTATCTCAATTTTCTCGTGATATGGATAAACTTGTACATTATCATATCTTTCACCTTTGATTTTACAAAATTGACACTCATAGTACCCGCTATACAACTTCATATTCATGAAAAGGGCCTTTGCTTGTAAGTCAAGAGTTCCACAAAGAATAAGTGCTCTCACTTTTACGTATGATTTTAGGTTAGTTAATAAATTCACATCACGATACAATTTTTTTAATGATTCGTATAAAGCGCTTAAGAATAAATTTGGTTGTGGCTTATTTTTACCAAACTATAATCCAGCTAAAATCACATTTTCTACCAAACTATAATCCAGCTAAAATCACATTTTCTTTTTTTATTCTTATATGATACGGAAGCTCATTAATTATTAAATATAAGGGCAAAATACTAAATTTTGAGGATTTGAAAATTGGAACACCGTCTGTACGTTTTTGTTAATAACCAAAGAACCGTGATAGCTAGAAACCTTTTTTTTTTAGAAAATATAGGTATTTTAATTCTCTTTTAAATGCTACCTATCCCATTCTGATACATACAGCCATTCTCGAGAAATTACGATTCGAAAAAGAGGTTACAAAAATTTTAACCTCAAAAATCTCTGAAATTTATGAACCAATCATCTATCCCAAAGAAAGGTGCAGGTGGCAACCAAAAATCTACCTCTACAAGGAATTTTGAAGCGATTAACACAATTTTACTCCCGTAAATTGTCGCCACCTAAAACAGATTATAGCTATTCATAATCCCCATTATCATGATTTTTCTCAAAAAAATTGACCATTTAGTTTAAGAGTTAAAAAAAGCATTTAAAAAAAAAACTCGTTTTTGTTAATAACAAAATAACCGTGATAGCTAGAGAAATTTTTTTTTTAAATATAGGTTTTTTTATGCTCTTTCGAACACTACCCATCCGATTATAAAATTTAAATCCAATCATTAAAAAAAATCAAAAATAAATTTTTCGAAAATGAAAAATTCGACATAAAACAAAAAGGAATCAGTTAGTCGTACAGAATTATTTTTTTCCCGAATTCGGAATCAAAAAACAAAAAAAAATGAGACCCTGAAAAATTTGATAATATTAATAAGTACATGCAACTACAAAGTTTAGAGTATATGTTACGTTACGCATAATGTAAAAATTTTTACTTTTTATCGTCTTCTTATTTTTTTTTACGCTATTCTTATTTTAAAATATTAACTTCAGGAGCGTGAGTTTTATTCCCCTTACAGTAAAAGAAAAGAATGTGCTCTTGGCGACTGAAGTTCATTCAAGGCCACAAAGCGCTCATTCTTCTCTGCGCGATACCAGTGTAATACAACACCCTCTTCCGATCATGCGTTAGGGGGAAGGAGAATGACGAAGTTTTCGCACGCAGCAACAGCTAGCCGATGCACGCGTGGGAAGAACTGTTCGACGCGGCCACGATGCATCGAGGGCAGCACCGCTGGGCCCGTTACCGGCAAGCACACTTACCGGCCCCGTCTGAATGCATGACAGAGAGAGAGAGCGAGAGAGAGAGAGAGAGAGAGAGAGAGAGAGAGAGAGAGAGAGAGAGAGAGAGAGAGAGAGAGAGAGAGAGAGAGAGAGAGAGAGAGAGAGAGAGAGAGAGAGAGAGAGAGAGAGAGAGAGAGAGAGAGAGAGAGAGAGAGAGAGAGAGAGAGAGAGAGAGAGAGAGAGAGAGAATATAGAGGGGGTTGAACTTAACGCGTGCCTGCTGAATAAAGCGCGCCCCAGAGTTCATTATAGTCCAGACGCTTGAAAAGCGCAGTTCAAAAGGAAAAATTACAATCAGAAAGATTTAAGTAAAAGTATAATAATTACGTGTTTTCAGTTTATATTCAGATTTTATTTCAAACTTATTTTTACAAGTTCAGCAAAAATATATAAATCTAGAAGGAAGAAAATTATATACATATATATTACAAAGAAAATATCCAACTAGCAGAATTAATCGAGGGAACAAATTAAAGTTATATAAAACAATGCCATTTCAAGGATATCGAGGACTAATAATTTTGGAATAAAAACTTAACCAAAGGAATTCAGGACTTGTAACTCCATCCCAAGCCTTTCTCAAATTTGGATTTCGACTTCAGATACTGAAAAGTAAATATCATTATATAAGGGTATTTAAGCATAAAGATAAATAAAAATAAAATAAAATACGAATACGAAAATTCCAATCGCCTTGCATGAAGAATTAGGGGAATTTATTGCGAGGTCGCCAAACTTCTTTGATAACTAAATAAATTCGAGGTTTGGTATTAATTAACAAAATTTAGAAAAACACAAAAGAATTCAATTAAATTAACCTATAAGAAAATATACACCTACATAAATTAACCGTCAATAATTTATATTTAAAATCTATATAGACTAAAAATTAAAAATCTGTTCATATTTTATTTTTTCCCTTTTTACATTCAAACTTTGACACCAATACAATAAATTTCACTAACAATTCATGGGAATTGGATTCATCAGTGCAAACATAATTACCATATTCGAGCACAAACGGTTAAGCTGGAGCACGCACGTGTTACACCTGGTGTGTTACGATCTTCGTGGCCATTTCAAAATTTAGTTATTACAACTCCGTAGCGTAGTTAACCGAGACGTCTGCCCCTTGTAAATTCCTATTTTTGGGCAGAGAGAAAAGAAACTTAACATTTTTATACCAGATAGAGTTAACATACAATTCACACATACTTTCATTTGTTTTGACAAGTTATATTAGTTGAAAGAAAATAGAAAGCTCTAGTTCAACAGTCCCCCCTCTTGGTTCGAAAGACTATATAAGAAACTATAAGAAACGCTACTATTATCTCGGTTTGAAAAGGAGAGCCACCTGTCAAATATTGCCCTCCACTCTTTTCATGTCTAACCTCCCTTCACTATTGTTCTTTGCTAATATCAACCTCTATGTTCCCCATTCACGAGCCCCATATTTATGTAATTTGGGCAATATAACACACACACACACACACACACACACACACACACACACACACACACACACACACACACACACACACACACACACACACACACACACACACACACACACACACGCACACGCACACGCACATGCACACGCACACACACACACACACACACACACACACACACACACACACAAGCGTTAATTCTATAAGTGGCCATTCCAACGACGCTTGACCTTAGACGAGTTACACTTTTATTAACAAGTTCGGTGCAGCGACAGGACACACAAGTAATCCATTACCTTTTTATTTTTCGAATATTTATATATTCTTATTTTATAAAATATATTATAATTATTTCAGTCAACCAAAGGTAAATTAGTCTTTTTTCATAGTCTATAATTACATGAAGTGAAACAATTAAAGGAATTATTAGCTTTTGTTACTTGCTGCTATCAATTAAAAAGAAAAGATTTTCAATTAATTTCTGGTGAAATCTGTATCATGTCGCACTTAACCTGTTAACATAATAAACCTTTATCAGATATAAAGTTATAGACTTGAATCAAATTTATCTATATTCAAGTAGCATTTACTTTTTTTATGGTGACTCCTATTTAACGGAATTTAGAACATTATATAAAATTCGCATCAGACCAGAGTTGCCTAAATACCAGTAGTTCTCAAAACAATACTAAATAACCAAAACTCGCGCCACTAAAAGAGATTCAATGACATCATAGTACGTCTCACTTTAATTTTTCATATTACTGAATGAGAGATTAATGATAAACATTATATCGGCCCATTTCTATTGTTAACATATATTATGTGACAGAACTCTACTATATTATATTATCCAATAATTCCATTTACCAAATATAACTCAAGTTTATAATTTTATAACGGTTCATTTTAGTTGAACCAAAGGCATATTGTCGCCTAGAGAGCATTCGGTTCTCCTTATAGTAATATTATTCTTGGCCCCATAGAATCCTGGGTGTAGAGGAAACACACAAAAGACGCATCGGTGTGCGTGTGCATGCGGGCGGACGCGTACGTGTGTGTGTGTGTGTGTGGGTGTGTGTGTGTGTGTGTGTGTGTGTGTGTGTGTGTGTGTGTGTGTGTGTGTGTGTGTGTGTGTGTGTGTGTGTGTGTGTGTGTGTGTGTGTGTGTGTGTGTGTGTGTGTGTGTGTGTGTGTGTGTGTGTGTGTGTGTGTGTGTGTGTGTGTGTGTGTGTGTGTGTGTGTGTGTGTGTGTGTGTGTGTGTGTGTGTGTGTGTGTGTGTGTGTGTGTGTGTGTGTGTGTGTGTGTGTGTGTGTGTGTGTGTGTGTGTGTGTGTGTGTGTGTGTGTGTGTGTGTGTGTGTGTGTGTGTGTGTGTGTGTGTGTGTGTGTGTGTGTGTGTGGTACCCGACGAGTTTCCTTGTTGCACGAGCATCGCCGATCTGAAACAAAAAAAGGAAACGAAAAATACTACCACAAAGCACCTACAGCCTTTGAAGAGTAGGACAAGGGTCGCTATACAGAAAGCTACTCATCTGATAGTTACGCGGCTTCCTTTTTCCTGTCGCCCTCTTGTTTCTGTCAGCCTCCTCGTGTTTATTCTTCCGCTCTTTACACTCGGGCTCCGTTGTCTCTCCAGTCGCGTAAGGTGAGTTGCGCGTCCACGTCACCGCGTGCTCACTAGTCGCGCGACTCTATACATACAAGACCGCGGTCTACCGTCGCAATAGCACTCGCGGCGGGGAACACATATAAGGGTCAGCGTGCAATACTCGCGCGCGCCTACAATATTTAGAGTCAATCACACGCATACAGTCACTGACTACGCGTGCGCGCGTTCCATTCTTCGTCGGAGTCGATTTAACGCAACAACCAGGGCCGGGCCTTTCTTAAATAATTACACTCCTTCGATTCTGAACAATTATAAACAAATACATATACATTGTAACGGGCGCCGATGTAAGTTATGAGAATCACGTATACTGCATTGCGAGATCTGAATCTCGCGCGCTGACACGTACCGCGATCGGCAGAGCGCCGCGCGGAACAAGCCTCAAGCAGGTGGAGAAGAAGACGAAGCCGCCACGCCGCTGCGAACGTGAGCGCGCGGCCATGTTGTCGACCGTCGTGACACGCAACAAGTCGCGTTCTGGTGAGCCCCGCATTTCGATTTTTTTGTGTGTGGGTTCCGCGCCTCCACCACTGCAGCGAATCGCGAGACCGCGTCAACACCCATAAGCGGAATGAGAGCGGCAGAGAGAGAGAGAGAGAGTACGCAAGTGCAAGGACCGGCACGAGAGGGAGAGAGAGGCAGCGTTGCGTAGACTGCGTGCGATGGCTGGCCAGCCACGAGTAAGTAGGCTCTGCACTGGTAACAGCGTTTCATGGTGACGGGAGCGCGAGATCATTCTCCCTGTCACCCGCGAATAAGCGGCTCCGCCGTAACCGCGAGCGTGCGTGCGGTATCGAAAGTCTCGGCCTGGCGGTTATTATTTGTTCGACATTGTCCGGGTTTCGCGCCCCTTAGCGCGATTAACTTCCAAGAATTATCCTCTTTATCTTGTTTTATCTTAAATAGTCGAGTCACGAGTAGTTATTGAGCGCGCCTTAACCTATGCATGATTTCCCGAATATCGCCCTCTACCCTTCTGTTGTTGCAGCTAGTCGCAGGCATTGCCTCCTAGAGGAACATCGGTAGCGGGAGTAAGTATCTTAATAGTCGCTCGAGAGGTTAGACCGAGCGGCGTTGTACGCGGGAAAGACCGGCTGCGCTGGTAACGCTAGGTCATAGCGAGCAGCCGGTAGTTCGCGGGCAGCAGTTGGCAGCAGCGGCAGAGCGCAGCGCCGGTTCTAGTGGAAAGCGGCCTAGGCTTTCTACAATAGAAGCCGGGCTCTTACGTTCGGAACCTGTGCCGAGGCGCTTCTGCCGGGCTACAGGTGATTCTACAACGGTGAGTTGCCCGGGCGTAGAATACGCCCGTATATTACCCCGCGAGCCTCTGAGTGGGATTAATACCCTCTCCATAACTGAACCCCGTTATAACTGGCGCCCTTAACGTGTTGAAAAGCATAGGTTAGGGAATAATTCGATTATTTAAACAGGTCGAAACTCGCGTTGCGAATAATTAATTATCGAGAGGGATAATTAATTACTACAAAAGTGTATAGTGTGTGCAAGGGTAACCAACTGGTGGTTTATAACCTTGCTTGGAGGGAATAACCCGGCCTGCACGTACTTAGCGAGGACACTGCTTGTGAAGGCCGAGTATTGTTGAAGTACTTAGTGAGGGCAACAAAGAGATTAATTAACAATTATTTACGTATTTATTATTTATTACACTATTTATGAATTTTTTTTATCAATAATAGGTTTTTAGCGTTCGATCTCTTTGTTGGACAACTCACGTGCACGCCGGGGCGTAAAGTAGCAGATTACGCACCTAATTCGTGTTTTAAGGGCTATTAGCGGAAATTTCCGCATTTTTGGGAAATACGCGTGAGCGCGGATGCGGGGGACGGCCGAGAGGTCGCGCGCAGTAATTTTGAGGCCGCGCATGCGCAGAAATCGAAAAAAAAGCGTAAAATCACTATCGCGGAATCGTTAGCGCATCTCACGGGGAGGTGCGCGCATCCACTAATTTCGAGTTTGTGCATGCGCAAAGGGTCGAAAAATTAAAATTTTGATTTAACACGCGGAATCGGTAGCGCATATCACTGGGAGGTGCGCGCATTACTAATTTTGAGTTTGCGCATGCGCAAAGGGTCTAAAATTCGAAATTTTGATTTAGAACGCGGAATCGTTTGCGCTGGAGGACATTTTGTATATAGTGACTTGAGTTCCGCGCATGCGCAGTACGCGGAAAACGCAGATTTCGATTTTTCGGCGCGTAATCGTTTGCTCGCGTGCCGAATAGATTTGCGCAGATAGTAGAAGTGAGAAAAGTCAATCTATAGTTTATTTACAATTCGCAATTGAAGACTTATAACCCCGCGAGAACGCTCACGCATCCGCGAAATCGCGACCGCACCGATTTTATCGTTTGCGCATGCGCTGAATCGTGGCGCCTGCGATAAAAACGTGTGCACATTGCGCAAACAAGCGAATTACGTTTGCGCAATAACCATAAAGCGACATAGACCTCCAAGCAAGCAGGTGAAAAAGCGAGTTACCCGGGTCTAGCGATTAGAGACCGAACCACCAGTTGCGAAAATTCGTGTTTTCCTTAGTCAGTGGTAATCCAGTAGGTACCTTGTGAAGGATACCACTGGCAGTGCAAAAGCACTTTCAAGTTCCGCGTTATTGAACTGAAAATCCCCTTGCGCACACAAAAACTGTGAACGGCTCTGTGATGGCGTACAACATCTACGAAGCCTTGGAGGATTGGGGAAAAACCTTCACGTACCAGCAAATCGACAGCTGCCTGGCGCAATTGGAGTTAAAGCGCCATGGCATGTCGTTTGGAAAGCTGGAAAGGTTGATCAAGTGGGTGTTGGGGACGTATTGCCCGGAGGATTTTGAAGAACTAGTGGGGCCGGGAGATGCGATCGCCCGGCGGAAAGCACTGAGGACAAGCCTTCTGGGTCAACTCCTCAGGGTAGATGAAGGCACCTTCATGCAAATCTCCAGCTGGGAAGTACACCCACTGGAGGTAGTGCTGAAGAGTGAGCCAATAATGAAAATAGTGAGGGAAACGACGAAAGAAGCGGCGTCGCGAGCCCAACACCCGCACCCCCATGAACCCACGGCGCGCAACCAGATCGCCAGCGTTGAAGAAATCGCGCAAGTTCACAAGGAAAACGTAGCAGAAGAAGATGATCCGCAACGAGGCTACCTACACGACGATGAAGAAACCTCGCTAGAGGAAGAACCACTGCCACATCGAGAACACATGTTGCGTCTCCAGGCAAGCGACGGGACAGAGTTCCAGGTGCCTAAGGACATCAGCCTGCTATTAGTGGACCTAATAACGAGAGTAAAGTCGCTGGAGGAGAAGTTAACAGCAGACCACCAGCGACAAGCAGCGTACAATATACACATAGCGAGGCTGGAGACAAAAGTAAGGTCGCTGGAGGACAAACTAGACCACCAGCGACAAACAGCGTCCAGCACCCATATAGCGGATACCAAACCAGGACTGAACGTGCGGTTTGAAGACACGGTCACGATCCCAGAGCAGAACGAAGCCTGGGATCGTAGGCAGCCTTCGCCACCGCCAGCTCGCCCTAGTGACCGCCGAAATTCGGCGAGAGGTACGAGCTGACCCAACTACTCCGCGCCAGGAACTTCGGCCAATTTCTCGAGGTCGGGATTATTCCACTCGAGAGATATTGGCCAAATAGTGCGGAAGTGGCAGATACGCTTCTCTGGCGCGAAGAGCCAGAGCATAGACGTATTCCTGGCGAGGCTCGAGGATTGCAGAGTCCTGGCCAACCTCACGGAAGAAGAGGTGCTGTCGTCGCTATCGGAGCTCTTCACGGACACAGCGGCCACGTGGTACCGCAACGAGCAGGAGAAGTGGGCTCCGTGGCAAGACTTCGTATCAGCGGCGAGGCGCTGGTACGGAACGACAAAAGGATTCCAGCAGCGGCTAATAGCGGAGGCTAATAACCGCACCCAGGGGGAAGAGGAGGCCGTGAGGGACTACATCACGTGCCTCATAGCGATCAACCGCAAGATATCGCCTCCCCCCAAGATGGAGCAACAGCTGGATCAACTCCACCGGAACCTCCGACCACAGCTGCAAGCCATGGTTCGGAGGACAGACTTCCAGACAGTAGAGGGTCTGTTAGAGCTGGCGGTGGAGGCGGAGCAGACTCTGGAAAATTTCAAAACTTATAGGCCTCCTCCACAGTCAGCGACGACGCTACTGCCGGAGATGGCTTATAAGTCGCCCCCTAAAGCCGACCCGCAGAGGAAGCCCAAGGCCGACGCCAAGGAGGGCAAAGTAGCTGCTGCGGTCGGCGTGACTGAGCCCAAATCGGAGGATTTGGAGGACATGCTTCGGCGGGAGCTAAAGCAGAGCCTTGCCGAGCTGGCAAGCCCTCGAGCAGAGCACCCATCGAGACATGCGCCTGGTAGAGGGCGTGGCCATCAGCCGCCTGGGCGAACGGGAGCACAGAGGCCCCCGGCGCCAACTCCGGTGGGAAAGGACGCGAGTTCGGGAGGGGACTCTGCGCCGCCTGCCAAACCCGGGGGTCGAACCCCAAGGGAGTCGAGGCCGCCGCTGAGTTGTTACTCATGCGGCAAGATCGGCGACATAGCCAGGTATTGCCCCAATTGTTCGGGAAACGGGAAGGGGGCGATTAGAGAAAATCGCCCCCGCCCCAAATCCCCGGGGAGCTCGAGCAGTGGTAGTAGACCCACTCGAGCCAACCCCGGCGGCACTCCGAGTGCCGAGCCCGAACACGACTCCAGTGTGCGAGGATACTGCGGCCGCGTGCGACCTTCGCCCGGCCTCCGAGGAGTCAGATGCTCACCTGCCTCCCGACCGAGGAGAAGCTTCCGTCGACCGAAGAACCAACGCAGAGACGCGCTGGTGGGTTCGAATTGAGGTGGGTGAGTTCAACCTCCGAGCGCTGTTGTGGATCGTGGATCCAGGAGCATCCACGACGGTGATGGGCACCGTCGGGCTCCAACTAGCCACAGCATTCGGGAAAGATTTTGTAGCGTCCGAGAAACAAGGCGCGAGGCTTGCGGATGGTAGCCGCAGCCCCTTGTTAGGCCACGTGTTTCTCCCACTCACCGTGGGGGGGGGGGGCTTACTCGCGAAATTAGAGTCGCCATTATGCCCCAGCTCAATGCAGACTGCTACTTAGGGGTTAACTTCGTACGTGCGTTCAGGGCTGTACTTGACCCGGATACGGATAGGCTCTTCTGTAACGACTCAGAAGCCTACGTCGAGCTCGAAGTAGCCAGCTTGACGGCCGATCCAAGCGCAGTGTCTGCTATCGGGCTCGAGGACGCTACGGACGTTCAGCGGGCGGAGCTGAAGGAAATGGTAGACGCCATCCTGAGCAAGCTTCCGCCAGGCTTAGGATACGTAACGGGCGTGGAGCATGCGATCACTGTGCGGGACACTCGACCAATCAAGCAGAAGCACTATCCAGTCTCGGATAAAGTGCAAGAGGAGATGCACCGCCAAGTAAAGGAGATGCTCGAAAAGGGCATGTTCGAGCCCTCCCGAAGCGGTTGGTCGAGCCCCATCGTGATGACCGGAAAGAGTGACGGAACACGGCGGTTCTGTAAAGACCTGCGCAAGGTGAACGCAGTCACGGAACCAGACGCCTATCCCCTACCGAATATGCAGGATATTCTATGGAAGTTAAGGAAGGCGAATTTCATCTCCACGCTCGACCTTAAGAGTGCGTACCACCAGGTCCTCTGAGGGCCGAAGCGCAACCAATAACAGCGTTTACGGTCCCCGGGATGGGGCTATACCAATTCCGGCGGATGCCGTACGGGCTTACGAACGTGCCCGCCACCTTCCAGCGGCTCATAGACCAGGGGCTCGGACCCGAGCTGGAACCGTACGTCTATGCCTACCTCGACGACATTATAATTGTCGCCGAGACATTCGAGAACCATAAGGGGTGCCTCCGAATGGTGCTAGAATGGCTAGTAGCTGCTGGATTGACGCTTAATGCAGATAAGTGCATTTTCTGCAAGCCAGAGGTAGCATACCTGGGTTTTTTGATTAACCGGGACGGTACGAGGCCTAACCCGGCGAAGATCGAACCAATTAGGAATTACCCGGTGCCCCAGAACCTGAAGGCACTGCGGAGGTTCCTAGACACCACGTCGTGGTATCGGAAGTTCATCCCGAACTACGCCACCGTCGCTGAGCCGCTCACGAACCTGACGAAGAAAAACCAGAAGTATAAGTGGCTCGAGGAGCAGCAGCATGCTTTCGATCTGCTGAGAGCGATGGTGATGACCGCTCCGGTGCTGCACCGACCCCATCCTGAGGGGTTATACATCGTGCAGATAGATGCGAGTGACGTGGGCCTAGGCGAAGTGCTACTTCAAGGGTTGGAAGGGCAGGAGAGGGTGATCGAGTTTGCGAGCCGTGTGCTCACATCGGCGGAACGAAATTATAGCGTTACCGAGCGAGAGTGCCTCGCGGTAGTATGGGCCATCCAAAAGTTTCGCCCATACATCGAGTGCTACGAGTTTAAGGTAGTGACAGACCACAGCAGCTTACGATGGCTATGCCAACTGAAAAACCCACCGAGTAGGTTGGCTCGTTGGGCATTGGAGCTGCAAGGTCACAAGTTCACCGTGGAACACCGCAAAGGCGCCTTGAACCACGTGGAAGACACCCTCTCTCGTATGTATGAGGATGAGGATGAGATAGAAGTGGCTGCGGTGTCGTGGTTCACCGACACCGAGGACACGTGGTATCAGGAGTGGTGCGCCAAGGTCAAAGAGCAGCCCAATGACTACCCCACTTACAAACTCGTAGCAGGCAATCTCTATCGGTACCGCCCCAACTCAGAGGTAGACTCAACCCTCTGCGACGACGACGATGCCTGGAAGCTGGTGGTACCAGAATTTAAGAACCATACCATGGAAGACTTCCTGCGGGAGCGCGGTGTGCATCGCACTCACACTCCCCCTATCACCCTCAGGCTAACCCGGTGGAACGAGCCAACTGTACCCTAAAGACGATGGTCGCTTCCTATCTTAAGGAGCGGCATAGTACATGGGACGAGAAGCTTCCGGAACTTCTCTTCGCCATGAATACGGCTGAGCAAAGTTCTACCGGGATGAGCCGGGCCCTAATGCTTTGTGGGAGACAGCCAGAACCTCCTGGCACGCAACGGAGGATGCAAGAGGTAGCAGCAGACGCCCCGGCTCAAGAAGAAAGTTTGGCTCGCTCGAAGAAGCGAATGGAGGCCCTTCCAGAGTTACATGCGCGCGCCGCTTCGAGAGCGCGCACGGCTCAAGAACGCCAAGCCGGCTATTATGACGCCGGCCGGCGCGAGCCAACTTTCAAACCAGGTGACAGAGTGTGGAAGCGCGAAGTTCGAAGGTCCGTATTGGATTACGAATGCCCTTGGACCGAAGACCTACAGACTGGTAGGCAACGGCGGTGAGGTAGAAGAGGTGGTGGCTGTGGAACAGCTGAAAAGCTACCACTCTGCTCCGCCAGAACCCGAAGAGCCGGAGGAGACGATCGACGCGGAGGCCGCGCCAATGAGCGAGCCCCCCGGCGATGCCCCTGCGGACGAAACGCTTCCGAGGAGACGCGGAAGACCCGCTGGAGCCCGAGCGGTGGTAGTAGACCCACTCGGGCCAGATCCGGTGGTCCCATCCGTCCCTACTCAACCGCCCGCTTCGACTCGCCCACCGAGAGGACGCGGAAGACCTCCGGGAGCCCGAGCACTGGTAGTAGACCCACTCGGGCCGAATCTGGTGGCCCCATCCGCCCCAGCCCAACCGCAGCGAGGACATGGGTGCCCTCGGAAAGCCACCTAACCCTTCCGCCTTCCTACGTCGCGGTCGGTGGGAAACCACAGCGAGCCTGCGACGTCTAAAATACCAACATCCGCACCCACGTTAGACTTTGCCTCCTTATTTCAGCGCCCTCTCCTTCCTCGATGTAATGTCCGAGGGGACGTCAAATCTGGGTGGGGGGTGTAACGGGCGCCGATATAAGTTATGAGAATCGCGTATACTGCGTTGCGAGATCTGAATCTCGCGCGCTGACACGTACCGCGATCGGCAGAGCGCCGCGCGGAACAAGCCGCAAGCAGGTGGAGAATAAGACGAAGCCGCCGCGCCGCTGCGAACGTGAGCGCGCGGCCATGTTGTCAACCATCGTGACACGCAACAAGTCGCGTTCTGGTGAGCCCCGCATCTCGAGTTTTTTGTGTGTGTGTACCGCGCCTCCACCACTGCAGCGAATCGCGAGACCGCGTCAACACCCATAAGCGGAATGAGAGCGGCAGAGAGAGAGAGAGAGAGAGAGAGAGTACGCAAGTGCAAGGACCGGCACGAGAGGGAGAGAGAGGCAGCGTTGCGTAGACTGCGTGCGATGGCTGGCCAGCCACGAGTAAGTAGGCTCTGCACTGGTAACAGCGTTTCATGGTGACGGGAGCGCGAGATCATTCTCCCTGTCACCCGCGAATAAGCGGCTCCGCCGTAACCGCGAGCGTGCGTGCGGTATCGAAAGTCTCGGCCTGGCGGTTACTATTTGTTCGACATTGTCCGGGTTTCGCGCCCCTTAGCGCGATTAACTTCCAAGAATAAACCTCTTTATCATGTTTTATCTTAAATAGTCGAGTCACGAGTAGTTATTGAGCGTGCCTTAACCTATGCATGATTTCCCGAATACCGCCCTCTACCCTTTTCAGTTGCTGCAGCTAGTCGCAGGCATTGCCTCCTAGAGGAACATCGGAAAGACCGGCTGCGCTGGTAACGCTAGGTCATAGTGAGCAGCCGGTAGTTCGCGGGCAGCAGTTGGCAGCAGCGGCAGAGCGCAGCGCCGGTTCTAGTGGAAAGCGGCCTAGGCTTTCTACAATAGAAGCCGGGCTCGTATGTTCGGAATCTGTGCCGAGGCGCTTCTACCGGACTACAGGTGATTCTACAACGGTGAGTTGCCCGGGCGTAGAATACGCCCGTATATTACCCCGCGAGCCCCTGAGAGGGATTAATACCCTCTCCATAACTGAACCCCGTTACAACATATATATATATATATATATATATATATATATATATATATATATATATATATATATATATATATATCCGCAGCCATACCTAAAATGCGAACAAAATTGTATTAGAATAAGGGATACAATAAATATTACATGAATAAATTGGTTATTGTGCCGAATTCTCTCTAACTACCATACATGTTCTTTCCCTTTTGTACGAAATCCTCATATAGCCAAATATTATACTTATGGGAGTATAAGGCCGAAGTAACGACACAGGTAAGGTACCCAAGTGGCGGGGATGACAGACGCTCCGAGAGCGGCAATCGAATAAAGATATTTTCGCAAGAGGTATCGCATTTACGTGAGCGCCATTAATTATTTTTGGCTCTCACGTAACAATCCCTTATCTTAGGTGTTAATAATTAAGCACATATAAATTATACACCAATTTTTTAACGTATTTTACAGTAATTCACTCTTGCTGGTTGTTGGCATCCAATAGTAATATTTTTTTAATTGAGCCGAATACTGTGAAAAGCTTGCAAAAATCATGAGTTACATGGATATGACGCTAAAAATATACCCCTCTTATTTTATACATACTTAATGCTTAACCTTTAGAGGACCGGGAAGCCAGTATACTGGCTCAACCCATGTTCAACACTTTACCCATGATGAATCCATGATATAAGATACCTGTTTCATGGGTTTTCTATGGGGAATAGAGCAGCTCAAATCCCGGTCCTCTAAAGGTTAATTATCAAGAATTTATAATTATAACACATATTTTCAAGTATACTTTCCAATTATTTAATTACTTTCATTCATGACAAAAAATAAAATAGAAAATAAAATAGATACATAAAATAGATAAATAAATAAAATAAATCTATTTTATTTTTATATAGAAAATAAAATAAATTTATCAATGAAGAAGGAAAATGGAACATTCATATCATTGCAAAGAATTTTAATATAATTATTCAATTTGTATTTAAACTATCCAATAATTATGCAATATTGAAGCTACACAGCTGCTACATTTAATGGATTTTGCAATGACATTTTAGAATACAAATAAAATAATCGTACCTTGGATTTCTTTCGAGTTTATACTTTTTAATTGTACTTGATGTTTGTCGTTAAGAAATGTTAACCCCTTGATTGGTGCGTCTTTTACAACTTTTCGTGCCAAAACTGGTAGCCGTAAATAATAATTCTGATTTCAGATTCAGATTCAGCGACCTCAAAAACAGGTGTATACCAAGTTTTGTCCAAATCCGTTGAGAATTGCAAAAGTTATTCAAATATGTACATATATGGTCCATTGCCAGATTTGGCACGACTTTTTTTTGTACATATATGATCCATTGCCAGTTAAGGGGTTAATTCCACTGCATTGAAACTGATGTAAAAAAATCACTTGCAGATTGCAAATATTATCTATTGTATCCTTAACAAACATTATCTATGTACACTTACACATTCACAAGACTTTAAAAGCAGATTGATCCTGCTTATCTGATAGGTTGTATGCCCACACTGCTGATTTGCTCCCCGTTTGAATCAGGAAATTCGTTGGAATACTCATTTTCTGCATATATATTATTCTTTCTGTCGACATTTTCACCTGTCAGCTGACAAAATAAATAGATACACGAATGTAAATAGACGAGGCCATGTGTGCATAGGGTGGCTACATATAAAGGTCGTTTCTACATTATCGACCGCAACAATCAGCCTAATCGATCAGGTGATGTGCGTCCACCTTATGCACACATGGACTTTTCTATTTACATTCACGTATCTCTTTATTATGACAGCTGATGAGCTGACAGGTGATAATGTTGACAGAAAGAATAATATAAATGCAGAGAATAAGTATTCCAACAAATTTCCTGCTTCAGATAAAGAGAAAATCAGCAGTATGGGCGTACAACCTATCAGATAAGCATAGCAGAATCAATCTGCTTTTAAAGTGCTTGTGAATGTGTAAGTGTACATACAAGAAAACGTTATCTTTGTAAAAAATTTTTCAGACAATAGATAATATTTGCAGTCTGCAAGTGATTTTTCTACAGCAGTGTCAATGCAGTGGAATTAAGATTTTGTAATTGATGAATATTTTTTTTTCTGTTCTGTCATAAATGATAGTAATTAAATAATTGTAAATTATGTTTGAAAATGTGAGTTATAATGATAAATTCTTGATAATTAAGCATTAAGGGTATATTTTCAGCGTCAAATCCATGTAACTCATGATTGTTGCAAGCTTTTTACAGTATTCGGCTCAATTAAAAAAATATTACCATTGGATGACAACAACCAGCAAGAGTGAATTACTGTAAAATACGTTAAAAAATAGGTTTATAATTTATATGTGCTTAATTATTAACACCTAAGGTAAGGGATATACTCTAAACTTTGTAGTTGCATGTACTTATTAATATTATCAAATTTTTCAGACTGTCTGGCTCTACTACAAAAAACCCTCAAGCGTTAGACTCTAGCACTTGAGATTTCATCTTTGTATGGTGATACAATGCCATGCTATGTACCGACACATTGAGGTCGACATATAAAATATACGATTATTTTCTCTTTATTAGGTTATGTTGTTTGTCAAAAAGAATTATCAAATTGAAGTAAAAAATTGACTCCATCAGATATCAATAGGAGCGTTGCTTCTATAAGCATTTTGAACTACCACAGTAGCAGAAACTTAATAAGCAGTACAGGTTACCCGTTACTGGCTCGAGTACAATTACAAAATATACTCTCTAAGTTATTAGTGAAAATTGCTCCACCTACGAAATTAGTGGAAAAAACTAATAATTTATTAGTAGTTTTATACACTAATAAATTAGTAGTTCTTTGCACTAATTTTTTGGGTTGAGCAATTTTCTCTAATTCAAATTGAGAGAGTAGAAAAAGAATCAGGTGCACCCTAAACACGGGCAAAGCTGCAAGTAACTAGAAACATAACTCGATCCCATAATTTACAAGGTAAGAAAGATCATTATTATAATTTGCCAGGAAGAAATTCGCAATTTTGTTCTAAACATTAAAGTGATGAGCAAGCTTATTCTGTAGTATTCAGCATTCCAGTATAAAATTTTGAGCACGTTAATATGGATTTTTTCCGCTAGTAAGTAGGCTTGTTATTTCCGTTTTTGTGACATAAAAAATGGCTATATTATAGAGAAAAAAGGTCAGCTGACCAAGAAGTCATTCTTATGGCATATTAGAAAAGTAATAATGAAATCAAGCCTCGCTAGGAAGTCTATGTATTAAGTATTGTACTTTGATGTCACAGACACCCTGAGCTAAACAAATGTACCCTGGCTAATATAAATTAGTAGAACTTATGCATAATACCAAGCATAACTTACTTACCCGGAGTGGAGTTAATACAAACACAGTAGTATGTTCATCAGAACATAGTTTCACACCAAGGGTATATTAGAAATCAAGTAGCAGTGTGCACCACCATAAACACTGTTGAAGCACCACCACAAATGCTGCAGCAACAGAAGTCAGACATATGGCTAGGAGCAGTGTGACCAGGTTGTGGCGATAAATCGACACTTTTACATGCGTAGTATTACGATATATATTGTTTACCTGGCTACACTGGCCAGGAGTACATATTAAGACATTAGGTCGTCAGTTGAGGCAACATCAGCAGCAGCGGCAGGTATCTCAGCAGAAAACAAACCGCTGCTAACTGCTTTAGCAGAATGCTTTCTCAAAGAGAATTGATAAATAACATCAAATAATTTTTTAAAATTTATATTTTAATATATATTAATATAAAATGTCATTCTTTCTGCATATCTGATTTTCCAGAAATACAATTATTCAAAATGATTATGAAAATTATATTTAAAATAGTTATGTAGTAATTATTAAATTGCAAATTAAAATGTTTAAGGTATTATCACATGCTATTTATTGAATTTATAAATTAATTGCATTTCTTCGAAATTTCTTCGGCGTTTTCTTCGAAAACCTGCTAACTCGGCGTTTGTTTCAAAACCCCGCCAACTCAGCGAAGACTTCGAAAATCTACCAACTCATAGAGTGGTTTCAAAAACCATATAACTCGGCGAAGGTTTCAAATATCCTCTAAATCAGGCGTGTTTTTTTTCTTTAATTTTGTAGTGGTAGCTCTAGGATGTTAAAGTACAATTTCTGTATAAGCGATGAACAAAATTATTTTCGATTTTTCCATATTTTTCTTTATTTTTTTTACCGACTTAATATTATACGTTTGGACGAACAAAAATATGGATTGACAGGTAATTTCAAGACCTTTAAGAAAATGTGACTACTTCCAACGGATATCCAAACTCAACGCCGTAAAAAAATATTTTTTATTTTTTAAATACTTATTACTATCCGATCAACTATATAATTGAACTTGCACATAAACTTCAAAATAAATAAACTTCATATACCTGCCAAAGATAAACTTGATATCTCTGGCCAGTTTCGATTTAAGCTGTGGACAAATTTCTAACACACACACACACACACACACACACACACACACACACACACACACATTTTATAGAAAATGCATATCTCGACTCATGGAACTAAGAAATATCGAAAATCATCGAAATCTTGAGGTCGAAAAATTTTAGCGTCACCAAGCTCTCTTTGAGAAAGCAAAAATATGAGAGTCACTTATAATATTTTCTTTCTGGTGACATGGCTAAGTATCTAATCTAAAATCCTACCAATTCGTAGGAAGAAAAGAACTGATATTAACACACTGCAAATTTCAGCTAGTATAGTATGAGAATAAGCTTGCTTATCATGTTAGCTCCTAGCAAAAAATTAATTTAGTTAAGCATAAAAATAATTGATAACGATAAGTAAACCATATTCTTAAAAAGTCTAATGATACAGACCACTCAAAAATACAGATTGCTTTATTTTACAGATTGTCAATTATTTTTAGATTTAAATAAAACTAATTTTTTTTTTCTGGATGTTATAAATCGAATGAAATGGATGTTAAAGTGAACAAGCTTATTCTGTAGTATCTAGCATAAAATTTAAGAGCGCATGTATGTGGTTTCTGTTTTTTTTTTTATATTGGTCAGCTTTATAACAAACAAATTTTTACTTATGTTCTTGTATAAAAGCTTGTCTATTTCCGAATACACTAAAACTGACATTTAGAGGTTATGGTAGTGGGATTCTATAATTCACATATACACTCCCACAGATTAGTTACTCAACCATGCCCCCTTAAACCAACTATTCAACGCAATGCATATTACAAGTTTGCCCGATAGATCCGACTGAGACATTCACACTACTGGATTCCAGGTGTGTACAGAGGAAAACCATGCTGCTGCTAGAATAAAGGGACCTGTTGGATCTACCTAGCAGAGATAATTGCTCCATGCATTGCCTATAATACTTACTTTGAGGTGACATAGTTTAGTGTCTAATTTATAGGAGCGTAAGAATTAAGGAAAGCCACTTCAATAATATATTTAAGCAGTTTTTCAGTTTTGTAATACTAGAAAATGCACAAGTTATATCTTATAAATAGCGCAGAAAGGCTTGCAGCCACGAGGCAAGCCTCCGGAAAAATCTTACATATACCCGAAAGCGAAAGTGGCAGCTGTTGTGTGTGTACTATGTGAAAATGTTTTTCGTGCGAGTGAGTTTGCCAAGTTAAGCAATTCAATAAAAGTGAGTGAAGTGTTCGTAATCTGTCCAAATCATGATGACATCGACATAACCTCAATTGAAAGCGTTATGCCAGATGAGGATGAAATCAAAAACAACACAGTAATGAATAATATGAACAAAATGATTCTTTTGCAACTTCTAGTCAAAATAGAAGAACTGAAAACTCAAGTAAATAAGGCATTTAACAGCACTACAGAAGAAGACAGAAATATGCTAAAAAAGCTAAGTATAGAAGTGCAAAACAACAATCCCCTGCTAAAAAACGTAGATTGAAAAGAATTGGAATCGATTAAAATTCAATCGATTTTGAGACTAATTCTTGATACCAATTTTCAGAATTCAATTCGATTGCTTTCGATAAAAATTTACAGAAATCGATTAAATACGATTCAAATTTAAATTTTAGTGATTTGGTTTGATCGTTTTGAATCGATTTCTATTAATTTTAATCGAAAACAATCGAATTGAATTCTGAAAATTTGTATCAAGAATTAGTCTTAGAATTGATTGAATTTTAATAGATTCCAATTCTTTTTAATCTACGTTTTATAGCAGGGTCGGTTACTAAAACAAATAATTAACAAAGAAAATGACAACAAAAAAAAAAAGACCTTCGCCGAGGCACTAGTAAATGAGAAACCTCTAGTAAAAAGAATACCAAAATTAATAGTAAAGAGAAGAAATATCGATAAAAAAGATGACAAGAAGAGGAACTAGACATAAAAATGTACATAGCGCACTACATAAACAAAATCTCAACAGTTCAAACAAAAAACGTGCAAATAAAGAACAGCTGATGAGAATTTTTCCATTGGTCTTACAGTCTTATAAATTAAATTAAAATAATTAATATTTATGGCAGTCAGATTGCCCTTGTTTATAATCACCCCCGCAGAATCTGAAATAAAACCTTAATTAAAACCTGGAAAAAAAAACTTTATTAGCAAAGGACTATCTGACTGCCCCCACCACCAAATTGCCCAATTGCCCAACGTTATTATAACGTTAGTTAGAATAAATATAAGAGGGAAAGCCTTGAAAGTATTCACATTCTAAGGAATGTAAATTTAATGGTAGAGTTAACTAAATTAGATAACATTTATCATTCTTTATTAATTTAAGTGAGAATGGAAAGTTGAAGAGGAGAAGGTGGATGGTGGTGGGGGTAAGAGGAAATAAGTGGGTATGGGTATATAAGAAGGTGTATCGCGGGTTTCATTTCAGTCCCTGAGGAGGAGCCGGAGTGGGCTCGAAACGTTGGGCAATTGGGCAATTTGGTGGTGGGGGCAGTCAGATAGTCCTTTGCTAATAAAGTTTTTTTCCAGGTTTTAATTAAGTTTTTATTTCAGATTCTGCTGGGATAATTATAAACAAGGGCAATCTGACTGCCATAAATATTAATTATTTTAATTTAATTTATAAGACTGTAAGAAAAATTCTCATCAGTTAATAGTAAGTTGCAGTCGACATTAGTAATATTTTTAATGAAATAAAGAACAGGAATGAAGCAACAATAAGTTTTTTAAATGAGGAAAGTTTATTACAAACTGAAAAAATTTAGGACAAAATAACACTGCATTTTTTAAAATTGAAAGAGAAACCATTAGTAATCCTAGAATAAAAATAATAGGATTTGACAATTTTGAAAACACGGAAAACGGAGATATAGAACAAGATATAAAGCAAAGGAATTTTAAACACTCGGGGGGCAAATGTAAAATAATACACGTATATGAAGATAAAAGAACAAAGCTTAACAACATACTAATAGAAGTAACAGCCGAAGCATACAAGCAAATAGTGAATAATAAATTCACAATTCACGTCGGATATCAAAATTGTAGAGCTTTCGATGACCTGAATCTAACCCCTTGTTTCAAATGTGGAAGATTCAGGCATAGTGGAAAAAGTGCCATAACGATAAAGCTTGTCTAATATGTGCTGGAAAACATAATACATCGCAATGTACCACCCCAGACCAACTCGGATACATAAATTGTAAGTACAGTAATATCATTAAAAATATTACTTATGTCGACTGCAGCTTACTATCAACTGATGACAATTTTTCCATCGGTGTAAGACCGATACAGTCATATAAATTAAATTAAAATAATTAATATATATGGCAGTCAGATTGCCTTTGTTTATAATCACCCCCGCAGAATCTGAAATAAAAACTTAATTAAAACCTGGAAAAAAGACTTTATTAGCAAAGGACCATCTGACTGCCCTCCACCACCAAATTGCCCAATTGCTCAACGTTATTAGAACGTTAGTTAGAATAAATATAAGAGGGAAAGCCTTGAAAGTATTCACATTCTAAGGAATGTAAATTTAATGGTAGAGTTAACTAAATTAGATAACATTTATCATTCTTTATTAATTTAAGTGAGAATGGAAAGTTGAAGAGGAGAAGGTGGATGGTGGTGGGGGTAAGAGGAAATAAGTGGGTATGGGTATATAAGAAGGTGTATCGCGGGTTTCATTTCAGTCCCTGAGGAGGAGCCGGAGTGGGCTCGAAACGTTGGGCAATTGGGCAATTTGGTGGTGGGGGCAGTCAGATAGTCCTTTGCTAATAAAGTTTTTTTCCAGGTTTTAAATAAGTTTTTATTTCAGATTCTGCGGGGGTAATTATAAACAAGGGCAATCTGACTGCCATAAATATTAATTATTTTAATTTAATTTATAAGACTGTAAGAAAAATTCTCATCAGTTAATAGTAAGTTGCAGTCGACATTAGTAATATTTTTAATGAAATAAAGAACAGGAATGAAGCAACAATAAGTTTTTTAAATGAGGAAAGTTTATTACAAACTGAAAAAATTTAGGACAAAATAACACTGCATTTTTTAAAATTGAAAGAGAAACCATTAGTAATCCTAGAATAAAAATAATAGGATTTGACAATTTTGAAAACACGGAAAACGGAGATATAGAACAAGATATAAAGCAAAGGAATTTTAAACACTCGGGGGGCAAATGTAAAATAATACACGTATATGAAGATAAAAGAACAAAGCTTAACAACATACTAATAGAAGTAACAGCCGAAGCATACAAGCAAATAGTGAATAATAAATTCACAATTCACGTCGGATATCAAAATTGTAGAGCTTTCGATGACCTGAATCTAACCCCTTGTTTCAAATGTGGAAGATTCAGGCATAGTGGAAAAAGTGCCATAACGATAAAGCTTGTCTAATATGTGCTGGAAAACATAATACATCGCAATGTACCACCCCAGACCAACTCGGATACATAAATTGTAAGTACAGTAATATCATTAAAAATATTACTTATGTCGACTGCAGCTTACTATCAACTGATGACAATTTTTCCATCGGTGTAAGACCGATACAGTCATATAAATTAAATTAAAATAATTAATATATATGGCAGTCAGATTGCCTTTGTTTATAATCACCCCCGCAGAATCTGAAATAAAAACTTAATTAAAACCTGGAAAAAAGACTTTATTAGCAAAGGACCATCTGACTGCCCTCCACCACCAAATTGCCCAATTGCTCAACGTTATTAGAACGTTAGTTAGAATAAATATAAGAGGGAAAGCCTTGAAAGTATTCACATTCTAAGGAATGTAAATTTAATGGTAGAGTTAAGTAAATTAGATAACATTTATCATTCTTTATGAATTCAAGTGAGAATGGAAAGTTGGAGAGGGGAAGGTGGATGGTGGTGGGGGTAAGAGGAAATAAGTGGGTATGGGTATATAAGAAGGTGTATCGCGGGCTTCATTTCAGTCCCTGAGGAGGAGCCGGAGCGGGCTCGAAACTTTGGGCAATTGGGCAATTTGGTGGTGGGGCAGTCAGATAGTCCTTTGCTAATAAAGTTTTTTTCCAGGTTTTAAATAAGTTTTTATTTCAGATTCTGCGGGGGTAATTATAAATAAGGGCAATCTGACTGCCATAAATATTAATTATTTTAATTTAATTTATAAGACTGTAAGACCGATGGAAAAATTCTCATCAGTTGATAGTAAGTTGCAGTCGACATAAGTAATATTTTTAATGAAATAAAGAACAGGAATGAAGCAACAATAAGTTTTTTAAATGAGGAAAGTTTATTACAAACTAAAAAAATTTAAAACAAAATTACACTGCATTTTTTAAAATTGAAAGAGAAACCATTGGTAATCGTAGAATAAAAATAATAGGATTTGACAATTTTTAAAACATGGAAAACGAAGATATAGAACAAGATATAAACCAAAGGAATTTTAAACACTCGGGGGGCAAATGTAAAATAATACACGTATATGAAGATAAAAGAACAAAGTTTAACAACATACTAATAGAAGTAACAGCCGAAGCATACAAGCTAATAGTGAATAATAAATTCACAATTCACGTCGGATATCAAAATTGCAGAGCTTTCGATGACCTGAATCTAACCCCTTGTTTCAAATGTGGAAGATTCAGGCATAGTGGAAAAAGTGCCATAACGATAAAGCTTGTCTAATATGTGCTGGAAAACATAATACATCGCAATGTACCACCCCAGACCAACTCGGATACATAAATTGTAAGTACAGTAATATCATTAAAAATATTACTTATGTCGACTGCAGCTTACTATCAACTGATGACAATTTTTCCATCGGTCTTACAGTCATATAAATTAAATTAAAATAATTAATATATATGGCAGTCAGATTGCCTTTGTTTATAATCACCCCCGCAGAATCTGAAATAAAAACTTAATTAAAACCTGGAAAAAAGACTTTATTAGCAAAGGACCATCTGACTGCCCCCCACCACCAAATTGCCCAATTGCCCAACGTTATTAGAACGTTAGTTAGAATAAATATAAGAGGGAAAGCCTTGAAAGTATTCACATTCTAAGGAATGTAAATTTAATGGTAGAGTTAAGTAAATTAGATAACATTTATCATTCTTTATGAATTCAAGTGAGAATGGAAAGTTGGAGAGGGGAAGGTGGATGGTGGTGGGGGTAAGAGGAAATAAGTGGGTATGGGTATATAAGAAGGTGTATCGCGGGCTTCATTTCAGTCCCTGAGGAGGAGCCGGAGCGGGCTCGAAACTTTGGGCAATTGGGCAATTTGGTGGTGGGGCAGTCAGATAGTCCTTTGCTAATAAAGTTTTTTTCCAGGTTTTAAATAAGTTTTTATTTCAGATTCTGCGGGGGTAATTATAAATAAGGGCAATCTGACTGCCATAAATATTAATTATTTTAATTTAATTTATAAGACTGTAAGACCGATGGAAAAATTCTCATCAGTTGATAGTAAGTTGCAGTCGACATAAGTAATATTTTTAATGAAATAAAGAACAGGAATGAAGCAACAATAAGTTTTTTAAATGAGGAAAGTTTATTACAAACTAAAAAAATTTAAAACAAAATTACACTGCATTTTTTAAAATTGAAAGAGAAACCATTGGTAATCGTAGAATAAAAATAATAGGATTTGACAATTTTTAAAACATGGAAAACGAAGATATAGAACAAGATATAAACCAAAGGAATTTTAAACACTCGGGGGGCAAATGTAAAATAATACACGTATATGAAGATAAAAGAACAAAGCTTAACAACATACTAATAGAAGTAACAGCCGAAGCATACAAGCAAATAGTGAATAATAAATTCACAATTCACGTCGGATATCAAAATTGCAGAGCTTTCGATGACCTGAATCTAACCCCTTGTTTCAAATGTGGAAGATTCAGGCATAGTGGAAAAAGTGCCATAACGATAAAGCTTGTCTAATATGTGCTGGAAAACATAATACATCGCAATGTACCACCCCAGACCAACTCGGATACATAAATTGTAAGTACAGTAATATCATTAAAAATATTACTTATGTTGACTGCAGCTTACTATCAACTGATGACAATTTTTCCATCGGTCTTACAGTCATATAAATTAAATTAAAATAATTAATATATATGGCAGTCAGATTGCCTTTGTTTATAATCACCCCCGCAGAATCTGAAATAAAAACTTAATTAAAACCTGGAAAAAAGACTTTATTAGCAAAGGACCATCTGACTGCCCCCCACCACCAAATTGCCCAATTGCCCAACGTTATTAGAACGTTAGTTAGAATAAATATAAGAGGGAAAGCCTTGAAAGTATTCACATTCTAAGGAATGTAAATTTAATGGTAGAGTTAAGTAAATTAGATAACATTTATCATTCTTTATGAATTCAAGTGAGAATGGAAAGTTGGAGAGGGGAAGGTGGATGGTGGTGGGGGTAAGAGGAAATAAGTGGGTATGGGTATATAAGAAGGTGTATCGCGGGCTTCATTTCAGTCCCTGAGGAGGAGCCGGAGCGGGCTCGAAACTTTGGGCAATTGGGCAATTTGGTGGTGGGGCAGTCAGATAGTCCTTTGCTAATAAAGTTTTTTTCCAGGTTTTAAATAAGTTTTTATTTCAGATTCTGCGGGGGTAATTATAAATAAGGGCAATCTGACTGCCATAAATATTAATTATTTTAATTTAATTTATAAGACTGTAAGACCGATGGAAAAATTCTCATCAGTTGATAGTAAGTTGCAGTCGACATAAGTAATATTTTTAATGAAATAAAGAACAGGAATGAAGCAACAATAAGTTTTTTAAATGAGGAAAGTTTATTACAAACTAAAAAAATTTAAAACAAAATTACACTGCATTTTTTAAAATTGAAAGAGAAACCATTGGTAATCGTAGAATAAAAATAATAGGATTTGACAATTTTTAAAACATGGAAAACGAAGATATAGAGCAAGATATAAACCAAAGGAATTTTAAACACTCGGGGGGCAAATGTAAAATAATACACGAATTTGAAGATAAAAGAATAAATCTTAACAACATACTAATAGAAGTAACAGCCGAAGCATACAAGCAAATAGTGAATAATAAATTCACAATTCACGTCGGATATCAAAATTGCAGACATGTCGATGACCTGAATCTAACCCCTTGTTTCAAATGTGGAAGATTCAGGCATAGTGGAAAAAAGTGCCATAACGGTAAAGCTTGTCTAATATGTACTGGAAAACATAATACATCGCAATGTACCACCCCAGACCAACTCGGATGCATAAATTGTAAGTACAGTAATATCATTAAAAATATTACTTATGTCGACTGCAACTTACTATCAACTGATGAGAATTTTTCTATCGGTCTTACAGTCTTATAAATGAAATTAAAATAATTAATATTTATGGCAGTCACATTGCCCTTGTTTATAATCACCCTCGCAGAATCTGAAAAAAGCTTAATTAAGACCTGGGAAAAAACTTTATTAGCAAAGGACTATCTGACTGCCCCCCACCACCAAATTGCCCAATTGTCCAACGTTTTGGGCACGCTCCGGTTCCTCCTCAGGGACTGAAATGAAACCCGCGATACACGTCCTTATATACCCATACCCACTTATTTCCTCTTACCCCCATCACTATCCATCTTCCCCTCTCCAATTTTCCATTCTCACTTAAATTAATAAAGAATGATAAATGTTATCTAATATACTCGACTCTACCATTAAATTTACATTATTCCGATTCCTTAGAATGTGAATACTTTCAAGGCTTTCCCTCTTATATTTATTCTTAATCCCTTGCTCCATAATATCCACACTCCCAAAATCGAAAGAATGCAAACTATTTAAACAATGTTCTTTCAAATCCGATGTAAATTTTGTACTACGTAAACTATATTGATGTTCATATATATTCTCTTCTTCAAATATCCACCCGTTTGACCATTATAACATCCATTACAATCCCTACAATTAATTTTATAAACTACTCCCGATTTTAAACCTTTATCATCCTTGTCTTTATAATTACTAAATAACCTTTCTAAATTATTATCATTTCTAAAGAAAACTTGAATATTATGTTTACTAAAAACCCTTCTAATCCTATCCGGCAAACCTCTAACATATGGTAAACTAAAATATGCGTTCTTTCCATTTCTATTCCTTATTTGATTATCTGCCCGCTTCTTCAATCCACCATTATAAATTTCCCACACTCTCTCATCAATCATTTTATCGATAAATTTTACCGGATAACTATTCTTAATAAATGTTTCTCTAACTAAATTTAAATTCTTTTTCCTAAAATCTTTATGTGACAATTTAATCGCTCTGTCAATGACACCTTTGATCGCACCTGTCTTGTTTCCGAATTGGTGGTGAGAATCAAAATTTTAAAATCTACCCGCCTATGTAGGTTTTCTTTACTAATCTAATTTCACTCTCTTATTATTAACTCTAATGACTCTAATATCTAAAAAAACTCAGTTGATTATCTAACTCGACCTCTTTTATTCAGTCCCTGAGGAGGAGCCGAAGCGTGCTCGAAACGTTGGGCAATTGGGCAATTTGGTGGTGGGGGGCAGTCAGATAGTCCTTTGCTGATAAAGTTTTTTTTTCCAGGTTTTAATTAAGTTTTTATTTCCGATTCTGCGGGGGTGACTATAAACAAGGGCAATCTGACTGCCATAAAAATTAATTATTTTAATTTAGTTCATAAGACTGTAAGACCGATGGAAAAATTCTCATCAGTTGAAAGTACAGTAATAACCAATTTAAAACAAAGTATGATACAAAACACGTGGTCAATGATAGTGAAAAATGTGAGGTTATGAAACACAAGATAAAGAAGTTGATAGCAGAAACATATTATCCAATAAGGCCTTGCATTCCAAGATATGTAGGTAAAATGAATAGTCAGCCGCAAGTACTAAACTCGAATACTGCACTCGACAAGTTACCGGCCGAAATTAAATCTACTGTGATAAATAAATATACATTCAGCCCGGCAACGACTGGCGCGATAAGTAAAGCCACACTCAGCCCGACAACGACTGACGCACCTCGAAAACTACAGTTGCAGATATAAAATAATAAGACACCGGAACAAACGCAAACCAAATTTTAGCGAATCTACAATGAATCAAAACATAGATTATGTGGAAACGATACAAGAAGCAACGATACGGAGTGAGAAGACCTTTAAAGACCTCTTTGCTCTTAATAAATACATTAAAACAAAGAAAGATAATATTTTGTATTTAAATATTAGAAGCTTAAATGCTAATTTTAATAAATTGCAGATATTTATTGAGAGTCTTGAGATTAAGCCATGTATTGTGGTGTACGTAGAAACCTGGAATTTAGAATGCTTTAGTTACTTCTCTTTAAAAGAATACAAAATGTATTATAATTACAGTAGGCTAAATCAGTCAGATGGAGTAGTAATATATATTGGTGACAACAGAATATACAAAAGTAATTGAAATAGGTAAGCTTAAAATCTTAACAATCAAAAACTTGAAGTATCAGCTTTATATAGATCACATGATCTATCGAAAGCCGAATTTATTAATAACTTACATGATTACCTAAAAAATAAGCATAATACCAAAAATCATCTAATTTTGGGTGATTTCAATATAGACCTACTTCATTTGAACATTACAAGTCAGGAATACTTGAATAATTTCCTAGAGAGAGGCTTTACACCTGCATTCCAGGGTGTAACCAGACCGTCAGATAATAACAATAATGGCTAATACATTGACAATATCTTTATAAAAACCAATACAATAAATACAAATACTTTAAGATTAACAAACTTGATAACAGATCACTATCCTCTTTTCGTAACTATAAGTAAAGTAAGAAATTACAAAACAAATGAACCAAAAATGTCAATAAACCATAAAAAATTATATAAAATAGCAGAAAAAGAAAATTGGAATACGATATTGTCATTGATTGATCCAAATGAAGCCATTAATGCATTAATAAACATGATAAAAAATTGTACTGCTTTAGCAACTTATTATATTAATACTAATAAACAGCAAAATAATTCAATACCTAGAAGTAAATGGACTACCAAAGCAATCATGATATCTTGTGACAAAAAAGAATTACTATACAAAATATGGAAAGCTGACCGAAATAATGAAACAACTAACACAGAATACAAAAACTATGTTAAAATACTAAATAAGGTTATAAATAATGCCAAATTAATGTATAATCGTGAACAAATCCGACAAAACTGCAATAATTTGAGAAATTTATGGAAAATAATAAATGCTAAGCTAGGCAAGAATATACAAAAAGTGTTAAAATAAACCAAATATATGATAAGAATATGCAAAAAGTCACTAACCCTAATGAAATAGCGAATACAATGAACGACTACTTTTGTAATTTTGGTAAAGAATTAAGTGAAGAAATACAACAACCTCTCAATATCGTCATGAATAATTCAAAAATAAATTATGGAACAATTTTCTTAACACCAACAAACCATCACGAAATTATTAAAATCATTAACAACATGCAGCTGAAAAATGGTGGAGTTAATAATATAAATGCTAAAATGCTGAAAACGGTATCATACTATATGGCAACGCCATTAGAGTATATAATTAACCTTTGCATTGAAAAAGCGGTCTGGCCAGTGGCGCTTAAAAAATCAGAAATAGTACCTATACACAAGGCGAATAGTAAAAATCATACATCTAACTATAGACCAATATCACTTATATCTAATATAGCCAAGGTATTTGAAAAAATAATATACAATCGAATCCTTAATTTTATCAATGAATGCAAAATTATCTCTGATAACCAATTCGGATTTGTCAAAAATAAAAGTACAAAAGATGCTTTGAATTACTTAACTAATGTGATATACAATAGGCTTGACAATAGCTCTCCAATTGCAATCGCCTTCTTAGATCTTGCGAAAGCTTTTGATACTGTTGATCATAATATACTCCTCAACAAACTTTATAATTATGGGATAAGAGGCAATGCTCATAAACTTATGACAAGCTACTTAAATAATAGACAGCATAGAGTTAAAATTAACGAATATACAAGTGAATATAGCACTGTTACCACTGGTATACCGCAGAGAACTATTTTGGGACCATTATTATTTATATTATACGTGAATGATCTCCTACTAAACATGCCTGACATGAACAGCATAATGTCATATGCGGATGACACAGCTGTTATAGCAACAGGGAAGAGTTAGGGCGATGTCGAATTAAAGCTAAATAATAATTTAGATAAAATCTCTACGTGGCTCGTTCAAAACAAACACTCCTTGAATATTGACAAAACAGTTTACATGACGTACGGAAGTTACAGTAACAGTATCCCTAGTAATCTAAAAATACAAATTTATGGGAAACTTTTAAAAAGAGTTAAACACTATAAATACTTGGGCATCATAATTGACCAAAATCTTAAGTGGCACAAACACATAGAATACATAGCAAATAAAACAAAATATCTGATTTTCATATTAAAAAAAATATCCAAGTTTATGACAATAGAAACTCTAAAAATGATATATTATGCTTTGTTCCATAGTATAATATGCTATGGAATTATAGCCTGAGGAGGTGCATATGCAAATGTATTAAACTTAATCAAAAGATTACAAATCAGACTATTGAAAATAATAAACAAAAACACATTTATAAAACACAATAACCCTTTAAATATTGAACAACTTTTTACATACGAAGCCTTAATATATCCCTAGAGTACACTAAGAAATAAATACCTAAACACAGCAAGTATAAGAAGAAATAAGAATATTCAAGTACCATTAAAACATAAAACAATAAGTAGTAAAAATAGCTATTTAAAAGCTATCACTATATACAATAATCTACCAAATGATCTAAAAATATTGAATGATACATATTATAGAAAAAATAAGTTAAAAGAGTGGATTACTAAAAACATTTAAGAAAAATCTAATTAATATATATATATATAATTATGCGCTCATCTGTATTACAGGGACATCAACACCATTTTCTCAGAGTTTGCCTATGATAGCGTGACTAAAGAAATAAGGACCCTCAGGGTATTGACTCTACATTTGTCCCCGAAATAGTGGTTTCGTCCATATTATTATGGGGACGGTCCCCGTACTCCGGTAATGTTCCCGAAGTATAGTAAACGTACACGTTTTTGTCCCCAAAGTATGGCAAAGATCTATTTATACTTATATATATCAGGTTTTAAGTTTATATATAAATATTTTATCACGTGTTACAAGGAATACTTTTATTAATTGTTACTTAATGCGCCATACCAAAACTAAACTTATATTGTCAACACACCACATTGAATTTCAAAATTATAGTATCTAGGCAATTTTTTTTTTATATATAAGTTAGTAAGTAAGTAACGCTATTTGACCAGACCTACACACAGACCCTATTAAGCGTCTCTGTAGGATGTCAATTGGTCAGATATATATCTGTATATTTGATGTAACGACAATTATTCTGGTAATAAATAATAATAATACGTAAAAACAGGAATAAAAATTTATTTTCTACAAATCGAACAAATTCACAAAAAGGAAAGAACTCATTAATCCATTGCTAATTTTATACTGGTATATACAACAATAAGCTCCCTTATCATATTAGCTTGCAGTAAAAAATAGCTTTATTAAACCTAAAAATAATTGAAGACAAAAAACAATCTATATTGCTAGAAACTCTTATGACGTTGACCTTCGAAAAATACAGATTGCTTTATGTTGTCAATTATTTGTAGGTTTAATAAAACTAATTTTTTTTTCCTGGACGTTAAAGTGATGAGCAAGCTTATTCTGTACCATCTAGCATAAAATATAAGAGTGCATTTATGTGGTTTCTGTTCTCTTCGTAATTTGATCAGCTTTATAGAAAACAAATTGTTACTTGTTTTCTTGCATAAAGGCTTGTCTATTTCCTAGTATACTACAAATGTCTTTTAGAGGTAATAGTAGTCAGTTCCATAATTCTTAGACACTTAGCAAATTGGATACCCAACAGTCTCTCCTCAAAGTAAATATTTCTACCGCCGAGCAGCTCCAACATCTACTGGTCCGGATAGCATTTATTAGCCCGGATTTATACAGATACGGGGGATTTGAGAGGCCTGCCCCTCTTCTGCCTCAACATACCTTATCATTGTTGTTCGCATTAAACGACGAGCTGTGCCACCCGTTCTGTCTCTCGTTCTTTAGATTTTGAATCTGAGAGTATGCGAACCTTCAGGAGGTTTAGGTGGAATGATTTGCGGCAGCTATCACCTGCAACAAGTGGGAGCAGGGGAGTGAGAGGAAGCGTTCGCGAGAGCGCTGGGAGAGCAACAGCCAACGGTAGCTGCACCGGCACGAGTGACGCGCTCGAACACTCTGTAAATAAGGGAATTGTCCTGATATCCAAACAGTGCCCAGTATCCGAACAATTTTACTGATTTACCTTTTAATCTGTAAATATGTATTAGAGTAACTCAGAATTGTTTTCATTAATTTCCTTTAAAATTTTGGTATTCATAATATGGTTACACAATCATTAATACTATCACATTATTTAAAAAAAAATATATTTTAATTCAAAAATATATTTTATTCTGCGTCTTTCCGAAATCACTTTTCCTTTTCCCAATAATATTTCCCTGTAATTAAAACTTTTGTTACAAACTAAGGTAGTGGAACCAGTTCTCGATAGGCACCCAATTTTCAATAGTTTTCGTTCCAATATCAATTTAAATTAATTTCCGACAAGTATTAGCACTGAAAACAAATTTCTAACATTTATTAAACATTGTTAAATGTTATTATTGTATATTACGTTCGGTTACTATCTATTAGAAAACCGGAATATTATGTATTAACCTCACATTCGACGCCATTTTCGTTGCTCTCTTGACCATGCTGTTAAGAAAACGACTTTGCAAAAGAAGAGTTTATTTTGCAATTAATGCATTTTTTAGGTCGCTTTAACCCCTAAAAAGCAAAAAAAGGTATCATGTCTAAGATCAAAAAGATGAAATGTAATTTATTTATTTTTAACCTTTGATAGATTTTAAATTTATTATTAGTTTATTAATTTTAATAGATTTTTAAATAAATTTTATGTACATTCATTATTATTTATTATAATTGAAGTTTTTTGTATACCACTTTTTTTTTTTTTTTGTTTTTCCGAGGTACTAGGTGAATCTTCCGAGGCCCCCGTCCTTCCGGGGCCCACTAAGACCATCACGAAGCGTCGGGCTCCGCGGTGTGAGGGATTTCTACCCCCTAAACACCCAAAACCTTTCCCGCGGCGTTCACCGGAATCCGGCCCGGAACTGTTATACACATTACTTCGGACCGGTCCACGTTTCTATGCCCTACGGCAATCTTATATATCTTGTCTGGTCTGTCTATTTTTCGTCTTCTGTATCAGTTTTCAAGGCAACCGTCAATCTTTTTGCCTTGTAGTACGTGAGTCACGTAGCGTGCTATGTCGTCCCAGTTTTGTTTGCTTGATAGCATCAGTGTCACGACGTTATCCTGTGTGATGTCACCTGTCTTCGTCTGTAGTCTGTGTCTCGCGACTATCCAGCGGGGGCACACGAAAAATGTGTGCTCCGTGTCGTCTCTATTATGTCCGCAGTACCTGCAGGGCGGGGTCGTTGCCTTCCCCATCCGATGCAGATACTGGCGGAAGTATCCGTGTCCGGATAGGAACTGGGTCAGGTAAAAGTTCACCTCCACAGCTCCTCTCTTATGCCAGAGTCGCACGTCCGTTATGAGGCGTCTCGTCCACTTGGCTTTGTCGCTGTCTGTCCATCGCGTTTGCCAGGATGTCAGCGACGTCGTCCGTGTGTCTATGGAGGCCCTCGCTCTTCCCCTTTCTTCGCTGTACTCGTAGATCCTCTTCCGCTCGAGAGCGAGAAGGTCTACTGGGACAACCCCTGCGATCACTAATACCGCCACCTCTGAGATGGTGCGGTACGCGCACGCGATTCATAGCGCTCCCAGTCTTTGTACCGCCGCGATCTTTTTGCGGTACTTCTCTATTCACGTCGCGTCCGCCCATATCTCGGCCCCATAAAGGAGCATCGAGTTGGCCACTGTCATAAGCAGTCGTCGTACGCTCGGTCTCGGTCCCTTCGTATTTGCCATGAGGCAGGCGAGGGCGGCGGTCTTTAACGCCGCTGTCTCAGCGACGCCACGTATGTGCGGCCAGAAGGTCATCCTCGTATCCAGGGTCCCCCCAGATATTTGGCGGACCATCCAGGATGCACAACGGACGTCCCCACCGTCATGGGTATCGTCGTGTCTATCCGTTTCCTAGTTAGGTATTGTAACTCCGTCTTTTGCATGGCCAGCTGTAGTCCCCGACTTTGCATCCATTCGTCCACCCTTCTCGTGGCTTGGATCAACCTCATCTGAGCCAGTCGTGTATCCTTGGTCGTGATGACAATGACCAGATCGTCTGCGTAGCCGACCAGATAGACCTCCGGCGGCATCGGAAGATCCAACACCTCATCGTAACCTACGTTCCAAATATCGGGGCCAAGGATCGAGCGTTGTGCTACTCCCGCCGTCATTTTTCTTTTCTTGACCCCAGTCTGCGTCCCGTATGTAATCTAACGGTCTCGTAGATAGTTCTTGAGGATTCGGAGAAGGTATGGGGGCAGCGGGAAAGCGTCGGAGAATGCCCGCACGATGTCCGTCCACCTCACCGAGTTGAAAGCGTTTCGTACGTCGAGTGTTGCCATGAGCACTATTGGCCTGTTCTTGTGGGGTCTAGTTTGTGCTCTGTCAAAGGAGTCGATCAATTTTGGATCGCCCCTATCGTCGACCGTCCTTGTCTGAAACCTTACTGTCTGTCGTTCAGGCCGCCAGCGTCCCGAACCGCCTGTTGGATTCGCGGTCTCAGGAGCATTTCGAAGAGCTTGCCAAGTGTATTCAGCAAGCCCAGGTTGCGGGTGACGATCTTGTAACCCGCTCCCCAAGGGTCTGAATCCACCTCGTTAATCAGTTTGGTCCAACTTTCCTTTTTACTGTCATTGATAGCGCGCCTCAGTTCTTTGCGCGCTACCCGGTACTCCTCCGAGTGGGCCATCGCGTCGCGCGCGCGCTGGGCCCTCCGTCGGAGTCGTAGGCATTCGCGTCGGAGGCGCGCGATATCTTCGGTCCACCAGTACACCGATTCTTTGTCACGTCTCGTCCGTTTTCTTGGCATAGAGGCGTCACAGAGCCGTCTCAAGAACTCCGACGTTTCCTCTGTTAGCTTTTCAGCCTTTTCCCTACCACCGATGCCGCAAGGGATCGCCGTTGTCGGGTCCGGTTTCCTGTCCAGCTGTGCCGTCAGTTTGTCAACGTCTAGTTTTTTCATGTTCCATCCCGCGGGAGTTGGGGCGGTCCCTGTTCTCTTCTGTGCTTTGTCGGTCACTCCGAAGATGATGTACTGGTGGTCGCTGGCCGTGTAGCCCTCGAACACCCGCCACCCCTCGACACTTCGGAGAAGTCCAGTCGTCACAAAGGTCACGTCTGGGATGGATGCGCCATAGCCGGGTCTCCTGTACGTCGTCGCCTGTCCCACGTTTGCTACTGTTAGGTCTAGCCTCGCGGCCATTTTCAACAGCAGCCGTCCAACAATGGCCCTGGCGTTAACGTCCCCCGCGAAGATAACGGGGCCGGGGATGTCCCTAAGCGCGTCCTCGAGGGCCGCCACCTTTCGTTCGAACTCCGCGGCGCTACAGTTCGGAGTGAGATATACGCTGACATACCTCACATCAGACACCCGAGCCCAGACGTAGTCCTCGCCCCTCCCTTGGCTTGTGATACACGACCTGGCCCGCCCCCGGAACCATAGCGCCGCAGAACGGGAGGTATTAACGAGCCAAGTCGGGCTGTCTCTGCCTCTGTACGGCTCGCTAATCATTATAACGTCCGCGTTCATCTTCTCGGCAAGCTGGGGTAGTAAGGCATGAGCCAGGCTACTGCCGTTCTGTCTCGTCATCTGTCTCGCTCTTACCTCCGTCAGCGCTGTTTTGAATGCGGTGCAGAGCGCCATGCCCGGAACGTGCGCTGCCCCTCCGCCTTCCTGTGATGGGCACAGGAAACAGAGGAGAGCACCCGTGCAGGCCCCAGCCCTGTGTCCATTTTTTCCACACTTCCAACAGCAGTCATGTCTGTCCGGTCCTTTACAGTTTGTACGGTAATGGCCGTAGCCGAGACACTTGTAGCATCTCGGCACCATCAGTCGGGTCCTCACTTGGCAGCTGACAAACTCTATCTTTATACGTCCCGTCTCGAGTAGTCGTGTCGCGTCTCGGTCTCTGAGCTCGCAAATAGCCATCTTCTGTCCTCGGCTGTTTGGCCCGAGGACCGAGACCCGTCTATCCGTGCCCGGGTTCAGTACTCCGTCTAGTGCGATTCGTACTTCGTCAGTATCTGTAAGGCAGTCCAGGTCCAGTATCTCCAGGGTCACCTGTCGGGTCATGTCCTTGATTGTCCCCTGTTCGCCTAGCATCTCCAGGAGACGTCCACTCAGGTTTCCGTGAGTGCTTCCATCTCCTTTGGTGCGTACTAGTGCGGCGCCGCCCTTCGTCTTTGTGACTCCTCTGATTTGGAGGTTGTTATCAGAGGTGTCAACCGTACGTAGCGTCTGCACCACGTCCGCGAAGGTCTTGCCGTCTTTGGGCACGATTAGCACTACGCCGCCCCGTTGTTTAGAGGCCTTGCAGTTTGGACGTAGTGGCGGTCTGGGGCCTTCCATTGCTTTTTTCTTCTTTTCCTTCTTTTTGTTTTCCATAGTTTTCCAGCCTTCTTGGGGATTTTCATCTGTGCCTACTTGGGTTTCAACCAGGTCCCCTCTGTCGTCTGATACCTGGATTTGGGGGCGTTGGATGTTGCTGGCAATCTTCTTCTTCTTCTTGGTTTTTTTTTGTGTACCACTTACTGTCATAGTGTAATATATGTTATACTATTTAAAAATTTTTGAAATATATTTATTTATTTTTTTATATAGTAAATATTGTATACTTGTAGGTACAGTCTTTAGCTACAATTTTCACATCTTGAAAGTTGATTTTGGTCCCTTTGAATAGGAGATCCATAATTCAGATGCTCGTTAATAGATTTAAGACTTGGGTGTCTGTAGCATACGATATTTACTATCTTATTACATAGAAAATTTTGTATATATTTTAACTACAATTTTCAGGTCTTGAAAGTTGCTTTTGGTTCCTTTGAATAGGAGGAGATCCATAATTCAGTTGTTTGTTGATAGATTTAAGACTTGGGTGTCTGTAGCAAATAATATTGTAGATCTCTTATACAAAAGGACCAAAATCAACTTTCATTATGTATAAATTGTAGCTAAGGACACTACCTATAAGCATACAAAATTTACTATCTTATTACATAGAAAATTTTGTATACATTTTGGCTACAATTTTCACATCTTGAAAGTTGATTTTGGTTCCTTTGAATAGGAGATCCATAATTCAGTTGCTCGTTGATAGATTTAAGACTTGGTTGTTTGTAGCGTAGGAAATATTTGGACCCAATGAACTAAATAATATTGTAGATCTCTTATATGAGAGGACCAAAATCAACTTTCGTTATATATAAATTGTAGCTAAAGACACTATACCTATAAGCATACAAAATTTTCTATCTTATTATCTATATTACATAGAATATTTTGTATACTCATAGGTAGTGCCTTTAGTTACAACTTTTATTACACAATAACTCAGTTATGGGCTCACTTTATCGCAGGAAATATTGGGGCTGTATGGACAAAATGACTTGATTCATATTTGATAATATTCCATCTGACTATAATAGTTATATCATGTACATATTACTTTTCCAAATAAAATTTATATTTAATATGATATTTTTATAAAAACATACATTTTCTTTAATTTTACAATAATTTGCTTTCAAAAACATACTTATAACCATTATAGTCACAAAGAATCATATCAAATATGAAGTCATTTGATTCATCGGGTCCGAATAAATGTGGATTTTTTATAATAAATTACGGTATTAATTTACTTATAGTATAACCAGTTCTATTTATAAATAAGTAATGTAAAAGACTTATAAATTTACTGTTTTATTATTTTAGAAAAGTAAAACAATTGTAACTTTTAGTTTCTAACCTCAATTTTGTGTTCACATTTCACAACCTATTGACAACTAGTCACCTACATATCGAAGACTGCTGGCGCCGAAACTGGTTATCGACAACTGCTCTCGCGACATTATATTTTTAAAAATTATTTTCTCCATTAACATTTATTAAATCTGAACTTTTTTTCATTTACTTTATTTGAACTTGTTCTATAGCTTTATAAAAAAAAATAATTGTTTTCTTCAATAAAAATATTGGTTTTTGGAACAAAACGTTACCTTGCATCTTACGCTATCGAAAACTGGTTTCACTACCTTATATAAACCCCTGCAGCAGTAGAAACTCAATCAGCAGATCAGGTTATCCGTACCTGGCTCAACTATAATTAAAAGTTATAGAAAGAAAATCAGGTGCACCAAAACCACTGACAAAACTTCAGGTATATCCCACTAAAAAAGAGAATTACTTTAAGTTATAAAAATTTAATTTTTGCCAGAAGTTATTATGAAAGGAAGTTCATTATTTTAATATAAAAAAAAAATATTCTCAGCAGGTTTTTATGGCTTCTTTTCTTTTTGTAAGTTAATCGTCTTCATAGATAAAAAGTTTTTATTTACCTTTTTGTATAGCTTGTGCAATTTCTAATATAATAAAACTTCAGTTTAAGGCCATGTGAAACTGTGAATTTCAATATTTTTTAAATCAACATTTAAACGTTTATTTGGAAAAAGACGAACGTCAAGCGCTCCGTACATGTAAACACTATATTCAGATTTTTTTTTGGATGATTCTATTGGTATTTTCATGAGATATCCATGTTTGAAAAGTAGCTTAATTGCAGATTCCTACTTACCGATAATACGGTTTTTATTTAATTAAATAAATTCTTATCATTTTTTTGGAAAAACACGAACGTCAGGCGCTCCGTATATGTTAATACTATACTCAGATCTTTTTTTGGACGATTCTATTGGTATTTTCATGAGATATCCATGTTTGGAAATTATGTCGGTATTTTACATCACCTTAAGAGGTTATAGCAGCGGATTTCCACAATTTTGACATGCTCCCACATATTACATACTCAACCATGCTCCCTTAAAGTAAAGATTATAAATGCAATGCATATTGCAAATATGCCTGTTAGATCTGACAGAGACACTTGATTCCAGATTTGTACAAAATTATTTAAATATAGATACTAAAATTTAATACCTTGATAGAAAATTCATGCTGGTTGAGTATCTTATGTATCAACATAAGAATTAAGAAAAGCTACTCCAACAACCCATCTTTGGGATCACTGTCTTTATCCTTCTTCAAGTAGGTATAATTTTATATGAAATGGGATGAAATTAGGCAGTTTCTCAGTTTTACCGTACTAGAAAATACACAAGTTAAATGCAACCTTATAAGCAAAAATCTTTTATGTAAGAACCTGATTAAAAATTTCTTTCCTACAAAGACAACTAATCACTCATCAAAAGGGAAAAAGTCTATAGACGTTAAAATAACAAATGAGCTTAGTACCATACCAGCTATTCTCAGTGTGTTAATGTGAGTTCTTTGCTTTTTGTGAGTCGGTTGGCTTTGTACAATAGAACGAAATTTTTATTTGTATTCTTACATAAGATAGCTTGTGCATTTTCTATTATGGTGAAACTGAGAAACTAATTTTGAATTGAGACTTTCAAACTGAGAAACTAATGAACTAGAAAACATAATTTCACCTCATTTCTTTATAAAATTATACTTACTAGCAGAAGGATAAAGACAGCTTAACAGGTTCAGTACAGCTAATGTAAAAAAAATACATTATGTTTACAACGAATAAAAAAGAATGGAAAGTATTTTCAGTTTCAGTTATGCCCATGGGCAATGACATTTATTATTATGTTGGACATGAAAAGCAAAAAGTTTTATAAATTGTCTGTCTTACAGCAATTTAGATTATGCAAATTCCATAAGTCATATTTGGATAATGCCATATTGAACCTGTTAAAGACCGGTGAGACCTCAAAGATGCGTCACCTAAAAGTAAATATTAAGCTCAATGCATATTGCACATTTGTCTGCTACATATGACAGGTGACATTTATATTCTAGGGCCAGCATTAATTTTCCATCAAAGTATTGAATTTTAGTATTTATATTTCAATAATTTTGCATAAACCTGAAATCTAGTAATAGGAGTACGTTAAAATTCAATTTTATTGTACCAGAAATTTCACAAGCTATATTTCTACACAAAAACGCGAATCAAAACTATTTATGTTTAAAGGTTAACTTACAAAAAGAAACTAAGCGACAAAAACATGCTGAGAATTTATTTCTTCTATACTATAATAGATGAGCTTTCTTATAAAAATTTCTGGAAAAAAATAAATTCTCAAACCTTAAAATAATTCTTAATAAAAACATTTTGATGGGTTCGGTGCTAAGTGCAGCTCCCCCGTTGCTGCTCTTTCTAGTCTCATAATTTTTGTTTCTCTTACCCTACTCGTGGTGCTTCACCTTATCCTTATCTTTGTGTTGATACTTGTGTGTATCCTTAGACTTCTTGCATTGTGCTTGGGCTATTTATTTTTCTTCTTCTTTTTCTTCTGTCACAGCCTCTCTTGTATCCCCTTTTTTACTGTTAACTCTCCACTCGTGCTTCCCCACCTGGAACTGCAACCCACACAAAGTGATTAGTAACAGATGTGAAAATATTAGGAATTTGAAAGTCAACTTACCATACCAGCAGCTAACTGAGGAACACATATGGCACAAGTTGACGAAGCCCTCACAAATATAGACACCTGCTAGTCCTCCTGCAAGAAATAATGAAGATAGAGCAACCGATGACAACAGTATGGAATTGAAATACTACTTACCTAAAGTAGAGGGTGCTCCTGGATTTGTAAGGGCTCGACATACATCAGCAGCGCAGCAGCTGAGATCTGGGGGAAGGAGCAGCAGCGACCTAAAGAATAAATATGCACAGCTTCCCCAAGGCAGCTCTCTCTCTCTTTCGTACCACATCTAGGAAGAATAGAATATAAGAAAACAGCATAGACCGAGAAATTATAGTCGTACTGATCTCACCTGTAAACACAGAGAACAACATAACCTCGAAGAGTGGCAGCCGTCGTATGCTAATAGCGCAGGAGAGAAGTCCAACATCGCCGCCGAAGCCAATCTCTTGAACAGCCGCAGAAGGTCTTTTTCAGCAGCAGAGCAGCAACCTCAATACCGAAGATATCGTACTCCCGTCGTCGTCGTAAGCCGGGAAGCGCGTGCGCACTAGAGCGCTGGTCGGTGCGGCGCCGAAGGATGTCGCGCGCACATGTTCGGAAAGAACAAGCGGGAGCAGTGGAGTGAGAGGGGGCGCCCCGAGCGTGTCACCGAATACTCATTCGTGTGTATGTACGTGTCACCTCGTGGAGTAATTCAAGGTTTTTGGAAAATTTATACTTATCCCCCTTCATTCTCTTATTTAAATTCACTTTTATGCAAATTTTTGCTTTTATGATTTAATATTCATATGTATTAGATTATTAATAGCATATATTATCGTCCCGGTATAGGACGCACTCTTTTCCCCACTATATATTGGGATAAATCTTAAATTATGTATAAAAATAATAATACAAAGATCTTACAAATAATACGTAAAATCTATTTCCAAAATCACTGCCGTCTCTTTGGATTGAAATTTCTCCTTGAACTTTATTCCAATAAATATGCTAGAAACCCGGGTAGTTGGCAATAGAAGATCCTTGTATCTTCAAAATCACACTTTTTCTATTGATAGGTACTGTTTCTCTTTATAAAATTAAACACTCGTAATATAATCACAATATACTTAACGTAGAATATATATATATATATATATCTTCCTATATTATATAGAGGAATGTTACCACGTAACCCCCCTCACCCCCTCCTCAGCGCTCCCTCATCCCCCTCAGCGCTCCCTTGCCCCCCCCCCCAGCCCCCCCTCAGCCCCTACTCAAAATAACGTAAAATTCAGTCATTTTTTACGTTATTTTGTGACTTATTATTCTGGTAAACTCCCCTCTCACCCCCTCCTCAGCGCCCCCTCACCAGCGCCTCAGCGCCCCCTTGCCCCCTCCTCACCCTCCTCAACGCCCCCCTCAGCCCTCTCCTAGCCCTCCCTCAAGATTCCCTAAACAATGAAATAAAATAGGACATTCTCATAGTTTTTATACAAAATTTTTAATATTAAAAATGTAAATATTATGTAAAATTTAATATTGGGAAGCAAAAAAATGATAGTTGAAACGAAAAAAAAGTTTTTTCCACGCTACGTCCCTGGAGGTACTGTTAATGGACGCGTTGGATTTTTATTTAAAATGTCATCCTTCGACAATAGCCCTACATAACCACTTTGTCTGTTAGAAAAATGTTTAGAAGGATACAAATGTATAGTCAGAAGCAATTCCTTTGAAAAAACTTTTGGAATGATACAAATGTATAGTCAGAAGCAATTCCTTTGGAAAAACGTTTAGAAGGATACAATCGTATAGTCAGAAGCAATTCCTTTGGAAAAACGTTTAGAAGGATACAATCGTATAGTCAGAAGCAATTCCTTTGGAAAAACTTTTAGAAGGATACAAATGTACAGTCAGTAGCAATTCGTTGGAAAAATTTTTAGAAGAATTTAAATGTATAATAAGAATGTATTGAAGAGTAGAGAAGTTGCATATTGCAATATATAATTGTAATATAAAAATACATTTTAATAATTTAAATAATATTCATTCATTTGGAAACAATTCAAGTGATTTTAAATTAACTTTATTATTTACTGGCAATTATGATTCAGGTCATTACGATATTATGCAAAATTTAATATTGGGAAGCAACAAAATTGTAGTTGAAACGAAAAAACAGTTTTTTCCACGCCACATCACCCTAGAGGTACTTTAATAGGCGCGTGGGATTTATATTTCAAGTGGTATCCTTCGCCAGTAGCACTACAACCACTTTCTAAAAACTTTTGAAAAACTTTTCGAAGAATAAAAATAGGATACCGTGATCAAAAAGGTGATTCCTCTAGGGCAAGGCTTTTGTTAATAGTCAAAGAACCTTTTAACTTTAAAACAATATGGATTTGAGCAAAATCTAAGCTTTTTTCGAACTTTCAACCGCCATATTGGATCAGCCATTTTGAATTTCGGAAGTCCGTTAGCAAAATCTTGATCAGCGACCTCGAAATCCCTGTGTACCAATTTTCAACATATATTTCGCCATTTTTTATTTGAATAGTTTTATAGCAAGATTATAATTAGCGACCTCGAAATATATATGTATACAGAATTTAAGGAAAGTCTAAGCTTCCTTCGATCTTTTAACCGTCAAATTGGATCCGCCATTTTGAATGTCGAAAGTCTTATAGCAAAATCGTGATGAGCGACTTCGAAACCTCTGTATTCCAGTTTTGAGAAAAATCTAAGCTTCCTACGAACTTTTGACAGCCCTTTTAAATTTCGGAAGTCTGTTAGCAAAATCATAATCAGCGACTTCGAAACCTGTGTATTCCAATTTTGAGAAAAACCTAAGCTTTTTTCGAACTATTAACCGCCATATTGGATCCGCCATTTTGAACTTCGAAATTCCAATAGCAAAATCTTGATCAGCGACCTCGCAAATCCCTGTAAACCAATTTTCAACAAATTTAAGCTTTTTTCGAACTTCTAACGGCCATATTGATTCCGTCATTTTTAATTTGAATAGTCTTATAGCAAGGTTGTGATTAGCGACCTCGAAAGCCACTGTATAAAAATTTTAAACAAAATCTAAGCTTCCTTTGAACTTTTGGCAGCAAAAAGGCGATTCCTCTAGGGCAAGGCACTATGGTCGAACTGGCCCTTGTGAATATCCCTAATGTTTCTCGGACATATAATATATCCCTAATATATCTTAGACATATAATAAAAAATAAATGATATAAGAAAAGGAATTAGATCTTTTTAATAAATAGTAATGCATAGGAACAAAAGTGCATTGCTGAACTAATAAGGTACTTCTCGCTACGGTCGAATTCTCGTTTTTTATTAACTTGATAAAATATCTGGTAAAACATTTTTATATAAAACTTTGATATATTATTTTATTTCATTAAAAAAAAAGTTTTTATCTATGGCTTGGACAGGAATAGATTCTATTTTATTACCAAAGGGTATGGCCAGTCATCGTACATTTAGATTACCTTTAGATTTCAGTAATATTGAAAGTGCATTTGTAAAATTAGATTCTGATAAAAAAATGAGTCAATTTAAGTCCAATGGAAGCTGCATGGCGATTACAACAATTTCCATTGTGTGGTAGAAGTCATACAGTTATAAGATTATCTATTCATACAGAAAATCAGCAGAAGATTATTTTTGATAAAAAAAATATATTAAATGTATTAAATAAATGGGAAACTACATTAACAGCATGGTTTAAATTAAATAAAAATGATGATTTTACGAAAAAAATGAAATATGTAAACATATCATAATACTATATTTTTTCTAATGAAACAAAGTAGTTTTTTGTTACTTATGGTAACAATTATTAAAATAATAAATGATCTATGACTTTATCAAACAATAATTTTTATCATAAATATATAATTTAAAACATTTTTTATTATATTAATTTCTTCATCACGTCGGGGTTCTCACTAGTACATATATATATATATATATACACTAGTGGAGCTCCGCCCCCTGCTCGATCCGCTCGCCAACCCCCCTTAAGGGGGCTAGACACCTTTTTTCTCTGAAATAAGAAGTCACATTTTAATACATAAATGTAAACTAATTACTTCATACTTTTTACATATAAAAGTGGGTATATTTACCTTACCTTAAAACTTTCTCCGATGGGCCTTTTATATGGTCCAGAACCATAGTCATCGATGAAACAAGTTTTTTCACTAACCGTAAGCTTTGAAATTTTCCTGTGGATGGATTGACTCCAGATTTGAACTAAATTACTCCTGAATAGTATAATTCTCATATGAGTGTAGGGATTTAGGATTAAATGTCGGAAAAAATTTTTACATGAGAAAAATTATGAAAAAATATAAAAAATTTAAAAAAATAAAAAAAAAACTCTTGAAAAACAGCACAATTTTTTTTTCTCATTAGATGTATGAAGGTTCCTTGACTGTTAACATAAGCCTTGCCTTGGGGGATCCACTTTTTTAATCACGGTATTCTATTTATGTCCTTTTAAAGGTTTTCCAAAGTAATTGCTTCTGACTATGCATTTATATCTTGCTATCTAAAGTAAAACGTTATATGGTTCAAAATATTACGTTTCCTTTGTTAGAGTTTGAAGGTTTCTTGACTGTTAACTTTGCCCTGAAGTAACCACCTTTTTGATATCGACTGTATGTTTATCCTGTAGTTTTGGAAATAATTGCGCGTGATTTTTCTATAGCCTCAATGTATTCAATAATCCTTTTGAAGTTCCATAATATACCATTTTTATTCTTTTACAATGTCAATTTCTTATATAGTCATGTCACTCTAAAAATGGGGGTTGGCGAGCGAAGCGAGCAGGGGCGAAGCCCCCTAGTGTGTATATATATATATATATTTATCTATATGCCCTCGAGGCTAACAATGAAAAATTTAATGATGCTCTCGGAGTACTTTTCACTTTCTCTTTCTGCTCGGTACTGATTCATTTTTCTGAAGACGCGTGACGCGCAGAGGCACGCTTGCCTCCTTTTCTCTCTGTCACTCTTACGCTACCTGCGGGGGCCGGTACAGTAGGCTCATGGAGTCAAGTCGGGACGTGCTGTCCCCGCAGCCAGCGTCTTGCCTCGTGCTTCGACCAACGCGTTGCTGCGTGGTCAGCACACGGGACTTTCCTACAGCGGTAAGCGAAGTTCATGCATCGCACCGCCGGATGCTACGTTACAGATCCCGAGTCGAATTAGATTTATTAGGAGCTGAAGTTTTCATTAATAGGGTTTTAAAGAGAATAATTGTCATTTAATTATGCATAATAAATAGGAATCGGTTTCTAATTTGATTCAAAAATGATGTAACGTATCAAAAACATATCCTCAAGATCATACAGATTTGTTTTATATGGCTTATCTGCCATTTAAACATTAGAATGAGGAAATAAAATTGTTCGATCATCTAGATCAACATCAACGAACTCATAGAGCTTGGTTAAAGTAGTACAAAATGTTCTTTATTCATTCTAGAACACGATTTCGCAATGTCTTTGGCGGTGTCGGGTTTTGGCCCATAGTTAAAAAACTTTGATTTACTCCTGTCGACTCTTGCAGCGCCGGGTTGTATGCGAAAATTAGCGCGGGGAGATTTGCGTCTCAGGCACGATGGTTTGTCTTGATGAACGAGATAATTATCGTTTTAGTGTTCTTTTTACCCGTTCCACCGGGTTCGCTTGTGCGTGATATGGCGACACTGTCGCATGCATTACTTCCCTCTCCTTCAAGAATAATCAATGACGGAGTTTTTAAACTCTGTGCCATTGTCGGAGAGGAAGGTATGTGGCACTCCAAAGCGCATAAAAATTCGCTCATTTAATTCTCTATAGATAGTCGGCGCGTTTGCCTTCCTGACAGGACGCTTTCGATCGAGCTCGTGAATAGGTCTGTTACATCCTGCGACGTATAATTTAATTTATTGTACCAAAAAGTATATCACTGATTTTTTTCGGACGTATAAAATGCTGTGTACACGATTTTGCTACGTTGCATCCCAATACGCGCGGCATCACGACGAAACAAGCCACCAAAATTGAGAAAAGCATTAACGCATTACAAATTTTTCTCAACACAGCCATTTGAACGCTAGGTAAATTTAGCATAACATGCGATACAAAGTAAAACAGTAGTTAAGTGTAGTCTAGTGTTAGGAACAAAAATAATTGATTTATGGACGATACGAAATTCTGTCTAAATTTATTGAATTTTTATTATTGTTTTTATTATGTGAAGTTTTATTACTGTTTCTATTATATTAATTTTTATTACTGTTTCTATTATTTAAATTGTTAATATTATTGAACCTTTTGTAACAGAAAATTTCTGATGGTTCAACTATTCCTATAATTGTTGAATCTCTACAACATTCAACAATCTAAGGGAGGAGGTGTTATTCAGATATTTCCTGACACACAACGACGAGAATGCAAAATTATATGACGCAGCATTTCGTTCGTGCGAGATCGTGACGTAGCGAGTGACTGACCTCCAAAAAGACAACGTGTACATTTCTGACAAATCAGCATTTCACAATGCTTTAAACGTGTATAAGTCGCAGCAAAGAATTTCTTAATAAGATGATCCCAAATTATTGTTTAATATCATCTGTAACCTAATTATTCTGTGTTAGAAATACAGCAAGGTACGCCGCGCGCACCAGCCACAGTTACAACCATAGCACTGGAGAACTGGAGAGCTCCGCCGGCCCCAGGCGACCTTCGAGGGAAATTCAAATTAAGAGTTGTTATCGCAGTTAATTCGCGAACTCAGTACGCTACGGTCGAAAGTAAAAGTAATTTTGTAAGGGTCCATAAAAGCCCATATCAATTTATAAGTCAGATTTCACATAAATAAATAATATTATTACTCAAATTCTCTGGTACGATTCACTTCAGAGAACCTTCATCATCAAAAGAGTAAGTTTCAATTACAAGATAAAATAAAAATACAATATAAGAGTATATTTCTCAACTGCCAAGATTTAACAGGTCAATTAATACTTTTTTTTTTATTTTTTAATTTTATTTTTTTTAATTTTTTAATTTTTTCATTTTTTCATTTTTTTTTTATTTTTTTTGTTATTTTTAAAATTTTAAACACCAAACTGGTAATATGGCCATTAACTTCCTATAATCAAACTCTACAAGAAACTACCATCAGCTTCAATAACCAACTACTACTAGAGGATATTCATGCCTATGCACTGACCGGGGAAACGGTCCCATTATGTCGCCTGCAACTGTCTCGCATGGGCAGGAGAAGACGGGTTTGCCCATTAGGCCTGTCAAGGCAGTTTGTTGCATCTTGCACTGCTAGCACACAGGGCATCGGTGCGCGTAGACGGCGACGTCCTTGTGTATCGACGGCCTGTAATAGTAGTGGGCGTCGCGCTTTTAGGTTTCCACGTGGCCGAGGTGACGCGCTGTGACTTCGTCGTGGCATTTGGACAAAGCGTTCTCACGCTGCTCCTGGGTCAGTACCAGCTTCCATTTTTGCGTGTCGAACGGCGTGTCTATTGTCGGGATTTCGCATTCTGAGTCGTCCTCGTCCATACGTGGTAACGCGGCGGGCATTTCCAATTATCTGGAATTACAAAGAAATGAATTTGCCATCAACAATTTCAAGTAAGAAAGAAGAAAATTCTACATTTACAAAATAATACATGCAAAAATAAGCTGATTATGTAATATATAGGTAATATATACTCAAGAGCCTATATGAAAGTAGACTCTGGAACACAGGTTAATATTATACGTGAGTGGAAATTAAAACAACGAATATAAATAGCATAGATGAAGGAAACATTGGGACTTGTGAAATAACTTGTTTTTATAACTGCGACCATGATGGTCTAGTTTAGTATATATGTGGAAATTTCTGTCAGTAAAATATAGATCAGTTTATCTATTTTGTACAGTGAAATAAATATGTAGGATTTCATGTTGGTGAAATATACATAATATTTTGTTATATGTTGATAAAAAAGTGGTTTGGCGAAAAACAAATGATTAAAATAAAAAGAGTGGATAAATAAGTGAACGTAAAAAATGAATTTAAAAATATGTTTATTAGGTGATCTCTATAGATCCATATCAATATCCATATTCATATATGAAAGTGAACCCCGGAAAAACAAGTTTATTATATGTGTGTGTATATAAAAATTATCAAATAAATAATGGAAATTAGCATAGTGAAAGAAACATCCGATATTTATCAAATAACTTGTTATTGTAATAACGTAGAACTATGATGCTGTTCAGTGAAATAAATCGGTGGGCTTTTATGTTATTGAAATATATGAGCAAATTCCAGAAACTTATAACTTTTCGGAAACTGCAAAATTTTAGATTTAAAAGACTATAATTCAAGTTCTTTACAAAGCACATGACTGAACCAAAAAAGAAAATGTTCATTTTTCAATAGAGAAATTAAAAAAGCGTTCAACTTATGGGTAGAGGAAGACTTTTTTACGAAAAATTACAAAACGATTAAAAATCGTGGACATTTTGAGTTTTTTCGATCTAGAAAAAAAAGTCACTTACTATCATTAGTTACTTAACCAAAACTGAGGCATTTCACTCAAGTGGACTGAAGTTTACTTGTGTATCGATTATTGATATCACAGCTTTCTTTTGTTTGATTTGTAGTGAACAATGTAAATGTACATTTGTTGAGTATATATTGACTTAAAGAAGAAAAAGACTTTTTCGCTATTTGATTTTTAAAAAATCATATAAATATTATTTGTTATAGATAACAGTATGTATCTATTATATCACATGGTTAATTATAAGAATAAATGTATTATATATTATGATTTTTCAGAATACAAAAACAAAGATACTTGCCTCATCGTATACTTTCGTAGAAAGTTATACTCCTAAATTCATAGAAATAGAAAATCTAAGGAGTTTTTCTATTAAGAGATATTCTGTTTTTAAAGAATGTATTGTATTGTACTATTAAGGGAAGACTAAGGGGAAAAGATAACATTTTTTCCTATTCATTGAATGAAAAAATATATTATATAAATGGGTTATATATTGTAATATTGCACTTCAAATAAGTATTTTTGTATGTTTTTAGTTCTAAATATTAAATATATACGAAGTTATATATGGCAGAATCCATCTCAACTCGAACAGCCAGAGTATGTCTACCACACCGATCATTTTAGAATCAAAGTATTGCTGTTCTTCTCAAAAAATGATTCGACACGTATTTTTTCATTTTTCGATTGCACTAAAATGACATCCGGTTGGCAATGTCAAAAATTTTTTACAAAATCCTAACTCAAATTTTATTTTTCAAGGTCATTTTCAAACAGCTGCCAATTTATGAGTTTTTTAAGTTTTTGAGTAAACTATACGCGATCTTACTCAGATTAGCACCTTCTTTCATGTCCTGCATGACATTTGCATAAAAATAAAAAGATGCATAAGTTATGCAGTTTTTATGAAAAAATGCATTTTTTTCAAAAACCCCATGTTTTTATTACGAAAATTTAGATGACGATAGGGGGTGTCAATACCTACCAAATCGTGTGTGTCGGATATTGTATTTTTGCCCATAGAATGAGAAAAAAAGTAAAATAAAATACAATAAAATTTTCATTTATTATGATGGTAGTCAATAATAATCAATATAAACGAATGTTTGTACATATCTAAGTAATATACATATACACATTCGTACTTACACGCTATAGCTGTTTTTCATTTTTTCATTTTCAATTTTCTGTATTTTTTATTTTTATGACTACCTTTGTTTTTATTTTGTTTTTTTTTAACTTTTGTTAGTAAATGATCGGCAGTTTTTGCTGTACAACAAAGTGTTTTATTATTACATGTTTCTTTAACCCATAAATGAATTTTTTTAATTCCAAGATACTTTGGAGTTGTAAGCCAATCAATATTTTTTGCTTTTCTGAATTGTTCTATTTCAACATCTTGTATCTTGTAAATGTATTATTTTAATTGCATCAGTATATTTTTGAACGTGCTCTACGAAATCATAAGCATTTTAAATAGATTTTTCGTGAGACTTTCGAAAATTATGTGAAGTAGCATAATGCTTTGTAAGTCCACCCACACCATCTACAGCTCCTTTGCCATGCCCAGTAGCAGAGAACAACTATTTTATATCATATTGTGCTCGTTTCATTTCATATAATTGAAAGCGATTTTTAAAGTGGCTAGCGGCGCCATCTGATATAATGGTAATTTTGTTTATTGAATCACAACAATTTTCTTTTAAGTAAGTTATAATTTTTTCTACTGCTAGTAAAGCATACGCTGAATCATGTTTTCGGTCATCACTTATAACTGCGAAACTTTGTGTCGAATCCCCTTGATAAGACACTGCTGTGAAAATAGAAATTTGATCATTAACCCAATGATTTCCTTGAACAGCTTTATTATGAATCACAGCCCAGTTTTCAGCGAAGTCTATTTGAAGAACTAAATGATGTAAGTCTTTTTTAGCACTTTCAATTTCTATTGTTATAGCTTTGCGTTGTATATTTTTTACATGCATGTGAGTACTAATCTTCATGGTCCAAACCGAAAGTTCATCTTTAAAAGCAGAAATTGATAGTGTCTTTTTAATCAAGTTTCCATTATCCCACAAAGAATATGTAATTTCTTCTGTGCCCTCTACATCTTGCAGTTTTAAAACGTAATTCCCTTAATTCCTGGACATATTTTACATTCTTGTAAATAACATAAATCAGATGACTCAGAACACATTGTTGCATTTATTATTCGTGACCGACTTTCATCCAACTCTGTGACGTTACTCCCTCTAAAATTAATTAAGCTCGTAAGAAATAAATCATAATTTGCGCAATAGATACAGAGACAAACTTCTTTGATGGGGCTAAGTAAGACATATTTTGGTCGCAAACTATAAAATTTCGATTTTCCAATTCTCAATTCTAGATTATCATTTTTAAATACTTTATACGTCTCTTTTAAACTTCGAGTAAGAAAACACTTAACTTTTTTCTCTTTCTTATTATTAACTTTATTTATAACAACGTCACATTTATTAGGACTTTGTCTTGAACAATTAAAATCATCATTTATATAATATTCCAAAACATTTTTTTCCATGTTTTCATCAATCGGATAACCTGAATATGCATCTGGTTCTGAATAAATTCTTTTTTCTTGAGCAAGATTTCTCGAATTTTTGATCATATACATTGTTGTTTCTGGAAATAAAGATAAAATTTCATGTTTTGTAAAGGATGAAGGTTGCAAAGTTAGAATTTTTATTTTTTCTGATACCTTAGAACATTTTTGTAGGGCTAATCCAATATTTTGTATCCATTCCGTACAATGACATAGAACTGTGATTGATTCATTTGATTCAACAGAAACGTCATACAGTGTATTTAACTTAGCATCGAGGGTACTAGAAAATGTTGAAATTAGTTTTGTTTTCTTTTGGTTTACGTAATTTTCAGTAGATTTTTCACGTATAAGATTTTTTCTTTTAAGTGGTGACACAGAGCCTAAAAATTATGTACTCATTTCATTATTAAATTCTTTGATGCATTCTGGAGTACTTAGTAAAAAATCTTCGTCTATATCAACTTCAGTATCGCCAACTTCATTCTCAGTTGCTACATCGACTACGATATCGGCAAATTCATCGTCAGTGCCACCCACCAATTTTAAAGCAAACTTATAACAATTGTCACATATACTTGTAGACGATGTCAAAAGTAAATTAGGAGAGCGACATTTCAATGGATGAACAAGATCATCCAAATGCTTGAATCGCGTTTTATTCGATAGATAGTAGGCTTTCTTATATCTCCCAAAGAAATGGGGACATTTAATTCTATCTTTTGAAAAATACTCAGACATAGTGGTTGTTTTAATATAATAGAGATATGTAATAAATTTCAAAAAACTCTGTATTGTATTAAAAAATACTACAGTTATATATAGCTAAAACCATACAATTATTGGCAAGTGTTAAGCTCAACGTTCGCCATCTGGCGTACAAATTTATAAGTACATAAGAAGCTCATACAAGCACGCACATATGATTCTGTATACCGCCTATACTGTATACTGCCTACGCGTGTGAGTGTGTGCACGTGCGCGCGCGCGCGTGCGTGTGTTTACTTTACATATATACAAATATCCGTTTATATTGAATTAGTAAAATTTTATTGTATTTTATTTTATTTTTTTTTCTCATTCTATGGGCAAAAATACAATATCCGACACACACGATTTGGTAAGTATTAACACCCCCTATCTTCATCTAAATTTTCATTAAAAAAAACATGGGGTTTTTGAAAAAAATGCCTTTTTCCAAAAAGTGCATTTTTTAGTAAAAACTGCATAACTTATGCATTTTTTATTTTTATGCAAATGTCATGCAGGACATAAAAGAAGGCGCTAATCTGAGTAAGATCGCGTATAGTTTACTCAAAAACTTAAAAAACTCGTAAATTGGCAGCTGTTTTAAAATGACCTTGAAAAATAAAATTTGAAAGTTAGGATTTTGTAAAAAATTGTTGACATTACCAACCGGATGTCATTTTAGTGTAATCGAAAAATTAAAAAATACGTGTCGAATCATTTTTCGAGAAGAACAGCAATACTTTGATTCCAAAATAATCGGTGTGGTAGGCATACTCAGGCTGTTCGATTTGAGATAGATTCGGCCATATACTATATGCAGGTTGCAGAAAGGAATAATAATCATACCTGACAGCCAATTACAAATGGCGAACTGTAATTAGATACGGTAATAAACGTCAGAGTCTCTGGCGATGTCAATTATACCTTATTTCACATATAATACACATGGATTATATACGTGTATCATTCTTACGCCGAGTGCCTTAATCATTTTTAATATATTATATTAAAAATTATTACTTTATACAGACTAAACTCCAAGATCTTTTTTTAATTTTTAACTTAAACAGCAGCAAAAACATGAGAGTCGTTGGTATATATAATAATATTTCATAGTGTGAATAACTTACGCGTCATTGTTTGCACACTGGCGCAAAGGTAGTATTTTAGAAGCTTATAAATTAAATGACAACTCTTAAAAATTTAAACAAATACTACGGAAATTCAAGTAACTACAGACAAAGGTTCTGATCAGTAAGTTTCCAAAACCGCTTTACAGTATCTTATATATAGAAATATGCTCAAGAACGTGGGGCTAGTTGTTAAACATGAAGATATGTCGGACTAAAAAAAATAAACAAGTTATCGTTCGCACACTAACCTAAGGTAACTCATACAAGCTGTCAAATTAAAAACAACCAAAATAATTCAAATAAAAGCTAGAAAAGTCTAGATATTCTTAAGTACGGCTTTTCTTAAGTTTGTGAGTTCTCAAAAACACCTAACTTTTATTTATATATAGAACTATCCTATTAGATATAAAATGATATTATATATAAATTACGATACTTATATATAAAACGTGATGGTCGTTGTTATATATAATAATATTCGAGGTTATAAATAACGCACAAGTCATTGTTTGTTCACTGATGTAAAGCTAGTATTTCAAAAGCTGATAAATTGAATGATAACTCTGGAAAAACTAAATAAATACTAGGAAAATTTAATTCTCTACAAAGGTTCTGATCAATAAATTCCCAAAAATGCCTTAGTATTGCTTACATATTAAAATATTCTCAAAAACATGAATCTAGTCACTATATAAAAATATACATCATATCAATAAGCCTTTGATGCAAAATGATTACAAAAAATAAAAGTCCGAGCTACATATTCATTTGTTACATAGATCAAAAATGGAAGGTGCCATTTCAAAAACTGATTCGTTCATAGACGTACTCTCAGAATTGATCGTCAAGTTACTGTAAAATAAGAGATACCCTGGGTTGGTCTTCATTTGCCGCCATAAATTATGTGTGTGTATCTGTGTGCGCGCGCACGCGTTGCTGTTATAAATGCGAACAGCTATGCATTGATTTTAGCATGTACAGATCTGTGAAATATTTATTTCATAGTCGGTATGGCATAATTTTATGTTCTGGCACAAATTTAACATACTTTATCTGTTGAATTTGTTTATAAAATAATTATTTTTTATGAAGTCCTCACAAGCGTCAATTGATATAACCACGCTTTTGGGAACATCTCCAAAACCGTCATTTGATGTATCTCGTTTTCGGGGACTGTCTTCAAAAACGGAAAAAATGCCCAAAACCGGTCAGTGGTCCCTGAAAAAGTTCCAATAAACAACAAATCCATTTTTATCCAAACTGCTTCTTATATTATAAATGAGATGTTACATATATATACATATATACATTATATATAAATAATGTATCACGAGACTAACACTATGCACGTGTATCTAAAATATTTAATTTGATTTTATAAATAATTAAATAATAGACATAAATTATTTTTGATTATTGAGATCACAGCATAATTTTGTAACGAAGGAACTAGGTCTTTTATAAGTTAATTAGTAAACCGCTTTATCTACGAATGCCCATACAAAATCGCATAAATACGGAAAAGCTTTTAACGCTGTTAGCCATTTGTAGCATGTCTCTATTGCCGTTACTGGATCTTTGTATAAATACTTTTCATTATTTAAAATCAGATACGTTTGAATATTTGGGAGACTCCCAGTGCACATAACATACGGATGAACTTCCTGATTTAAAATACTTAGCCACAGTTGAAATTTATTTTGTTCTTCAACTACTTTACTAGCATCCTGTAAAATAAATAATTTTATAAAAAAATGAACACACACACACCACACACACACGCACACGCACGCACGCACACGCACGCACGCACGCACGCACGCATACACACATACGCATGCACGCACATATAAATGGGTCGTTCTTGTACTTTTCGGTCATAACCGGTCGCAGGGTGTCAACCCTTTTCCTCGCTGATTTTTCCTTTGAAAGTACATATAAAAAAATTGAGGAAGCCCCAATGTTAGCCCCCCATATCCAATATTGAGACAGCTACACTATGCTGAATTTCGAAAAATGGTCAAAAAATGGTTATTTTCGAAAAATTCTGTGCGGCTCGTTTTGTGATCTATTTGAATGATTCAAGAAGGAACTTTTTTGTCATTTTGTGAAATTTCATAAAAAAATATTGTGGAATAAAAATAACGCAATGAAATTTTTACACAAAGGAAAACGTGAATCTAAATACAATATTTTCGTTTTTAAGGTTATCTTTCTACCTTTGTAGTTCCTCAAGTTTTATAGACATTGAGATCGGGTAGGGCCTATTTTCTTCATCTTAAAAAGATGTTTCATTTTCACTCGGCCAACGATTGATTTGATTAGCTACAAGCAAATATACAGCTCTTTAAACAATGGTCGATTTTCGAAAATCGTAATATTGGCACCCCTGTAACTTTTTTCTATCAAAATCGATTGGGCTTGTATTGGGTGGAAAAAAGTTTTAACCTTCTAGAGAACGATTCAATTGGTTTCATTCGGTTTTTTGGGTATTTGCAAAAGTTACGAATTTTTCAATATGGGGGTTCTTCGTATACGTATCCATTAAGGGAGTGTACACCTAGTGACTTCTGAGGCCAAAATCAACTGAATCGATGGCTTTCTATGGGTCTAAGTTACTTGAAATTCCTGTATTTATTGCCCGAAGAGTTGAAAATATTAAAAATATTTTATTAAATAATTTTAAAATGCTAAAAACTACAAAGAAAATTACAAAAACTCTTAAAATCAAGCAATCAAAAGTGGTTTTTCAATTTTTTAAAATAGTTAATCAAATAATTTTAATATTGGCTGATGCTATTTGTACGACAGATTTCCTAACCTCAAAATATATCAATAGACGAAAGGAGTACATTAGAAAATTTTGAAAATTAGACAAACTTTGATAGATGACTAAAGAAATAATATCCCTTATTGTGTGGTAACTAATTTCTTACCTGCTCTATCAAAATTTCCGCACTCAAACGATATGCGTTTCTGTCGTATCTGTATATATAGATATACCACGAATACAATCTGTCGTACAAATAGCCGCGCCGTTTAATATTTATAACTCTACAGGCCATTACTGCATGAATTTTAAGTAACTTACATCTTCTCCCATGAAAATTCATGGAATACTTTTTTTTAAAAAGGCCTCAGAAGCCACTATTTGTAAGACCCTCTTTAATACGTAACACCCAAATCATCAGTTTCTTCTTTGAGCATCCGCAGCAAAATTTATATTTCGATACATATTTTTACTATCCCATTTTTTAAAACATTGTTTCTATATCTATAAGAGTACATCTGTAACGGTCCCGTTTCTTATCTCATGAAAGATTCTTGTATCCGGGATCGAATATCCATAGATTATGTTTTCTATAGATTCATTTTGTTTATTTGAAACAACACTTTAAGCAATGAATATCGTTCGATCTATCAGCCTTTCACACAGCTTTGAGGAACGGATACAATAAGGAACAGATCCAAACAATAATGCGGGTCACTACCTATATCTATATACATATGGGGAACAGAAATAATAAGAAGGACCAATATTGATGAATCAACAATGGAAATTAAAATTACATCATTCGACAATGAATCAAAAATAGTAAAGATTCAATGAATATTTTTTTATTTTATTGTTATAAATACTTCTTAAAGAAAATTTTTCAACTGTTATAAGCTAGATAGAATTCGAAAAAAATAATTATTATAATAAATTTTTTATTAAAAGTGTCATCATGATCAATAATCGTAAATTATTTTTTATTCCTCAGTAGTTTATTTTTGTATCATACTTTATAATTATTGAAAATAAGGCTGTTTCAATGCATCTAAATGTAAGTAGGGTACTAAACTAGTATTGGAACAGTCACCAGTTAACGAACATTTTCTTTACATATATGAAAATATCAAGCTTCCTATGTATTGTTTATCTAACATGACGATAATTTTCAAATCCTTGAAAATTTTTGTTTCATTTTCAAAATACCGAACGAAACCAATTGGGTCGTTTCCTAGAAGGTTAAAACTTTTTTTCCACCCAATACGAGCCCAATCGATTTTGATAGCAAGAAGTTACAGGGGTGCCAATATTACGATTTTCGAAAATCGGCTATTGTTTAAAGAGCTGTATATTTGCTTGTAGTTAATCAAATCAATCGTTGGCCGAGTGAAAATAAAACGTCTTTTTAAGATGAAGAAAATAGGCCCTACCCGATCCCAATGTCTATAAAACTTGAGGAACTACAAAGGTAGAAAGATAACCTTAAAAACGAAAACATTTAGATTCACGTTTTCCTTTGTGTAAAAATTTCATTGCGTTATTTTTATTCCACAATATTTTTTTCTGAAATTTGACAAAATAACAAAAAAGTTCCTTCTTGAATCATTCAAATAGATCACAAAACGAGCCGCACAGAAATTTTCTAAAATAGCCATTTTTTTACCATTTTTCGAAATTCAGCACAGCTGTCTCAATATTGGATATGGGGGGGCTAACATTGGGGCTTTCTCAATTTTTTTATATGTACTTTCACAGGAATAATCAGCGAGGAAAATGGTTGAGCCCTGCGACCGATTATGACCGAAAAGTACAAGAACGACTAATATATATATATATATTTATCTATGTATTTATTTATTTATTTATTTCCAGACAATATTTACATTGCATTATAATATATTTGCATATAGTAAATTTACATAAGTAAGTAAATCTTACCGAGGCAAATAGTATTGCCTATGTGTAGATCTGGTATATAGAAACTTATTAACTAAATAATATTAGAAACTACTATATTCTTACAAACTAGTTAATGGTAAATGCGTAGCGATTTGTTAACATCGCATAGAGATTTATTGTAGTACATAACAGTTAAATAATTTTGTTAAATACATTTGTTAAGATTTAATTATTATATTAAATTTGTCGGTAAAGATTTTTAATTTTTTCTTTATTAATTGTCTACTTAATGTCATAACTTTGAGATCCTTAGGGAGCCCATTAAAGACCCTTATAGCTTCATCGTAACTATTTTTATCACTAATTCTTTTATCACATTTTGGTAGTTGAATCGATTTGTTTCTGGTCTTGCTCGCACTGTTTATATATGTGTTTATATATATGTAACGAACGGGTAGAATCCTAAAAACATCTAATTCCCCCAATTATTAACACCGACGTGATCGTGTCCACGCCGTGAAGTGCATGGCGCACTAACGGTCAACGACGAATCCTGTGGCGTAATCCTGACAAATTCGCGATACGTCTGAGTCCGATAAAAACCAACACGACATCACGACGAACGTATGAAACACGACATAACGTAACATAAAGATGTCATGTTACAACGTGGCGCCCGAACAGGGGCCTGACGTCATAAATTCGTAGTTTCTATTAGGGAAAAGTAGCATAGTTATTAAATTGGGGAAAATCCTTGTGAAAACGAAAAATAGAAAGTCACATCTCATTAGTGAAATAATTTTCTGTCACGCGTGAACGTGAAAGCATAAATATGGCAATTAAAATTTTCAAAAAAAAAATTCGAACGAGAAATAATAGTTCAGAAGTAAGCAAATTCCTTTGTCGTGCCACGGATTGACCGTGCTCAGCCAGCGTAGGTCAACGAGCATAACAAGCGCACGCTCTCTTTCCCAATTCTGTGTATGGTTACGAGCATCAAGCCTCATTCACACTTGTTAGACGCGTCTCGCTCGTTACACATTGTTGTCTAGCGTTTTCATATTTTACATTATTTTCTAAGTATGTTTCTTAAATGAATTATAATAAATGATCTTATTGGAAATAAACATCAATTTCAATTATGATAATTCTATTTTGGCAAAATTATATACAGTGAAATTTTTCGGAGAGTTAAAAAAATTAAATTTTGCATTTCCTTTCGATTGGTCAGAGTATTTATGCAATTAAAATTCTTGAACTACCAGTAACATACATTGAAATTTTTTAAAATGGCTAAATCAAGAAGATCATTGAGTTTATTGAAACAACATCATACTATCTATGGAAGAATCACAAGATGAATATATGCATACACAGCAAGAATTAATTTATGCAATGACCAATGAAATTATTGAATTTTATAGAACACAGGAAGTTACTGATCAAAAATTAGATGGAATTTTACGATTAATAAGTAACGATCCTGAAAAATTAAATAAAATTAGTAAACATTTGCAAGCATGCGCAAGGAAAGAGGAATTGGATGCCTTATCTGAGAGTATGAAATCTTGGACTTTAGAAGACAAAAAAGTGAGTCAAGAATTAAATGATTTTATTGAGTTCGTAGAAAATGATAATTTGATTATTGAAGTTAAAGATAACTTTTTAGAAAAATTGAGGGAAAGTTGCAATGAATTACAATCGCAGATTGATTAGTTAAAAAAGTCAAAAGTCAGTAATAATGGCGGTAATGCAAATAATTCTTGCAACACGTACACCGGTCGCGATTTAAACCTGCTGCGCGAAGGTAGTGAGCGCGCGCGCGCAACTTCAGCGCAGCCGAAATGAGGCCCGCACGCCAGCCCACTTGCGCTCCGCGCGTATCAAATCCGTTTCGGGACGCGTATTATCCCCGTCATTCGTCGCGAAGCTGCTTACTACTTTTCGCGAGTCACGGCAGCCATCTTCGTGTAAGCGATCGCGTCGTGGACACCAAGTGAATACTCTCTCAAGTTTCACCGTGCCCGTGCCGTTTTTTTATATACCCCGTGGAGGATAGAAGTGGAGGCGCCGACACGTGTACGAGCGAGAGAGAGAGAGAGAGAGAGAGAGAGAGAGAGAGAGAGAGAGAGAGAGAGAGAGAGAGAGAGAGAGATTCCGCGTCGCGTGTGTCAGGAGAGCGAGGAAGATAGCGAGCGAGGAGCCGGCAACGAGTCAGCCTGCCGACCCTACCCAGTGAGTGCGAGAGAGAGAGAGAGAGAGAGAGAGAGAGAGAGAGAGAGAGAGAGAGAGAGAGAGAGAGAGAGAGAGAGAGAGAGAGAGAGAGAGAGAGAGAGAGAGAGAGAGAGAGCTCAACTACGGTGCGAGCGACAGAGAGCGAGAGAGAGTCGAGTGCACCGGCCGCTCCTTCTACACGTAAGTTTTCTGCTCTCATCTCTCGCGCTTATTGTAAAGCTTGCACGAAAATCGCCCCGTGCAAGTTTTCTGTGCCGTGTACGTGCGGGTGCGTGCCAGTCCGCCATATTTTAACACCGCGCGCGGGAACAGCAGCTTCGCGGTGCACCGTAACGTTCGAGCGTTTGAATTGTAACTGTCGCGCGCAAACTAACTGATTATTTTAATAACACTTGCGCAGTGTATGTAAATCTTAAGTTTTTAATACAGTGTCAATTCTCGTTACTCATCGCGTTGTTATTTATGCAACCCGTCCTTCTTCCGAATACCGCCGCCTCCGCGGGAAAACGACTCCGCTGGTCGTTTTCATATCTGAGCATAGCGGCCGCGCGCTTTATTCTTCGAGCGCGTGCTTTTCACTCAGCGATCGAATTAGTTGGAAAGCGAAGTTCGCGTGCGATCTTCGCGTTGTTTTCAGGATTCCAGGAGCAGATCCCGGGCAAGTCATTTTAGTCTGATACCCGCAGCACCGTATTCTAGGGCATCGATGGCCTGTGGCTTTTTGGGATTTTCCCCCATTAGCCATTCTGTTACAACTGGCGCCACAACGTTTTGGAGGTGGAGAAGGACGCGCGGCGCGTACGTGATTCGCGGCGAAGCTTGGCGCGAAGAAGCTCAGCAGCGTAGCTGAGCGTAAGCTGCAAAGAAAGGCTCTTCGTGCCGTAGCTCGTAGGCGCGCGTGTGTGTGTGTGCGTAACACAGCCGTGCTGTTGCGAGAGTGCGGTCGAGAGGTTGGGCGAACGATAGCCAAAAACCCTCGACCTAAAGTGCCGATGAGGAGAGATCTCGATCGCGGAAATTTTTGTTCGTTAATTAATTGTTTTAACAATAACAATTTTTTTATAACATTTAAAATTTTTTTCTTAACGACAATTATTTTTTTTTAGCGATAATTAATTTTTTTTTTAATTAATTTTTTTTCTCGACTCAATAATTTTTTTCTTTTTTTCTCTCGTCTTTCCTATACCAATTATTTTTTTTGGACGGAAAATAAATTTTTTTTTCTTTCTCGTGCAATTCGTGGGTAATTGAGAGAAAGCCGGTAAGCACTCTCGGAGCAAAAAGTTGACTGTGCGCCCGAGTAAAAACTCGAGCGCAAAAATCCTCTCGAACTTTAAAATTGTTTTTTAATTTTTTTAACGTGAAAATTATATTTATTTTTGTGTTTTTTTGTAATATTGTCTCTTTTGACACATTTATATATTTATTTTAAAATTACAAGTGCGAGTAGTTGAGCCTAATTAATTACAAATAGTAATTAATTAGAGAAATAGCTTTTATTATTTTTTAGAGCTGCATACGGGAAACCCTCGTGCGTTATCGAGGTTAAGGCAACCGCCCTAGCTCTTAGAAAATAACCCGGATCAGCGTTGAAAAAGCTAGCTCACGGGTTGAAAAGCAAACTCTCTCTGCCATCAACCCGGACACTACTCGCGCTAGTAAAATAAGTTCGTGGGGAAGTACACAGCCAATTGACACCATGGCCCGCTCATCGCAGTTTACATTAGCCATCCTGTTACATTTTGTAAATTTTGAAAAATCTAAGATGAAAATGCCAACTCCTTCTTTTAAGGGCACTCACCAGGTAAGGCCAGTCAAATTTTTAAATGATCTCGATAGATATATCTCCTTGATGAAAATCAATGCGCGAGAGAGTATTCAGATAGTTTCGCAAGTGTTGGTAGTAGCAGCTAAATATTGGTGGTACATTCACAATAGTGAGGTACTCGAGTATGAACAGTTTAAAAATATGTTCAAAGATAGATTTTGGAATGCGACTATTCAACGCCAAACGCGTCAGAAAGTCGAATTCGGTAACTTCTACGCGGGGGGCAAAATGGATCGAGTCACTTATGCGACAATGATTTTCGGCTATGCTAAAGAGTTAGAATTATCGTATTCCGACGAGGAATTGTCGGAAAGATTACCAGATCATTTTGAGAAAGGAGTTCGACATGCTTTTACTGGTCAGCAAATAAAATCAAAAAATACACTCTTCCAAATTCTGGTAGACTATGATAATGACGATAAAAGAACTCAAAGTAAAAAACAAAATCGCGAGTAAAACAAAAATGATGCAAAGTCTGATGACAAAAATGAAAAACCTGCTCAAAATCAAAATCAAAACGCAAATGAAAATCAACAAAAGTGACAAACAAAAACTATAATCCCTACGCCATTTCAAAATAAAAATAAAATTTCTAAACGAAATTCTGAGAAACACACTGCCCCCGTGAGTAATAAAACTGTACAAAAGTCTCATGACGAGTTAGACATTCTGGATATCCAGGTAGATGCAAAACCATCGACCTCAAAGTCGGAAAACTAAATGTAGGTGCATTCCGTACTCGGAAAATACGCAAATCGAAAATTCTCGAAATGCAACTGTGCGTAAATTTCCCAACAAGATTGAACTACTATCGGCTACTTTAATAAAGTTTCGAGAGGACTTAACCTTTGATATAGATCCGATTGGTGAAATTACTGAGGATTCGCAATGTCCAGAGATGAATATCTCTTTAAATGGAAAAAGAATAAATTCTTTAATTGAGACTGGCAGCGAAGTTACAGCCATATCAGAAAAATTTTACAATGATAATTTAGAATGATTGAATTGAAGATTTTTTCAACCTCCATAATACTATCGTAGAAATGATGCTTTTCACGATCCGGCAGGGATAATGTACGAAATAAAACACTTTTATTTCTTACGTTTTTTGAGCGACGTTTCGTTGACTGATCTGTCAACCTCTTCAGGCTAAAATTTTTTTATTGTCAGAAAAAAGTTATAAAATATATTACACAAGACAATGATACTATTTTGTATACAGAATAAAACGCAACATTACCTCTTAAAAATTTATGTATGTTAACACATGTTAACAAGTCAAAACGGCCGACATTATTTCGCCAAATTTGTGACATTTCAAAAATGCGACGAAACATATATACGAATTCGCGCTTATATACACAGCAGCAACGAGCATAGATGTGGAGCCAAAACAATAACACCCGTTCGTTAACATTTAAATTTCCTTAGTACCGGAAAATATGATTTATTAAACGTAAATATGTCTTCTTTCTTATTTACGTTATTGTTATGGCATTTGATATGCATCATTTCGGACGTTAATCTTTTTTTATAATTACTGTCATTATCCAAAATTTCAGCTGCTTTCCAATCAAATTGATGGTTAAAAGAGTGTTGGTGTATGACGACTACCGAAGCTTCATTTTTGTTATTTTTATGTTCATTGGCTCCTTTTTTAACGTTCTTTTTGTTTCCCCTATGTATGCCGCAGGGCAAGTTATGCATGGAAATTTATATACAATATCAGTTCGGTCCCATTTTTTTGTCACATCTTTGCCTAACTCGTAAGACTCTTTTTCACTGACGGGATCGAAGTAATATTATATTGTTTTAGGATTGACGATAATTTTTTTGTAATTATTCTTTGTATATGGCAGTTGAATTTTTGGAAGATTTTTAAATTTATCCTTGCTTTTTTACGCTTGTGATTGAGAGATATTTTTCGGTAGTGTATGTTTCTTTTGATAAATTCCAACGGACAATCATTGTCCAGTAACATACTTTTGACTTTTCGAAAATTATCCTTGTGGAATCTTTTATGTGATAATAGTATTGCTCGGTCGACCGGGTTATAAATGATGTTTTTCTTTTGCTATACTGGATGATTTGAAGAAAAGTTTATTACTCTCCCGAATGACATTGATTTTTGAAACCAACTTGTAATTAATCTGTTATTCTTATGATGTTTATATCCAAAACATTTATACTATTATTGTTTTCTAATTCACATGGAAACTGTAAATTTTTATGATACGAATTGAAAGTATTAATAACATACTCTACATGTTCTTTTTTTATACAAATAATAGTGTCATCTACGTATCTGTAGTAAAAAAAGGGGGTACAATTATGTATGTTTTTTAATTTCTCTAAACACGACTTTTCTAAATCATCCATTACAATGTCAGCAAATAACGGAGGAATCGGTGTACCCATCGATGTTCCAAAAATTTGTCTGTATTATTCATTGTTGAAAGTGAAAAAAGTATTATTATATAAAAAGTTTACACATTTTTTATTTCGTCTAGAGGAATCGTGCAATTTGGAACGATAGACTGTGCTCGCCTGTCAATGCTATTGCACACAAGTTCTACCGGGATGTTTGTAAAGATTTCACGTCTAATGAAAGTAATACATAATCGTTGTTTAACTGAATATTTTTGAGTTTTTTCTTTAATTCAAAGCTGTTATCGATATGAGAATGTGGAAGTGTTATATAATTCTTTAATTGTTTATAAATAATATTCGCTAAAAAATAGGTGGGACTATTGACTAGAGAGATAATGGATCGTAGGGGTGCGCTTTCCTTATGTATTTTTGGTAATTCGTAGCATTTGGCTAGAACTGTGTCCATCAACGTTAATTGATTGTTATGAAATTGTTTGTGTAGAAATTCATTGCTATTCAGAGATTTTTAAATTTTGGAAGTTTCTTTTCTCAATGAATTTAACGGATTCCTTTTTACTTTTTCATACGTGTTATTGTCTGAAAGAAGTTCTAACATTTTATTGTTGTAATCTGATTTATTGAGAGACACTGTTACGTTGCCTTTATCCGCTTTAGTGAAGAAAATATTGAAATTATTTTTTAAAAATAATTTGGTAATGTTGAGTTTTTTTGTAAAAGATCTCTCTTCTTTTGAAATGTAATTGACTTTTTTGAGTGTCATGTTGATATTGTCAGTGATTTTTTCTCTGATGCCATTTATTACTGTGTTATCTACTTCTATGAATTGTAAACAATTTTCCGCATTCTTAGCAATAGTAAATACATCGTCTTTGGTTATATTCAATACGTTACTAAAGCTAGGGCTTAGAGATACAAAATCCAAAACATCTGGCGGGATTTCTCGGTCACTGAGACTTTTTATCCATTGATTTTTATTTACTGGTTTGTTAACTTTCGGTCGCAAAGCTGAGAACTTTTTGATGTACTCTGTCCCATTTTTTTCTAGCTGTTTTAAATTTCAATTCAGAGTAGACAATATGGGTTTGATAATACTCGGTCCAAATTAGAATTTAAAATTAAAGGACCCCGCACATAATGTATTGGAAAAATCATCCGGTCAAATTGAAAGAAACTTTAGAAAAACATAGATTTCTTCAGGACCTCAAGATCTATCTTTTTTCAAAGTTTCGTTCAATTTGACCGAATGATTTTTTCCCATACACTGTGTGCGGGGTCCTTTCTTATTTTGTTAAGTTTTTTCGTGAGAAAATTGATATGTAAGTTGATATCTTGTATCTCTAGCTTTAGTAATTTATGTAAAAAATAACTATTCAAGCTGTTGAAATTCTTTTTACACGAATTACTATGAAAAAATACGTTCAAAAATTTCTTACTCATATTCGCAATATTTCTTGGGATGATGTTGTCGTCTCTGCGTTTTAGTAGAAATAGCCTTTGTGTTGCGCATTTGGTCAACCGTCATGTTATTCCAATCCTTTAAAAGGTTTTCCGTGCATTTTCCATATTATATGTTGATGTTCTTGAAGAAACTGCTTGCAGAGTTTGAGTTCATATCCGATCTAGAACTCTGGTTGATTGAATTGAAGATTTTTTCACCCTCCATAATTCTATTGTAGAAATGATGCTTTTTTCGATCCGGCGAGGGTAATGCGATAATTTAGAATACTTCAAGTCATGTCCGACGCTACCTTTACGTGGAAAATTTATTAAGGCAGCAACAGCAAATAAGTCGACACGTCTAAAATTACAGGCGATGATACCTACTAAAATAAATAATTTGACAATAAATCTCATCTATATTGTGGTATCTAAATTAATAAAAGATTGTATAATTGGGATTGATTCCCAAGAAAAATTAAAAATGTTAATTAGTACTGAGGCGAAAAGCATAAAGATTACGGTAAACGATAAATCATGGTCGATATCGTATAATATGATGAGTGTTATTGATCAAAACAATATTCATCATTTAATATTATTGAATGTCTTGATGACGAAAACGACCAAAAATCATTACATTCAAAGGCGGATCTTGAATTCTAGTATTACGTCGATAATGAGTTCGATGTCTCCATTGAAGAGATCGAACAAAAAATTAATACGAGCGACATATTATCCATCGAACAGAAACAAGTTTTAAAAAAATTAATAATCAAGTATAAATCCGTATTTATAAAAAAGCCGGCGTTAATTAATAATTATACTCTCGTGTTACGTCTAAAAGATAACACACCATTCTTTTCAAAACCTTATCCGGTACCCATTTATTATAGAGAAAAAGTAGAAAAAGAAATTGATAAAATGTTAAAATTAGGTATCATTAGACCTTCTTAAAGTAATTACATAAACCGAATGTTGATAGTCCGAAAGAAAGATGACGATATTCGGTTATATTTAGACGGTCGAGAATTAAATGAAAAACTTATGGATGATTATGAATCATCGTCAAGCTTAGATTTAACGAGCAGTTATTGGCAAATCGGTTTGTCAGAAGATAGTAAACAATATACCGCATTTGTGATTTTAAATCGCATAATGCAATTTAATGCCTCGGCTTTTGGAATTAAAACTAGTTTGGCGGCATTGTTTCGTGCATTCGGAAGAGTAACTACCAACTTGCAGCACTTTTTACTAACGTTTGCATGCGCTCTCAAACTCGTTCGAAGAACATTTAGAACATTTAGAGTTACTTTTCCAAAGAGCTTTAGAGCACAATATTACATTTAATTTTGCAAAGTCAATATTCTGTCAGGAACATATAGAATTTTTAGGCTACATATTAACGCCGGACGGAATAATTCCGAACCCGGAAAAAATCACTTCAATAAAATGTTTCAGAGAACCGACAAATGTAAACGGAGTTCAATCATTTTTAGGTTACGTAAATTTTTGTACTAGTTTTGTAAATAACTACGCTGAATTAACAATTCCTCTGTTAGAATTAGCAAAAAAAGATGTTAAATTTAAATGGAAAGAACATCATTCACTAGCTTTTCACAAAATAATTTGTGCATTTGATAACAGTATGACATTTGCATATGTCGATAAAGACAAACCATTTATTCTGACGATTGACGCTAGTAATTATGCGATTGCTGCGATTTTGTCACAATTAAATGGTAAAAAAACAAGAGCAAGTAGTTTGTTTCGTTAGCCGTACGTTAAAAGATAGTGCAATTAACTATTTTACCTCAAAAAAATAGTTAATTGCCGTTGTATGGGCGTTACATAAATTAGGATCATACTTAAAAGGTGCAAAAAAGATCATTGTGAGAACAGATCATCAAGCAATTACATTTTTGAACACTAGTAGATTCAATAACATGAGAATGATGCGTAAAGTTGATCAATCCAAGATTTTAATATTGAACTTGAGCATATCGAGGATAAGAAAAACTCTACTGCAGATTATCTAAGCAGACAAATGCATTCTAATTCTAATTTAAAAAATGATACGGATATTATTATAAGTACTGTAAATAAAATTAAATTGAAAAAATATACAGTTAAATTAATAAAAAGCTTAGTTAACAAGCAAAAATCTGATGAATGTTGTGAAAAAATAAAAAATAAATTTGAAAATAAAGACAACTCGATTGTTGATAATTATAAGATTCAAAATGATTTATTTTATAAAATAATACATGCTGTAAATAAGGTAGTAATTCCCGATAGAATTTTAATACCATTTGTAGGATCGTATAAAACTTTCAAGATAGTTAATGAATCGTTTTTTGCTCCGAAAATGCATAAAATTAAGAAAATTTTGAAATTTGTCAGTGTTCCAAACACTTAACGGTTCGGTATGACGAATTAGTACAACCAATATTGGTAAATAAATCAAATGAATTTTTATCTATAAATTTTTAGGGACCTTTTCCGACTTCAGTAGGCGGTGTGAAATACATATTATCGACAATAGATGTTTTTTCAAAGTAGGTCGTAATTTATAGGAATAAGAAAGCCAATACATTGGCAGTGATAAATAAAATTTTTAAAGATTACATTATTAAATATGGTAAACCAGTCGCGATAATGACGGACCATGGGACTCAATTCACGTCTAAAAAATGCATAGAGAAATTAGCAGAAAATGGTATAAAATCAATTTTTCAAGGAAAAGACGAAATATACAGAAACAATAGCAAAAATTATGAATAAAATGCACCACGATACTACCGGTTACACTCCTTTAGGATTATATTTCAACAAAAAACCTACGCGCATATGGAAAAGATATATTAAAGTGCAAAATACCGATGACATTTCGTATGAGAGAAAACTGTTATTACCTAAAGAGAGAATGCATGGACAACTAAAGAAAAGAGTGAACAAAAGGAATAAAAACAGAATGCATAAAATGTACGCAGTAGGCGAAAAACTTTTATTGAAAGCTTTAAATGTTTCAAGCTCGAAAAATGAGCAATTACATACATTTTTTTATGTTTATGACGGTCCATATTCAATAAAAAAGAAAGTCGCGGAAGACATTTATATTATTACAGGTGGAGATGGCAAGAAAAAAGGTCAATTTCATATGAAGAATTTAAAGCCGTATTTTGAAAAAGATTGTAATTAGAATTTTGAAAAAGAAAAAATGTAAAGATTGTAAATAAAATTTAGAAGGCTAAGCTCACACAAAAATTTAATACTTGAAATGTCAATAGTTAGAAACAAGTATAGGTAAAGCTAGTCAAGACATTGAATAATATGGAATAGGTTTATAAGTAGTAAGAACGAGAAGGTCCCAAAAGTAAACAAGGAAAGAATGCGACTACTCGCGAGTACACACACAAATACACACACATATACACAAATACAAATACTCTAAACATAATAGAATCAGTTCAAAATTTGACTTTTGGAGCTCAGCTGGCTATCGTCTTTTAAGAGGGATACACAAAAACACATAAAAAGTAGAGGTCGAGATACATATGAAGCTACTAGAGGACACGGCTGATTTTGAGGACTGGCTCAGAAATGTCAATAAGAAAAATAAGACAAAATAAAATTAGACTATTTCAGATCACACACAATCAATGTCTTGATTATTTTACCCTTTAACATGCAAAACCACATATGAAAATCATAAGTAGATTGAAGTAGAAGCTCAACTTAAGAAAATTTTTTTGTATATTTTATTGGATGAAAATATAATTAATATTACCAATCATTAGAGCACAATCAAGAATTTTATTATTAACAATATACGTTGCTCAAATTGGGAGGCAAATTTATAATTTAAAAAAATACATTTTTCGTGCGCGTGCTTGACTTTATTCGATCGAACAAAATTTCAGTTTCACGTTCAATTTTATTCGAGGGGGGCGATGTAACAGTCCAGCCCACACAACGCACATGCGAGGGGTACGACATGATGAGCATGCGCACGGTGATAGCATAGTATCACCGAGAGAGAGAATGAGACAGAGCAACTAGCATTCTCACTACTCCGCAAGAGTACGCGAGTAGGGGAACGGCGCACGGCTTCTCCGTGCGTTCCGTATACTAAGCCTATTCAGCTATCGCTCCCTTCTCCTTGACTCTTTTACTTCCCCTCTTCCAGCACGGCACCGATATACAGTGCGAGCTTGGCGACGGCACTCTCGTTATGGCAGCCTTCCCATCAAGACGTCTCGGAGATCCGCGTCCGCGCTTAAACAACGACAACGATCGATGCTACCCCATCCCATCCTTCTTCGAGACTTGAGGCCATAAGAAGGATTCAGCCCCGACGGTGCACAACGTAAGGAATGTAACGAACGGGCAGAATCCTAAAAAAATCTAATTCCCCCAATTATCAACACCCACGTGGTCGAGTCCACGCCGTGAAGTGCATGGCACACTAACGGTCAACGACGAAGCCCGTGGCGATTCTATGATTTACAGTGTCAAATGCTTTGGCTAAGTCTAAAAAAGTAACAATTATTGGTTTTATTATTATTATTATTATTATTAGATGGGAGTTGGGGTACGATTAAGTGACCTCCAGACGCGTGGGTAATCCCTTGGCGTTCCTCAGTTTTCGGGTGAATTCATCCCATTGTCTTCTTATAAAATTGAAGGATTCTTCTGGCGTCCTTCGTCTCGATGTTATTCGCCAGTGGAAAGGGGTCCCCCAGATATAGGCGCCTCCTTTCCACTAGTGCCGGGCATTGAAGGATAACATGCAGCGACATTTCATCCTCCCCTCCACAGAACCTGCACGTCGGGTCCTTTTCAAGTCCCATCGTGTGTCTGTGTTTCCGCAAAGTACCATGCCCGGTGATAATCCCTACCATGGTCTTTGCGCTCCTTCTGTTCATTGCGAGTATTTGCTCTGCCCACCTCTCCATCTCCGAGTCATTGATGAAGATCTTGGCTGTCCGACATCTCTGGGCGTTTTTCCACGCCTCCGAATGTTTTTTGGCGATCCATCTGTCAATCTCTGCATTAATTACAGTGTCGCATATTCCAGTTATTCCAGTTGCCGGTTCTGGACCAGTTAAGACCTCTTTCCTCGCCTGCCTTGTCAGCCTGTCCGCTATCTCATTTCCTTTTATTCCTGTATGGCCCGGCAGCCAGAAAATGGTTAGTGGACGGCTTTCTGCCAGCCGATTCAGGGTCCGATAACAGTCGTACACTAGCCTCGAGGTGGTTGTGTGCGCTTTAAGGATCTCAATGGTGCTCCTACTATCCGTGCCGATATATAGGTGCCCTTCCCCGCGCTCCGCCTCCGCCCAGAGAGCGCAGCTCAGCACCCCTACCAGCTCAGATTGCAGTATCGTCGCATACCGCCCCAGTGGAAAGGTGCATCCCCTTCCCCCCCTGCAGCGGTAGACTCCGGCACCCGTTCCTTCTACCCCTTTGGATCCATCTGTGTACCAGGTTTTACCGTTGGCTGGTAGCTTCTCCCGGCCTATTGCCCAGTCAGATCTATCCGCCAGGCTAATCCGGTATTTCCTATCGAACATAAATGCCTTGGTCATCTTGTCACAGGGCATTATGAAGATGCCTCCGGACTTCAGCACCTCAGGCATTATACCCTGGAAGTTCTCCCCAGAGTTCTTACTGACTCTGAGCAGCCCTTTTGCAGCAGCAGCAGCAATGGTCAGGCGGAGAGGCTCCATACTCCGGTGACGCACCGTAGTATCAAGCCTCTCAACCTTTCCAGCTGGCCTTTTGCTGTTTTCAGATGCGTTCTATCCCACCAGACCACCGCTGCATAAGTTAGTCGGGGCTTTAGGATTGCATCATACAGCCATTTCATAGCTACTGGTTTTAGTCCTCAGTTTCTGCCCATGGCCCTTCGCAGTTGCCATAGGGCTACGGTGAATTTCCGGCACTTTTCCTCTAGGTGTTTCCCCCATGTCATCTTGCTGTCCATTGTGACTCCTAGATATTTGACCTTCTTGTGTAGCTTAAGTGCCTTCTCATTTAGCGCAAGTTGGCAGATACTATCCCACTTATGTTTCCTGGTGAACACCATGACCTCTGTTTTGTCTGGGTTGACCCCGAGGCCTGTGCTCCTACACCAGGCTTCCCTAATCCATAAGTCCCCCTGTGTGAGTTCCATGAGGGTGTGTAGAAAGGTTCCCCGCCTTATGATCAATATGTCATCGGCGTAACCCACGACCTGACACCCCTCCTCACTAAGGTTCGTTAACAGTTTGTCCACTACCAGGCACCATAGCAGGGGCGACAACACTCCCCCTTGTGGACAGCCCAGGAAACATCACCCCTTACCTTGGTGTTTCCTTTGGTCACCTCTAGTTGCCTGTCTCCGAGCATATGGCTCGTCCAGTCTACTAGCATTGTAGACACTCCAAACTTTCTCAGGGCATCACTAATGACGCCTCTTGAAGTATGATTGAACACCCCTTCTATGTCCATGAAGGTGCCGACAGCAAAGCCTCCATTCTCCAGTTGGGACTGAATTAGCTGTGTCACCCTTTATAGGGCCGCCTCCGTGGACATACCTGCGATGTATGCGTGTTGCCCCGCATGCAAGGCCTTGCCTTCTAGAGTTACATCCCTGATATATCTGTCGATGACTCTTTCAGAGGTTTTAAGTAAGAAAGAAGTCAAGCTTATAGGACGGAAATCCTTCGAAGAGATGTATCCGCATTTTCCTTGTTTCGGTATGAATACCACCCTCGCCCCTTGTCAAGCAGCGGGCACGCGCCCCAGCATAAGGCTCGCCCTGATCACCTTGACTAGTAGCCCAACTAGGACGTGCTGCGCCTTCTTTAGGAGCGCAGGGTATATCCCGTCCGGTCCAGGTGATTTGTAAGGTTTAAAGGAATTCATGGCCCATTTGATCCTCTCCAGGGTCACTATCTGGTTTGCCAGTTTGCGATTCTGGCGCCATATTGGCGCCCTGAGCCATCTCCCGCTCACCATCGTGCCCTCCTTTTGGATCGGCTCTTCCTCATTCCTCTAAGTAAAATTGGGGAAGTGTGCCTTTATCAGGCATTTCAGAGTCTCTTCATCTGATGTGAAGAATCTGCCGTTCGGGAGTTTTAGGGAGCCAAGGACCGCCTCTGGATTGCTTGGCAGCATTTTGTTCAGTCTGGCAGCCTCGGCCCCCCCTTCAACTTCCTCACAAAAGGAGGCCCACTTCGTCTGCAGGGCCTTCCTAATTTCATCTCTGTATCGATCCCTCTCCCGGTTATATTCCTGCCAGCAGAGAGGGTCGTTTCGTTTCCTGGCTTTCCTAAGAAGGGCTCTAGTCCTCTCCCTAAGAGCGGCCAGGCTTTTATTCCACCATCTAACTTGACATCTGGGTCTGAGTTTCGTAAGGTGGCAATTTCTGTGGTAAGCCTTCAGCATATTGGCGGCCGCCTCTAACGTGGGTAGACAATCCTCCTAAATCCCTGATTGTGCCGTTCACTATCCATGGTTTTTGGACCAGTGATAGGCCTGTGTGCACCGCAGCCAAGCCCTTCTGCAAAATAGCAGTGACGTTTTTACTGTGGTGTAAATTAATCTGGGTTATTGGCAATGACGGAGGGGCCATTATGCCTTGTGCACCGCCATCGCCTCAACCTCCTCCCCTTCCGGAGCCTGACGTGCCACCTTGAAGGTGATCCTACCTAGTTCCATCCAGGGCCTGTTGTCAAGGGCCTCTAAGGCTCTGACCTGAGACTCGGGCAGCTGGAACACCAGAACATATTTCTCTCCGGTGTCCTGCCTCTCCGAATCCTTGTTTGAGGGTGATGCCCTTACCGAGCGCCATCCACTCATATTCAGGGTGGGGTTATAGGCCCCCAGTCGGCTCATGACCTCGGTTGGTTCCTCAGGAGGCCCTGGGAGTCAGACCGTAGCCATGTGCAACCTCTGGATGAGCTCTACTCCCCACAACCTGAGTTTTGGGCCCCCGAACTCAAGGGTGGTCACCTTATTGAGTAGCCACTCCTTTGACCTTTGGTAGGTGGCTATGAAAACGAAAATACCCCCTCTTCCGAACGATGTCTCCAGTCTGGGCATCTGTTCCGCGGGCGTTTCCTTAGCCAGTTCCCTAAAACTGATCCTGAACTTGTTGAAGTCCCCGTGGAACAGTAGTGTCTCGGGGTATCCTTCTGCCGTTGCCACCACGATCAGGAGGTTCGTCCTCTGAGCAGCGGTGAGTCCGAACTCGCCGGTAGCACCTTTTTGAGGCGTCCCCAATGGGCTCGTGCCCTCCGCTGCCTACCGACCGCCTCCCGTGGGCGTTCTACGTTCCTCCCTTTGGGCTGGGCCTTTGGGGCCTGAGCCCCCAGTGGGCACGTAGTCCGCCTTCCATGGTCTCTTATCGTCCCAGTAGGCCGAGAGCGGGGTATCGTTCTCCCCCTTCTTCCTCTGCGGATCCCTCCGGGACTGTGCTGACTGTGTCTGCTGTAGGGAAGGTCTGGCGTTGCCCCTTGCCTCCCTCCTCAGTTTGGCCAGTTTCTTGCAGTACGCGCCGCATTTTTTTGCGGGTACATGCGGTCCATAGAACACTACATCTTCCCTCTGGGGCGCCGGTTCGTTCTTGGCATGTTCTCCTCCAACTACCGAAGTAGAAGGGGCAACGACCTCAGGAGTCACCGTCATCATATCTGGTGTGGGGGCTTCCGGAGTGTTGGACGTTTGAGATTGGCTCTCCTCTTCTTCCACCTCTCCAGTCACCTCCCTTGATTTTTTTATTTTTAGGTACTTCTCCATTTGAGCCCCACGAGTAGTTAGGGAACTACAGGTCCGCCGCCGCAGAGCCCCGTTTGCGACGGTAAGGCGACTTAGATACTCAGAGGTTGCGCCAGGTGCCTCTGAGGCTCCGTTAGAGATCCTCCAATACTCCGAGCGCCACGAATCTCCATCGGCACGGGTCGCCTAATACCTTCAGATTAGAGGGTGTCTATACCCATCCAGGACCCCTTGGATGGGGGGCTGCTTGTTGGTCATTATCGCGGTCCGACCCAGGTCAGACGATAGCCGGGACTTACCTACCCTACATTCACTTGGACAAACCCTGTTACGGATTGCCACATTCACATCAGGTCTCCCATTTATAGGGGGCCCCCCACACCAGGACTACCCGTTTATAGGGCGCCACATGCATGCAGCTCCGCCTCATCATTGCTCTCTCGCGCCGACTGAGCCTCCCCACCGGTCGACCCGGTCCCCTACTACGGTAGGTTACCCTCATGGCACTCGACAAGGTCCTTCAGCCCCCAGGGGAGGATTATTGGTTTACTTTTATATAAATTTTTGTTTATGATATTACAAAACTTTTCGTAATGTTCGATATTAGAGAGATGGATCTGTAATTACTGATACAAGATTTTTCGCTAGCCTTGTAGATAGGGACAACCTCAGCCTTCTTCTTCTTCACTCTTATATGTTCGGAAAGAATTTTCAATGATTTAGCATTAATATTGTCTAAACCTTCAGATTTATTTTTCAATGTATTGATTATTTTCTATACCTCAGCAAAGTCTGTAGGACGAAAGAAAATTGATTTACGGTTCCTATCTGGAAGTTTCAAGTTATTATTATTTATATTAGCCATTTGAGCACTAAAATTTGGTCCTATTTCGCAAAAATAGGTGTTCATAGCATTTGCTATATCAGTTTTATTTTCGATTTTTTGGTTGTTTTCGTATATTGTAACGGGGTTAATTTAATAGAAGGTATATTAATCCCTCTCTGGGGTGCGCGAAGGTAATATACGGGCGTCTACTACGCCCGGGGCAGCTCGCCGTTGTAGAACAACCCGTAGGTCGGCCGGAGCGCGTTGGCGCAGGCTCCGAACAAGCGCGCCCGGCTTCTACTGTAGAAAGCTTAGGCCGCTTTCTACCAGAACCGGCGCTCCGCTCTGCCGCTGCTACCAACTTCGACGCACGAATCACCGGCGGCGAGCTACGAACTAGCCTTGCCTACACTCGCCGGTGTTCCCGTACAACGTCGCTCAGGGTAACCTGAGCGACTTTATCTTACAATTTCCCCGTTGACGATGCTCCTCTAGGAGGTGATGCCTCCGACTAGCTGTAGCTGCTGAAAAGGTAGAGAGCGGTATTCGGAAAGATAGGGAACGGTTGCTCGCAAAATAAAGAACGCGTGATTCCAGCAATTAGGTAAAATAGAAGGGTTTATTGCAACAAAAGGTGTTCCGGCGCGAAGCCCGAACAACTCCTACAGACTATAAACGCGCACAGGCCGAGACTTACGCGGAGCCGGCCGGTCGCACGGCCGGCGTCACCGCGTCGCGAGACGCCACCAAATGGCCGCCGCACGCACGTACGCGAGGCCGCTTGCCTCGATGCAAGCGGCGTCGGCTAGCCGCGAAACAGAACACTCGCGAAGCTGCTCGCACGCGAAACCTACGCGGCAGATGTAAAAGCGCTAGACTTACTTTTGCGCTGGCCAGCGCGTCGCCCGATGGTTCTCTCTCTCTCACGCTCGCCTCCTCGCTTTGAGGCATCGGGCCTCGTGGCTGCTCGAACCTTTGCTGCCGCCGACTCTCTCCCTCGTTCTCTTCCTCTCACAGGCAAGAGGGGTCGCCGAGATCCCGCAAAGTGTGGTTGTGAAAGCTCTGCCAATAATTGGTAGTTTCCTGGTCCGTATATTTAACTCCTCTTTCGTTAACTATATCTTTCCGAGTGCTTGGAAGCAAGCACAGTTCATTGCACTGAAAAAATCTACAACACCGGCCTCAGTGTCGGACTTTCGTCCCATCGCATTACTGTGCTTCCTTTCCAAAGTACTCGAAAAGATCGCTCATGCCCAAATCACCGAGTTTTTAAATAAAAACCATATTCTAGATCCCTTTCAAACCGGTTTCCGCCGCCACCACAGTACTCAAACAGCCCTACTTAAAATAACCGATGACATGCGCATGGCAATAGATAAGAAAAAAGTCACTTTACTCTTTTTATTCGACTTTAGTAAAGCTTTCGATTCCATCTCCCCAACTAAGCTTCTGAGTAAGCTGAGCCAATTGGATTTTTCAAGAACAGCGCTACTGTGGGTTATGTCATACTTAAAAGGCCGTACGCAAATCGTTATATCCAAAAACAATGGAAATTCGAGTTCCCTGGAAACGAATCTGGGAGTCCCACAAGGCTCTGTTCTTAGCCCATTGCTTTTTAGCCTATATGTAAACGATTTATAGGCGATACTTAAGGGACGGACTGTCAAACACATTTTTTATCCAGACGACTTACAGATCTACACACACACCATTATGGAGGGAGCCCATGATGCAATCGCTGGGCTAGCGGATGCGGCTGATGTAGTATCTGGGTGGGCAGAGCGCTCTGGGCTGCGTCTCAATGCTGGGAATACTAAGGCAATATTTTTCGGGTCGAAAAGGAAAGTGAATGATTTAAATGCAATGCGCCTGCCTGGCATTGGGATGCGGGGAGGAGTGTTCATCCCTTTCAGTGCTGAAGTCATGAGTCTCGGTGTTACGCTAGATAATAAATTATCTTGGAAACCGCATGTAAATCAAGTCGGAAAAAAGTCAACAAGGCCCTCTACAGTCTGCGGTTTATTAGGGCTTATACCACCGAGACTCTCCGCAGAAGACTGATTGAGTCTCTAGTCCAGCCTCATTTGGACTACTGCTCAGTGGTGCTCTCCGACGCAACTGACGAGCTACGTATTCGACTGCAACGATTGAGCAATGCATGTGTGCGGTACATATTTGGTGTTAGAAGGGATAATCATATAACCCCCTACAGGCAGCAACTTGGCTGGTACAGACTCTCGTCAATTATATTTTTCTGCCATCTTAATGTATAAGATAACTCGGTTGCGGGAGCCTTCATACCTGGCAGAATTTTTCAATGTGCACAAGCCCAGGGCTACCAGTAGGGGGCCACAGCCTGAACTAGAAATACCGCGTGAATTCTCGGAGACCGGAGCCCGATCTTTTCAGATACGATGTGGTAGATTCTGGAACTCTCTCCCTACCTCCCTGCGCCACTTACCAACTCTGTCGACGTTTAAGAGGGCGATGCGAAAACATCTCCTCGATCTTGACGCCTAGCTCTCTTCTGGTGTGGAGGGTATGCCTACTGCTTTTAACTAGTATCTGCCTATCCAGTACAAATCCCATTGATCTAAATTTTGTAGATTTTGCGACGTACATCATTGTAGGAAAGATTTTAAGCTAAATTCTCTGTTAGCCACAGGTACAATAAAAAGTAATATATTATAATGTACTAGTCTTTCTGTATTTGTATTGGGATAGGTAAGACAAACTGTGATAGTATAAATGCTGATAGCTAATTATATATATATATATATATATATATATATATATATATATATATATATATATATATATATATTTATTTATTTTTCTTATTACTAGTCATATCAAATTTTACGCTAGATTTTTAGTTGGAAAAATTTTATTTTTATTTTATTTTTATTTTATTGTATTTCATTTTTATGTTATTTTGATTTTTATTTTTATTTTATCTTATTTTTATTTTATTTTTATTGACTCCTATTATTTCTATAGTGTTTATTTGATATGTCAAATTGTGATATCTAAATATCTTATTTGTTGTTATTTTATTTTATCTTATTGTAATTATAACCACGACGATATGCTGTTGTATTGTAATTTGTTTTGCCATATGGTAAATAAATAAATAAATATCTATCTATCTATCTATCTCCTCTTCGCTGGCAGAGTGGCCGGGCTGGCGAAGGCAGCCGGCATTGCGTCGCTGCTGGGCTGGCGGCGGATCGGAGGCGTGGAGGGTACGAAGGGCAGGGCGTGATGCGGCACTGGCGGAGCACTTACTGGCACGTGCGCACCTGTTACGCGGCGAGAGGGAACTGGTCAAAATGGCCGCGGCGTCCCTTCGGAGCGTCGCGGCGTCGTCCTCCTTCTTCTTGCTCCGCCTCTCGCACGTCCCGCTTGGCGCGCGGTGAGTCGCTATACGGGCAAGCACGCGAGATTCAAATCTCGCTGCGCGGTATACGCGACCACCTTTACCTTTATTCATGCACCCGTTACAATATATATTTTATTGCACTATCCTGGGTACCATTTTTCCTTAAATTAGTCTTAATTATGTTCCATAATTCCCTAGAGTTTCCACTATTTCGATTTGAAATATCCTTCTCATATTTAAATTTCCCTTCTTTAATAACTCTTTTCAATACTCCTTTCAAATTTAATCTCTTTTCAATTCAGAGTGTAATTTGTATACTCTCTTTTTAGTTTCTAGTAATCCAAATTTTTCTCGGAAGTTTATTTTTTCATGGTTTTTTTTTTAGTGACGAAGCGGATTTAAGGCAAGACTCATTTAATCATTCAGTGGATTTAACGATTTTAATGGACAAACTCAAAACTTGGTAAAACGCACTGTATACCACAGATTAGTTTCCCCTTCGAAGGCAAGATAACACCAGCACACAAAAAAAAAGTGGTCTGTTCTGGGAACCAGACCTATGTATTCTTATGCATTTTGACGCGCTGAATCCGAATCCGAGGTTGGTTTTGCCTAGATACCCCCAAAATTTTTTTAAGATCGCGAAAAACCGTGAAAAATCGCGGAAAATCGTGAAAATTCACACCTAAAAATATAGGTTATGAACAATAAATTTTTTTATATGTGTAATTATATATGATTTTTGTGTATTTTGACTCGCTGAATCCGAATCCAGGATTTATTTTACCCCTACGCCCTTTAAGCTTTGTAAAAATGGTGGGAAACCGTGAACAATCGAGAAAAACTACGGAAAATCGTGAAAATTTGCATTTAATAGCATAATTTCGTTCCAATACATTTCTTTGTGAGTGTCTCATGTATGATTTATGTGAATTTTAGACGTCTAAAATGAGATCTGGTGAGTATTTGACTTTTATATCCTCAGAACTTTGAAAAAATGTCAAAAAATCTTGTAAAATCGCTTAAGGGGGTGTGGTACTCATGCACTCTGTTTTACCGGCAGAACTCGGCAAATTCTATATTATTAAAATAAATATATCGAATTACATCTTATAAAGAGATAGTTGCCCTGTGCAATGTAATAATCTACCAGCCTGCGCAGTTTTGAGCCCAAATATCAACGGCACCCTAACAAATTTTGCGAACGAAATTTCGGTTATTTTTGTTCGCAAAATTTTTTAGGGTGCCGTTGACATTTGAGCTCAAAACTGCGTAGGCTGGTAGATTATTACATTGCGCAGGGCAACTATCTCTTTATAAGACGTAATTCAATATATTTATTTTAATAATATAGAATTTACCGTGTTCTGCCGGTAAAATAGAGTACATGAGTACCACACCCTCTTAAAAATAACATTATATGGTGAGAAAGGAAAATAAAAATAAATCGTGTCATTGAAGAAATTCTTTCTCTTTTCTAAATATGATTTTTGTTTTTTTTTCTTTTTCTTTTCTTTTTCTTATACTTACTACGCCAACTCTGTTTGCTCTACTCCTTTTTTCTCTTGTAACGAACTCTTTTTTCTTCAAATGACCTGTGCAAGGGATTCCTTTTTCTCTTTTTGCTCTTACTCACAGTGTCTCTTTTAAGCATTCAACAAAAGTCTGCCATCATATTAACGCCCCATTTTCCTTGGTATCGATTCTCCATTACACTTATATCTAGATGAAATCGTTCTCTTTGTTCTTCACTGAAGTCTCCAAGATTAGAAGGGAAGTAGTCGAGATGAGAATGTAAGAAATGCATTTTATAGCTCATCAAGCAACCCAAATTTTTAAAATTTTTCAACATTATTTCGACAAGTTCCTTATAGTTCTCACTCTTTTTATTTCCTAACAAGTTCTCACATACAGATTTGAAACTTTGCCATGCAGCTTTCTCATTGACAGCCATTTTTGTCATGAAATTTTTGTCTTCAAATAGAGCACGAATTTGGGGACCATCAAAAATACCTTCTTTTAATTTAGCGTCGCTTATTGCGGGAAACTTTTCTCCTAAATACTCAAAACAATCGCCATCTTTATTCAGAGCTTTTACATACTGTTTCACAAGACCAAGTTTGATATGAAGAGAAGGAAGCAGATACTTTGATGGATCAATCAATGGTGGGCGTATAATGTTCTTCGACCCTGGTTCAAAACCTGCCCTAGTTAACCATATTTTTTGAACATAATGACTCTGCCTGTCTCTGCTATCCCACAAACATAAGAAGCAGGGATTTTTAGTAAAACCTGATTGTTGTCCTAATATCATGGTTGCAATTTTAAGGTCGCCACAAACTTTCCATTGATGTTCAGAGTACTTTATTTTTTGCAATACTATCTCCAAATTTTCATAAGTTTCCTTCAGTTTAGTCGAGTGAGCTATAGGAATAAATGCAAACTCATTTCCGTTGTGAAGTAACACAGCTTTGAGACTTCGTTTTGATGAATCAATAAAAAGTCTCCAGTCCTCGTCTTTATATGAGTTCGGTTTTAGCTCATTCACTAATCCCTTCACACCTGTACAGAATACTAAAGAGTTTTCTCTATCATTTATGAAATATTTTCGAAATCCTCTTTCTCCTCCTCGGTAGAAAGAAGCTGTTGTTCCTTGTGCCAACAGGTTTTTCTTTTTGAGTACCGAGGCTAGATATTCGGCTCCATCTTTAGGCAGTCCTAGATCTCGAATAAGATCACTCAACTCCTTTTGATTGAAGGTTTGAGGACCTTTTCTTTCTCCATCTGGCAAGTATTCATCTTCGAAGCTTTCTTCACTCTCGGAAGTTTCTTCCTCAGACAATTCCTCAACTTCCATTTCCTCTGCTACCCCTGAATTGTCTACATCCATGCATTCGGACGTCCCAGTTTCATCCTCGACTACTATTTTTTCAGGCTTTTTCACTGAAGAAACGTCTGCATACACAATTCTAGATTTGGTAGTCATGTTAAAACCAGTAGTGTTAGTCATACCGAAGTAGCAGTCTTTTTGGATTGTTGGAGCAGACCATTTCATTGGTTTTGTAAATTTTAAGTTCTGTTGTTTATTTTTTATGGAAAATTTTTTGTGGTACCCACTTTTCATTTTCATTGGCTACTTCAATACCAAACCATTCATAGTAATTTGATTTAAAACTGTTTGAGAAAGATCTACAAAATTTTACAATCCCATACTATCCACAAACAAAACAAAAAGAATAAGGACTTTTATTACATAGCAATCAATTTGACATGTTGATGAATGCTTTGATGTGGAAGTAGCCAATCAAAATAAAACGTGGGTACCACAAAAAGTTTGTAATCGATGTTACACAATGCTAACACGATGTCAAAAAGATAAACAACAACAGAACTTAAAATTTACAAAACCAATGAAATGGTCTGCTCCAACAAGCCAAAAAGACTGCTACTTCTGTATGACTAACACTACTGGTTTTAACATGACTACTAAATCTAAAATTGTGTATGCAGTCGTTTCTTGAGTGAAAAAGCCTGAAAAAATAGTAGTCAAGGATGAAACTGGGACATCCGAATGCATGGATGTAGACAATTCGGGGGTAGCAGAGGAAATGGAAGTTGAGAAATTGTCTGAGGAAGAAACTTCCGAGAGTGAAGGAAGCTCTGAAGATGAATACTTGCCAGATGGAGAAAGAAAAGCTCCTCAATCCTTCAATCAAAAGGAGTTGAGTGATCTTATTCGAGATCTAGGAAAGTTGTGAGGATATAAAAGCAAATACTCACCAGATCTCATTTTAGACGCCTAAAATTCACATAAATCATACATGGGACTCTCACAAAGAAATGTATTGGAACGAAGTTATGCTATTAAATGCAAATTTTCACGATTTCCCGTAGTTTTTCTCGATTTTTCACGGTTTTCCACCATTTTTACAAAGATTAAAGGGCGTAGGGGTAAAATAAACCCTGGATTCGGATTCAGCGAGTCAAAATACACAAAAATCATGTATTACACTTATAAAAAAATATTTTGCTTTAACCTATGCTCTTTAATGCGAATTTTCATGATTTTCCGTAATTTTTTTCGTGTTTTCACAGTTTTTCACCAATTTTTCATACTTAGAAGGGTGTACGGGCAAAATAAACGCCGGATTCGGTTTCAGCCCGTCAAAATACACAAAAACCATATATAGTACACTCATAAAAACATTTATTGCTCATAACCTATATTTTTAGGTGGTGTGAATTTTCACGATTTTCCGCGATTTTTCACGGTTTTTCGCGATTTAAAAAAATGTTGGGGGTGTCCGGGCAAAACCAACCTCGGATTCAAATTCAGCGCGTCAAAATACATAAGAATACATAGGTCTGGTTCCCAGAACAGACCACTTTTTTTTTGTGTGCCAGTGTAATTATAGTATATACTCACACACACATACCAAAAGTATTGTCAAACTCAACACAATAGACTTTATATTTTACATCTGATTATTATGTAACATTAAGAAAACTCATACATTCAAATTATAACAATCATACACTCAACCAATTTATTTAATCATCCACAGCATGTCCTCATTAATATTATGGCATTCTCACACAATTACGATCCTGCACAGACAAAATTGAGTACCAGCTTGACTTATATGCAGCATGTTTTAACTTGTTGTAATTAATTAATTTCAAATTAAACTTGTTCGGCTGATTTATTTCTATTTTATTAAGGTAGCGGACATCAAACGAACCAATAATCATAAAAAATTATTATTGCTTTATTGCCAACGTTTCGGGAGCGTTTGTGTACTCCCCTCTTCAGGGCTACGACCAAGATACGCAGAAACATTTAAAAAATATGTACAAAAAATTTTTTTACAAAAGTTGTAGTCACGTCATAAATTTATATAACATTTACCATAGTAAACAATATCAATTAAACATGGTGATCGATCCTATTGCAAATAACAATACATTGGCTACACCAAACACTAGAGAAATGTTAGAAATATAAAATGAGCGAAAATATAAAATGAACGAAAAACAGAAATAGTGAATAAATTTAATTAAAAGCAAACACAACTCACAGCGAACTTTTGTGTCGATTAATCATGTTGATATCGGATCGGTCGAGCATCGTCTCCGATAAATCAACTACAACTGAGAGAGTAAGTGAAAATTATTTAATTAGAAAGGATGGGGAAATTACGAAAAATTGTCATGGGAGGAGAGAAGAGGGAGGGGGGCAGGAGTTAGAAGGTGGGAGAACCGGCATACGGAGCTGTTCGGGGGAGGTAGGAGAACACGGGAAGAGAAGGTGGGGGGGGGGGGGGGGGGGAGCTACACCGAAGCAGCGAGAGATACCTCGCTAAGTCTGCGTGCTCAAGTGTGCCACCTCTACATCCACGTGCGCCCCTGATCTTTCGACTGGTTCAGAGTCGTATAGAATGGGAAGAAGGAGAGTAAATAAGCATGCGTATCAACAAACAGAACTGAGTTAAGGTTTGCAATGCAGTTTGATCAATTTTACAGTGTCTTTATATGATTTCTTAAGATATTGTGTGTCTTCGATGCGGTTGAGGGTATTGTTATAGTAGTAAATGTTTAACATTTCAGAAAAAGATCGTCTAAAGAAGTTAGATTCTTTGTCAAGAATTTTGGCTGCGCCAAAGTTAATGCTATATCCTGTTTCTGACACGTGTGAAGCTAGGGCAGAGTTAGATATGCAATTCTTCACGGCTGAATTGTGCTCATTAATCCGAAGGTTCATTTTTCTTTTACTCATTCCGATATAAGTTTCCGAGCAATCGTGGCAGTTTATTTTGTACACAATGCATTATTGCACACTTTGTCGCTAATTTATCGCTGACTTTTCCCGCAAATCACCATTTTGACGCTCCAGCCGTTTCCGAGAAACACTGGCTATGCTAGCGTAATATTAAGCTGGAAAAGCTACGATTGTATCTTCTCAGCAATTGACGAATGCGGCACCAGGTTTTGCCTAGATTTTGTCGCTAATTTGACGCTCAAATATGCCGTAGATCTCATGTTCCAAAAGTCGATCGCCGGCCCAAAAAATGACCTCGGCCCACGCGCATATAAGCAAAAATGATAAAAATAAAAAACATCAATTCACTCATGATTACACATTTTGTCGCTAATTTGTCGCTGACTTCTCGCTAATCCCGATTTTGTTGCTAAAGTTGTTCTCGAAAAATAAAATCTCAACTGTAGCTCCATTTTGGAGTGGAAAACCCACGGTCGTATCTTCTCAACAAGTGATGATAGCGACATCCGTTTTGGCATAGATTTTGTCACTGATTTATCATTCGAAGATGCCGTAGATACCATGTCCTATACGTTGACCGCTGGCCCAAAAAAAAACAACCTCGGCCCACGCGCATATAAGCAAAAATGATAAAAATAAAAAAAATCTATTCACTCATAATTACACATTTTGTCGCTAATTTATCGCTCGAAGATGCCGTAGATCCCATGTCCCGAAAGTTGACCTCTGGTTTTGCCTAGATTCTGTCGCTAATTTGACGCTCAAATATGCCGTAGATCTCATGTTCCAAAAGTCGATCGCCGGCCCAAAAAATGACCTCGGCCCACGCGCATATAAGCAAAAATGATAAAAATAAAAAACATCAATTCACTCATGATTACACATTTTGTCGCTAATTTATCGCTGACTTCCCGCAAATCCCGATTTTGCGCTCCAGCCATTTCCGAGAGATAATGGTAAATCTAGAGTAATATGAAGCTGGAAAAGCCATTGCTTTTGCCATTATTTTATTACTTTAGCCGATATCTAGATACATTAGGTTAAGGTTGTTGAGTACTCGTGATCGGAAGCGATAGTTTCGACTCTCTCTTGCCTGCCACGAGTGTTTTTTTATACTGGGCGAGACGAGAACTTTTTCAGCCGTCAGTATATCCCCGCATTCTTGCTGTTTCTCTTGCTTAGGCACGTTCTCTCTCTCGCAATTGTAGCTTGCGGTCGTCTGCCAACTAAAAGAATGCTACTTTGAATTACAATTCTTGACTTTAATTAAGAATTAAAGTCAATGAAACAAAATCAACTCATGTTACATTCACACTTTGTAAAAAGACTTGCCCCCCACTCCTGCTAAATGATAAACCCATACCGCAAAGTGACAACGTTAAATATTTGGGAATACATCTGGATCGTCGCCTCACTTGGAGAAAACATATATGGACAAAACGAAAACAACTAAATCTCAAACTAAGAAAAATGTACTGGATACTAGGAAATAAATCTGAGTTAAAACTTGAAAATAAAATACTTATATACAAAACTATTCTTAAACCAGTGTGGACTTACGGAATTCAACTCTGGGGATCTGCAGCAACTTCTAATATTGAAATACTCGAAAGATTTCAATCCAAAATACTTAGAAACATAGTGCATGCTCCTTGGTTTGTCACAAATGAAATCATTAGGAATGACTTGAACATACGAACAGTCAAACAAGAAATAGAAGCACACTATAGTAGGTACAAGGAGAGACTAACAGAACATCCGAACCATCTGGCAGCAAATTTAATTGATGTAATCCGATCCAGTACAAGACTTAAAAAATATCAAATTATTAATGTGTAGTTGTAAAATGTTCTGTATACTAACGTATCATTATATTATTATAATATTATATTATCATAAATATTGTTCTCTTGTAAAAGCCTATATTTAAAGGATTTGTAACAGTATTAACCAGTGGGTCTAATACTCTCATGTTATTGTAAATACTTGTATACTATTTACTTATTGTCAACTAGACAGATTGTAAATAAACACGGTTGAAAAAAAAAAAAAAAAAAAGAATTACAATAATTCTAAAACAGTGTCGCTAGTCTGTTTGATTTCTTGCTACGATGTTCCAAATATCTCCCTTAGTATCATATACCTTTTTAAAAAACATTCCCCAGAGATTCTTTCTTTAGTCAATGAAATTGTAACTGATGTTTATTAATCAGGTATGGCCACTAAAGAGGGCTGCAATATGAACCATACCTTAATTTATTGCTAATTTGTTGCTAAGTTGTTACGCTATTATTGAATTTGTTGCTCAAGCCGTTGCGTCAAGAAATCGAGGCAGTGCTAACTTATGGCTTAACTCAGCACGGCCACAGCTGTAACTTTTGATCGAATAAAGATATTTCTATCATTAAAGCGGGATAATTTACTGCTAATTTGTTGCTTTGACATTGTGTTGGATCCAAAATCGATAGTCCCAACAGGATCCCAAGAAATCTACTTTCGGGCGCCCTAAATTGTGTTTTATTTAGTAAAACGGTAAGTAGCAAATTCAAAACTGTGGCAAACGTTGTTGCTAATATGTTACTAAATTATAATTCCCCAATTTGTTGCTTCAAGATAGGCCAGGTTTAGGGTCCAAAAATCGATCGAAAACGCAAGAAAACGTGTTTTGGAAGCGTCCAAAAAATCACAGCGGTAAATGGTGTTTTATTTCGTAAAACAATAAGCAACAAATTCATAACTGTGCAGAATATTGTATTTAACATGTTGCTAAGTTGCTACAGTATTTCTGAATTTGTTGCTTCACAATAGGCTAGATCCCGGAGTCGAAAGTCGATCAAAAACGCAAAAAAACGTGGTTTGGTCACTGTAATGGGGTTTTATTTAGTAAATCGGTGAGCAACAAATTTATAACTGTGCGGACTGTTGTTATTAATGTGTTTCTAATTTTTATGGCTATTTCCGAATTTGTTGCTACAAAACAGGCTAGATCCCGGAGTCGAAGGTCGATCGAAAACGCAAAAAAAACTTGTTTTGGACGCTGCAAATGGGTTTTATTTACTAAATCGGTGAGCAACAAATTCATAACTATGCAGAATGTTGTCTTTAGTATGTTGCTAAGTTGTTACACTATTTCTGAATTGTTTCACTCAGCAAAACGATCCTCCGGTACCAATATAAAATTCCTCCTGAAAAAATCTTCCTGCAATAAAAAGGACTTCCTCCCACTCGGTAGAATCGTAATTCGATTACAGAAACCATGGTCTCCTGTTATAGGAGGCCAATCCTCGTGCAGGAGGAGAATTTTACGTTTGATTACAAGAATATTATGTGTTAGTAATGGACAAATAATATTTTGGGTCTTAGGTTCTCAAAACTCTATTTTATAAATATCACTAAATTGCAGTATAAGACAAGTTTTATTGATAACAGATGACAGTAGGACTACTATATAAATACTTAAAATAACTAAAGTCTTTTTCTTCCATTCATGTACAACAATTTTATTTTAACATTAATTATTTATTTATTTTCTGTTAATAATTATTATATATATGGGAGGAATAGCCGTTAATTAGCCGTGAAGCTAAGAAATTTGCCGCTCTTCCTTAAAAAAAAAAAAAAAAAAACAGGATAGCGGACCACCTCCTTACAACATATAATATAATCAATAGATAATTGCCGCTTAATTAGCCGTTAATAATTCTGCTGTACAAGACTGGAAAATATTCGAATTGACAATTGTTTGTTAGAAACATGTGTCTAGTCCGGGGAAAAAAGAGGTTTGCTTGTGGCAGTTTGACGTTCATGACTTCACCAAAGTTTTTTTAATATATAGTGACCGCCTGAATCTCAATTTCGGAATCGAAATGTCGTACGATAATAAGGTAATTAGTTATAAACAATGTTTATACACATATTAATAAAATATACTTTATTACAAAAAATACAATCATATTCTTTCGATCATTTTGAGTAAAAAATGTCAGTACATATTTTAACATACGACAAGCAGTTTTCGAGTAAAAAAATTATATAAATTGTTTCGCCAATGGGGATTTTTTGGAAATTCGCCAATTTTGTTACTCAAAAATCGTGACTTGTAAATTTGACGTGATGCGTATGTATGCATATAACGACACTACGCATTCTCAACAATACAGATAACTGCCGTTTTCCCTCTACTATTTAACCGTAAAATTTGTTTATTTTGCAGTACAGTATAGTAGCCTCTATTCGCGAACGTCTAACATTTTTTCCCTTCTCGTGGCCCGCTAACTTGATATGGCGAGTATATCGATGGCTGAGAGGAAGAAGAACGTATCTCGCCGCGCGGATGAAGAACGATGTATCTCGGCACTCGGATGAAGAACGACGTATCTCGCCGCACGGATGAAGAACGACGTATCTCGGCGCTCGGATGAAGAACGACGTATCTCGCCGCGCGGATGAAGAACGACGTATCTCGGCGCGAAAATGAAGAACGACGTATCTCGGCGCGCATTTTTTTCTTGAAATTTTGTAGTGGCAGCACTGCAGCGCACTCGCGCTGTACCTGTACCGCAGCGAGCGTCGTCTATACTTACTCCATACTGACTATAATATACATACCGGGCTTTGCTATAACAACAGCTGTGTTATTTTGTGTGACCGCTAGCAGTGGAGTATTTTTGTAGAAAAATCGTAGGCCTGTTAGCGGCGGTCGCCAGGTCAAAGAAGCTCTCTTTGGGAGGACCGCACGATCAGGCGCCGCGCGATCGCCACATTGCGAAAGCGTCTATATGATATAGGTGTAAACAGACTGAGAGTGCAGACTGCAGAGTTCGCATCAACGCGTATACTTAAGGCGGTCTTACACCTAAAAATTTTGAAAAAATCACATTTTTTTTTATTGAATTTTTTGATTATCTATGTTATTTTGAATCTAAAAACACTATAGTTTGGATCAAGAATTAAACAAATTTTAAATGAACCGCTGCAAGAGCTATCTTTAAAATGACGAGAAAATTGATTTTCTTTTTTTTTGCCTTGTTTATAGACTGGTGATAGGAAAATGTTATTTACTTAAATGTGTTTTAAAATGTTGAAAAACATTATTTATATTAGTATATAAGGATAAAAAAATAATTGAATTCACATATAGGATTTATTATAAAAATAAAATACATAATATTGTGGAATTCGAAATCCAGTGGAATCGTCTTGTAACCATTTCCCACTTCTGTTTCTAGTAAAGTGACTATTCCGTGACCGAATTTCTACAGCAATTCACTATATTAATACTCCTTTTCGTACCTACCTATATATAACTAATGCCAGTGTAAACACAGTTGCACAGCTGACAGCTCAAAAGCTCAAATGACCAGAGACAGAGATACATAACCATGTGATCTCAACAGTTTGTTTTGCAGAGTTTTGGCTTCCTCATATAGAAAGATTTTTTTCATAATGTTTCATGATTTGTATTCGTAAGTGAATTTAGGACTGAAAATTTAATGAATTATATGTGAAGATATATATCTAAAAGTATTTATAATTGTGATTATAATACAAGCGTATTCTCGGGAAAGTTCCAAAATATTGCCATGGCTGTATGATTTTTCTAAGAATTCCTGGAATTCACTAAATTCCAAAACATACTGTGTATCTGAGTTTCGCATTGCGTTTTGCGCTTCTTGTAAAACTTCATTTAGATTGCTATTTAATGACCTAGGAGCCTGTTGATCATTTTTCTTTTTTTTGTGGGCAGGTACTTTGAAATCAGGGTCCTTTTTCTTGACTTCTTTAGATTTGGCGACATTTTTTTCCTTATTTACATCGTTGGCTGAATTTTTGGTTGTATCTTCGGAACTATTTGAGGTTGTAGATGGAGGAGGAGGCCTTTTGTTTGGGTTGTTAGCGAGTGTTACCTGGTTTGTAGTAGGAACAATTTCTGTAGGTTCAGGTTTTTTAGAGGTTTCGTTGGTTTTTTCCTCACTGATGACTGTATTCGAAACTTAAGTTGTCTCTTCTCTAAAGGTGGGACGTTGTTTTGCTAGGTGGCCTTTGCCTTTACATAAAAAACACGATGTTAGATCCGTACTAAGATACACCCAGTGTGGCTGTTCGTCGAAAACGATTTGCAATGACTCCGGCAGTAGATTTTCTTCTTGCTCGGTGATATAAACCTGTCGTCGGAATGAAAGTATATGGGCCCTTCCTGGCTTGGTTAAGCTGGCCTTTATATCGTGTATATTAGATACTGGTCTGATTCCTTTTGTTTTCAGGGCTTCCAGAATAATCTCGTCAGAATGGCGGGGTTAACGTTGGAAATGACTACTCTTTTATTTTTTTCGATAAAGGGTCTGATGTTGAGAGTGGAGTCTCGAACTTGCACTTTTTGATTTTTTATTTTACTGACTAAACTTTCACTAGATAGGTATACACAAACACGTTCTCCCGAAATTTTAGAAATATATCTTGTTTCTGTTGGATTGATCAGTTTTTCAAGCCCATCTATGTAATCATCGTTAGAATATCCTTCGATCCATTTAATAATTACCGCTTGTTGCTTTGTTGGTCTAGTTCTTGCTGTTGCACTGGCATATGATTTGGGTGTTGAGACTTGAGGTGCATTGATGACTGTCGTGTTTGATGAATGATCCCTGTAGTCAGAAGTCATGTCTGAGGTTTTATTTTGCATTTCAAACTGCCTAAGCAGTTTGACCGAGCACTGAAAGCTAGACTCATTCGTCTAAAGAAAAAACTATGCTATAAACAACTTAGCAACCAAGTAGACGACTCAGATAGTTCACAAATTAGTGAGTCGGATTTAGTAAACGGAATGGAAATGTAGTAGTTATACCTACAAAAATCCTTCAAATAACTAAACAAAATAATTTATCAATGGCTGAACTACAAGAGAGAAAACTTAAAATTATATTTTGGAACCCTAGAAGCATCTCAAACAAGAAAGAAGAATTAGCCAAAATCGTAGGTGAACTAGATATATTTGTCTGCGTGGAATCATGGTTGGATCACACCGATAAAAATTTCCACTTTCCTGGATTCAAAACTTTTAGAAGAGACCGCCAACTGGGTCGAGGAGGTGGAATCCTACTATTAATACGTAACGACTTAGCGTTTTATGAAATTAAAAATTTAAACAGTACTAACTCTCCAGCTGAAATTGCAGGTGTTCATATCACAAATCTAAAATCTCCATTAGAACTCATTGCATGCTACAGAGCCCCAGACCTCACTCTCACTGAATCACAATATGATGAAATCTTTCAAAATATAAACAACAATAAAAATACGATTATACTGGGCGACTTCAACGCCCACCATGTTACATGGAATTGTGAAAACACAGACACACAAGGCAAAAGACTTTATGATAGCCTAAACAATTCAAATCTAATATTACAAAATACTAACATATATACACGCCTTAATACAACTAGTAATATCAAAACAAATATAGATTTAGTTTTTTCCAACGCTAACATGGCCGATAAAATTAATTTACGAGTGGAGGATGAGACCTGGGGCTCAGACCATTTCCCCATAAATATTGAAATTGACGTAGAAAAATACATTTATCGCAAAAAAACATTTAATATTAAGTCTGTTAGAACTAATTGGGAATCCGTTTACAATTACTTAGAATCTGAGAATCCGCGTCTATTTACTACTGAATACGAGCGGGCCGATGCTTCGAAGAAATATCAATTATTTATTGACTTAGTTTCAGAGGCAATTCAACACAACACTCCAAAAAAGAAGATAGTTAACGACAAAATCCATAGAAACCTCGTACCATGGTGGGATTCAGAGTGTGAGAAGGCTAAAAGACATAGAAAAGCATCTTTTAAAAAATATCAATATTCTAAAGAAGAGAGCGACTATAAAATATATAGAAAACTTTGTAGTCAAGCAAACAAAACTTTTAAAAAAAAGAAAAGAGAACACTATAAATCATTTGCAGAAAAATTGATATAAACTCAAACTTTAAATATATTTGGAGTACTTGCAAAATTCTTAAAAATAAGTGGACGAAAACAAAGACAGATCACACCTCTAAAAACCACCAAAATAGCCAAAAAATCCTTCAAGCTTTAGATAAAATAAGCCCGTCTTGGTATTCTACCAACCCTGATTTCTATCCGGACTGTGAAACCAATGAGTTTCTCAGCACTTCTTTCACTTTTGCAGAGTTCAATGTAGCCTTAAATAACAAAAAGATCGGTTCAAGCCCCGGTATAGACGGAATAGATTATGAGTCGCTACAAAAATTACCAACCAGTTACAAATTAATACTGCTGGATATCTTCAATGAAATGTACGCCACAAATAACTATCCTAAATCGTGGAGAGACTCCACGATATATTCCTTTCATCAACAAACCAGATGGGGCTAGTATGAAACCGATTAGTTTAACTTCTTGTGTTTGTAAATTATTCGAAAGTCTGATTAAAAACAAACTTCAATATTGGGTCGAAATAAAAATTATCCTTCCCAAATCCCAAACGGGCTTTCGTAAAGGGCAATGCACAATAGACAACCTCGTTAATCTAACTTTATACGTGGAAGAATCCCTGGGTAACAAAAAGGATGTATTAGCCGCATTCCTAGACGTTTGCAGAGCTTTCGACAATGTCAACATAGACATTCTCATTACTAAACTAGCTGAACTAGGCTGTCCCGTAAACTTAATAAAATTCGTCAAATTTTTGATGTCAGAAAGATTCATTTATACGGAAAGTACAGGAATGACATCTAGGAAAATATATAAAGGAGTTCCCCAAGGCGGAGTTTTGAGTCCCTTACTCTACTGTATCTATGTAGCTGTAATTGCGGATAGATACCGAAAAGTGTAAAAATGCTACAATTCGCCGACAACATCGCACTGTACTGTAACCGATCCCCAATCAAATCATGTAAAAAATTACTAGATCAATCAATCAACAAGATATATGACAATTTGTACGGCTTAGGGCTAGAATTAAATCCTCTCAAAACTGTATTTGTTCACTTTAGTAAAAACAGACAACCAAAACAAACGGAAATTGTAATAAAAAATATCATAGTTAAAGCAAGTAATACAGTTAAATTCCTAGGTATTGTCTTTGACGAAAAACTTACCTTTAAAGCTCATATTGACTATATACAAAAAAAAATGTCTAAAATCTTTAAATATCATAAAATATTTAAGGGGAACTTGGTGGGGTTCTAACGCTGATACTCTCCTCCTACTGTACAAGAGCTTAGTGCGTTCTATAATAGATTACGGTAGCTTTATCTTTTTTCCTAGCACCCAGCACTTAATTAACAAATTAGAAAAAATACAGTACTCTGCAGTAAGACTAGCACTGGGGTATCGGAACAGTACACCCACGAATATTCTCCTATCAAAATCTAAACTACTAACACTACAATAGCATACTAAATATCTATGTAAAAACTACCTTTATAAAATTTATTCAAACTCAAACCTCTTAGTACGAGAAAACATGATTAATATAACAAAAAAGTTAAAAAAAAAAGTCTTAAAAAGAAATAAAAGACTCCTAATAAAATGCATAAAAAATATTACTGACGAATGTCAACATATTTATACACAAGACCACTATAACATGTATATTTTTGATTATGATGTTTCTACATATATCCCTGATGTTGACACCCGGCTAGGGAAATCTGTTAAAAAGAAAAAAGACCCTAATTTGGTAGTCAAAACACTGACTGAAAATGATAACGCTACCGCTATTTTCACCGACGGAAGCAAATGTAAGGAAACTAACTCAGTGGGCTGTGCGTGCGTTTGCCCTGAACTAGGTATTTCTATATCAAACAGTTTGCCTCGAAATGCGTCCATCTTTACAGCGGAAAGTATAGCAATAATGAATGCTATTGAAATTGCTCTTAAATATCCCAGTCAAAACTTTTATGTCTTCAGTGATTCTCTTAGTGTATTACCATCTTTAGAATCTGTAAAAAACACTGTTAAAACTAACCCGTACATTTACGAAATCAAGAAAATAATAATCGAATTTGAAAAGAAATCCAACACTCACCAAAAAATAAAATTCTTTTTTATACCGTCACATATAGGCATTGAGAGGAACGAGATTGCAGATAAACAAGCGAAAGACGCATCAACACTAACATTTCTACCTAAGCTAAAAGTACCTTTCACAGACCTTAAAGAATCAGCGAAAGCAACTGCTACAAAAAATACACAGGAATTACTAATAATAGAAAACAAAAAAGGGCACTAAATACTTTGAATGCTTCGCTGAAAATAATTCAAAACCATGGTTTAGCAAAAAATACTTAGCCCGCGAAATAGTATCAACTATCAATAGATGCCGCTCAAATCACTACAGTCTCGGATCCTCTCTTGCTCGTATCCGAGTTGTCGAAGATCCACATTGTGAATGTGGATACGAGATCCAAGATCTCGACCACATACTGTGGCAATGCCCTATTTATGATAATCAACGACTCAAATTTATATCCGAACTACGTAAACTGAAATTATACCTACCTCTCTCATCGAAAATACTTCTGGCAAAACCGACAGTTCCAGTATGTAAAATAATCCAAGCATTTCTTGAAAACTGTAACCTAAAAGTATAGAAAAAAACCAATACTTGTATAGCTGTGCGTAAAGACCAACTGTTAACCATGTATATATAATGTTTGTACTCATGATATTATTGTGCAAAATAATCATTAAGAAGTGATTAAAACTGCCTAAATAAAAAAAAAAAAAAAAAATTAATACAAGCGTGCAGTGACAGTTTTGTTTAAATTTGGAAAGTATATAGTTTTAGTTCAAGATGCATGGGATTGCTGTATGAAAGTTAATACAGAAAAACAAGTGGATTGAGTTAAGTATTTGAAGGAAGAAGCTGTAATAATTCTTTACAGATAAAAATAAATACATCTTTTTTCTAAAAAAGATGAAAGTGAAATAATTGAGTTTAGCTTATAGGATATAATTCAATTCAGAAGAGTTGTGAATTACAATGAAGTTTCAAGATGTATATACACAGAAAAGCGACAAGCTTGCTTAGCACACAAGAAATATATAATACAGGCTTGAATTCAAGATATATTTAATATACAATATGCGTAATCAAGTGATCATTCACAAAATGGGCTTATCGGCTTTTATGTATTTATGTACTTTTGGCTATAACAGTGATGGCTTCTTAAGTTGGGATTAGGATTTCATATTTCATAAGACCTGCTGCATATTGTACATTAATCTTAGTGTAATAAATAATAATATAACTCAGTACAATGTGTTAAAAAGTGACTCAACAGTGGATAAATCAAAAGTACAAAAGAAGGACAGATTGTTAGCAATAACTTTGAATGGAACGCATGCTGTTAGATTAAGATTAAGTTAGACAACTTTTAAAGGAACAGATACATGCAAGGTGCTAGAGATTCTGTTTCAACATATTTATATAGAAGAACATATCTCAGATATACAGGAAAGTGAGTTTCAAGAAGGGAAAAAGATTGAGAACCTAATGGTTGGTTATTTTTGAAGTTTTATGGTATTTTTCTTTGTAGGCTTATTTCTCAAAATGTCATTTTTTAAAGTTTGGCGTTACTTTAAAAAAAAGCTATTCAATGAATTTTAATGGGACAGTGTGGCTCTAAAATATCTTCAGCAGGACTGTAATCTGCTGCTTACGCGTATTTCTTCCACTTTGGTGTTTGCTGATAGCAGCAATTTGAATGATGAATTTTTTGATTAATTCTTGATTGTCATCTCGTACAGGTATCACTACCGACTCTACGCAATCACTTGATTGATCACTTAGTTCTACAACTTCAACTTCTTGTTCAATCATAATAAGTTTCTGTATTATCATCTGATATCAATCAACTGATGTCTCAACTGATCAATTCCAAAAACTTGTTGATACCTTTATAAACTCCAAATTTCCAAATAATCTTCTACCATATCCTTCTTTACCGCTCAACACATGCTAGCAATTTGTAGAGTAGATAAAATAATAAACTTACAACTGGAAAAAAGACACAAATGAATTAAATATTTTCATTTAAAAAGTACATGTGAATTTAATATTTTTATTTGAATAAATACACGATTATTTGCATCCGTCAAACGCATTACGCATAGTTTTATTACCGATTTATCACCTATTATTCTCAATTTTGAGAAAGTCTTAGACCCCTCACTCGACGAGGGGTCTAAGCAATTAAAGGATGGAGGGAAGTTACCAAGCTTGGAAAATCTATCACTCGGAGAACCCAAGGTCATTAAAGCCAATAAAAAATGCATTTTGTGTTGCCTATCAGAGGAATTAGGAAAAATAACCTCTCAACCACTTTGGAAATTTTGGCACAAGCATTTTATTAAATGAGTGAGGGCTGAATAAATTATTGAACGAAAATCAAATAGTCTCAATTAGTCTGGAAAAAGTGAACATATCGAAAATGTAGATTTTAAAGATATTCTAGCTTGCATGAGGCGCCGATTAATTAAACATGATATGAAAATAATCATATGAAAGGACTTATACAACATCCGGAACGGAGTAAGAAAACGGATATAATTCGTGAAGCTCATTGTTCGGCAGCGGGCTGTCATAAAGGTATCATATAGGTGTCGTTTAATCGCATTAAATACAAATTCCAATGGGAACATTTCAAGGAAGACATTCAAGCCTTTATTCAGAAATCGTTCCTTGTCAATTGAAAAAATTAGTGAGGGTAAAAACTATGCAAAAAATGATTATTACTAACCATCTGTGTATTCCATTTTTTACGGTGAGCTTGGATATAGTGGGGCCTTTACCCAAAACTAAAGACAACTCGGAGTACATCTTAACGATGCAGGACTAATTTACGAAGTTCTCGGATGACGTTCCGTTGAAGGATCAAACGGCTATTTCCGTAGCCATCGCTTTCATTAAACGCTTTATTTGCACTTTCGGCGCTCCATAGGCTATGCTCACTGACCAAGGCACGAACTTTCTTAGTAAACTGATTAAACGCGTCGAAAACCGTTTTAGATTTAATCAAGTAAAAATCGGTGCTTTTCATCCGCAATCTAACGGCTTGTTAGAGAGATCACACTCATCACTTACCGAATTTTTAAAAATGTTGGCTACTAAAAATTTAGATTGGGACGATTGGGTTGAGTTAGCTATGTTTAACTTTAACACTGTTAAGCACGAAAAAACCGCCATATTGGACTCGCCATTTTGATTTTCGAAAGTATAATAGCAAAATCTTGATCAACGACCTCTAAACCCTCTGCATGCCAATTTTGAATTAACTCTAAGCACTTTTACAACTTTCAATCGATATACCAATTTTCAGCAAAATCTAAGCTTTTTTCGAAATTTTAACAGTCAAATTGGATCCGCCATTTTAAATTTGGAAAATTTTTTGGCAAAAACCTTATCAGCGACTTCGAAACCTCTGAATACCAATTTTGAGAAAAACCTAAGCTTTTTTCGAATTTTTAAGCACCATATTGGATCAGCTATTAAGAATTTGAATGTCTGATAGCAAAATCGTGATCGGCGACCTCGTAAACACCCGTATATAAACTTTAAGCAAAATCTAAGCTTCCTCCGAAAATTTTTGGCAGCCATATTGGATCCGCCATTTTGAATTTCGAAAGCCCAATAGAAAAATTTTGATCAGCGTCCTCGAAAACCCCTGTATACCAATTTTCAGTCAACTCTAAATACTATTCCAACTTTCAATCGCCATATTGGATCCGCCATTTTGAATTTTGAAAGTCTGATAGCAAGATCGTGAACAGAGAACTCGAAACCTCTGTATTCCAATTTTGAGAAAAACCTGATTTTTTCGAATTTTGAACCACCATTGGATCGGCATTTAGAATTTTGAAAGTCTGATGGCAAAATCGTGATCAGCGACCTTGAAAACCCCTGTATACAAACTTTAAGCAAAATCTATGATTCCTTCGAACTTTTAACCGTCAAATTGGATCCACCATTTTGAATTTCGAAATTCAAATAGCAAAATCGTGATCAGCGACTTCGAAAACCTCTGCATTAGAATTTTGAGAAAAACCTAAGCTTTTTTCGAATTTTTATCAGCCAACATGGATTCGCCATTTTGAATTTCAAAAGTCCAATAGGAAAATCTTGATCAGCGACCTCGAAGACCCCTGTATACCAATTTTCAGCAAAATCTAATTTTTTCGGAATTTATAATTGAAGTTAATTTTCTGAGTGGTAAGCTTGTCTTTAGCGTTGAGTATATACATATTACTTCATCGAATGTTCACTCAACGCGCCTACAACGATACCTCAATGGGGGTGGACGGGACTGTGGAGGGGTTGGTGGAGGGGATGGTGGCGGGGCTGAGACTGAAAAATAACGTGGTATTTGAACGAATTTAACGTTGAGAAGTGGAGGGGAAGGTGGATGGGAAGGTGGAGGGGAAAATGGTGAGGGCGGTGAAGGGGTGGAGGGAACAGTGGAAGAGACAGTGGAGGGACTTCGTTCAAATATAACGGTAACGCCTATATAATATAGGAAGATATATATACATATATATATATATATATATATATATATATATATATATATATATATATATATATATATATATATATATAATACAAACCGCTTAAATTTATGGTTCGCTATCGATTAATTTATTCGTCGCATAAACAGCTTGAACTGCAAAATGATGCCGTTTTAGAATTCCAAAATAAACATACTCGCCTTACCGTATACTTTGGTAAAAATTATAAGTTTTGTAAATAGAAAATACTTAAAAAATTAGTTTTATAAAAGTATTTATTAATTGTTTCAAAAAATATTTAAGCCTCCATTAAAGTTCTTTGTAGAGAGATCGACGGATGTTGAGAGAAAGATTGTTTAAGGGGGCTAGACACCTTTTTTCTCTGAAATAAGAAGTCACATTTTAATACATAAATGTAAACTAATTATTTCATACTTTTTACATATAAAAGTGGGTATATTTACCTTACCTTAAAACTTTCTCCGATGGGCCTTTTATATGGTCCAGAACCATAGTCATCGATGAAACAAGTTTTTTCACTATCCGTAAGCTTTGAAATTTTCCTGTGGATGGATTGACTCCAGATTTGAACTAAATTACTCCTGAATAGTATAATTCTTATATGAGTGTAGGGATTTAGGATTAAATGTCGGAAAAAATTTTTACATCAGAAAAATTATGAAAAAATATAAAAAATTTAAAAAAATTAAAAAATAACTCTTGAAAAACAGCACAATTTTTTTCTCATTAGATCAAAAATCCCTACACTCATATGAGAATTATATTATTCAGGAGTAATTTAGTTCAAATCTGGAGTCAATCCATCCACAGGAAAATTTCAAAGCTTACGGATAGTGAAAAAACTTGTTTCATCGATGACTATGGTTCTGGACCATATAAAAGGTCCAGCGGAGAAAGTTTTAAGGTAAGGTAAATATACCCACTTTTATATGTAAAAAGTATGAAATAATTAGTTTACATTTATGTATTAAAATGTGACTTCTTATTTCAGAGAAAAAAGGTGTCTAGCCCCCTTAAAGGAAAAAAAAAATTTAATTGACATTTTCTAAACAGAGAATTTAAAGTTGTTAAGAGAAATAATAACAATAAATAGAGTAGAGCTTGCAAGAAATAAAGAAAAAATTAATTTTTTAAAAATTCCTTTATTATGGTAGATTTTAATGAAATTTTTGACTTTAAAAATATTAATTGGAAAAATTAAGGGATGCGAATAGCTTCAGTCAAAGGGGATATAACTAAGGGGGCTGCGCCCCCCAGCGTGCCTTCGGCCCCCCCCCCCGCCCCCACACACACCTACTCCTCGTCGCCCGCCTCCTCCCTATGTAAAAACTTCGTTTTAGGCACGACCGCAGTGCTCAGAAGAACCTTATACTTCCATTATTGCAAAAATTGTAATACTTTATTTATCGTTTTCATCATTAAAATAAACATAAATTCATCTACAGTAAAGTTTAAATAAAAATTGTCCATTTACTTTTACACATTTATTTCTTCTATTTTGTAGAAGGTTTGCGTTTTAATTCTGTATGTACAAGTATATTTAGATAAATTTTTAAATATAGTCTATGATGTATATCAATTTAATATGTTCTAATTAATATGATTAAAATGTACATAGAAATATTGAATATAAGTATCATAATTGCAGCTATATTTAAAATTAAGAAACATGGTTTTCATAATTTATATCGAAATTATAAAATTCTTTTTATTTTTATTTATGAAAACGTTAAATAGAAAAAAAGTTTAATGTTATCCCCAACTTATGTATTTGAAATTTTCGTGTATAGTCAAATCCAGTTGAATTATATGAGGAAAACTATTGTTTCATTGCTCTCGATTAATAAAAAAACATTAAAGTTGAATTTCATACAGTTCTAACGAAAGGTGGGGACTTTTATAGCTGCTCGCGGGTGTTCCTAACTGCATATACCTTTACAATCTCAATTACGAAAAAATACTCGCGGCACATCATGCACACATACACTAATACCGCGAAAAGGAGAAAAACAGAAGAAAAAAGCTCAACACTCATGAATTCGGCAACGGCAGTCTGGCATATAGCGCTGCGTGCATGAGTATTATTGTAGCAGCCGTAACGGCTACTGCGTCTATATAAGCTGCGCGACATTGGAAAAACGCATGCGATCCGCTTGACCGCGAGCGCTCTCTGTGTATAGCTAAGATATATATTGACATATCTATATCTATATAATGGATCGCGCGCTCTTTCTGCTACTGCTCTAGCCTTATAGAGTAGTGCGGACTGCGGCGTGGCGCGTGCGTGTATCCATGGTACGTGTGTGATGTCAACAATCGCGTCGTCTAGCTCGCGGCGTTCCCAGCGATGACAGCGGCTGCTGTAGTATGCCGCCCTGGTGAATTTCGTCCCTTTCATCATGTTCGCCAATCGTCGGTTGGTGATAATTTGTCGGAGACAGGAAGGCAGTGTGTCAACAGTCAGAGCAGATTTATTAGTAAGCCTTTTCTCTTTCCTAACCTCTCTGATGGGTGAGCTGATAGTACTTTCTCTTGTTGCAGATATCTGGCAGCAGGAGGAGTATAAACAACGAGCACTGCTACAGACTATTTCTTGGGTGTGGAAATGTTGTCTGGCTCATCTATTTATTAGCTATGTGGCTTTTAGGTGCTCAACTTTCCATGTTTGGCTTTTATTCGGATGACTATGTGTAAAGTGAATTTGCTGCTTGGTCTGCAGCGACTCTCAGGCTGGAGCTATTTCCAGCAGTGAAACGAGTGAAGGTTTCCACTAGTCCTTCCCCTCTGGTTGTTACAGATAGCTGGTGCAGCGAGTGAACTACAACCATTGCTGCAGACGCTTCTTTTTTATGGTAATGTTTTATGGTAATGTGTCATCTATTTACTAGTCATATGTGGTTTTTAGGTGCCAACTCTTCTCACTTGCCTTCCAGAGTAGTGGCTGATCTGTTATTAATGTGTTTCATAGCTGAGGCAGTCCCTGACATTGAGACATAATTGACGGTCTCTGTCAGTAATTTCCTCCCAGATGGTGGAGTTACTGATATAGTGGATGGCTGTTAGATGATTCTTAGCAGACTGGCATCCATGGAGTAGTGCCAGCCTAGACCGTCCAGCCATATTTTGCTACTTCTGCAGCTCTATCAGTGACCTTCGAGTGTTAGTGCTCTAGAGTGTGAGTGTGAGGGGATAGGTATAGGTAATAAGGAACTGGGGGATATCATGAAAGTGCTGGGTGCACATAATTTTTAATGTTATTCAAACGAGTGTAATATAGTATCAAAAACGTTTTAGTTTGCATAATATTTTCCTTTTCTGTAAAACAAGAAAAGTAGATCTTTGGTTTCTTTAATTATTCTTCCAATGTGTTGATCCCATTGAATATTGTAATCAAATATAATTTTGTATCTTATTATTATGTTTTTGTAATTATATTATCTTTGGAATGTCATGTCGATTTTTCCGATCTTATTTACAGCTATTGTGTCGAATATTTCTGTGTCAAATCGAATTATGTTAAATAATAAGCGAAAATTCACTATACTAGTTGTATTGAGGCCTTAAAAATCGTGTTATAGGTTTACATATCATGATCCAGATATGACTGAGCTTAAAAATATCAATTGACAATAAGTTTTGTTTAAACGTTATCTATATCTTTCGTATTTAACAGTTTTATTGAAAGTCAAATCCTTGTTTATAATTATATGAGCTTTCGAATGGTTTATTGATTTTTTCGATCTTATTTACAGCTATTGTATTTAATATTTGTGTCAAATCATATTCTGTTAAATAATAAGCGAAACTTGACTATATTAAGTGTATTGAATCTTTAAAAAATCATGTTTATACGTTTTGATGACTCAGAAATAATTGTACATGAAAATGTTAAATGGAAAAAGTTTTGTTTTACATTATAATTAACAATTTTTACATTTTTACATTACCATATTTCCGTTAAGTTACATCCTGAGACGCTATAGCCGAAAATACTTCATCATGTTGATTTTATGTATATTTAGGCGTTTAAAATTGATTTTATCACATTATTTCATTAGGAATTGATTGTACGTGAAATGTTAAACATGAAAACGTTTCGTTTTGTTATAGTCTAGAATTGTTACATTTATAATTTGTGTGAAGAAAGATTCTGTCAAGTTATAGCCGAAAATCGTCCATTTTATGTATATTTTAGCGTTTAAAATCGTTTTTATAAGTGTAACTCATCAGGAGTTGATTTTATATGAAAATGTTAAATGGGAAAAAGTTTTGCTTATTATAGTCTACAACTTTTACATTCAATATTATTGTGTAAAATCAAATCCTGTCAAGTTATAGCCCAAAATCGTCCATTTTATGTATATTTAGGCGTTAAAAATCGTTTTTATGAGTTTAACTCGTCAGGAATTGATTGTACAAAAAAATGTTTAACAGGAAAAAGGTTTGTTTTAATATTATCTATAACTTTTACATTTAACATTATTGTGTAAAATCAAATCCCGTAAAGAAATAGCAAAAAAACGACTATTTTTGATGATTTTAGCGGTTTTTTCGCTATTGCATTGTTAAACATTGTTCATAGAAAAAAAATTTTCATGTAAAAAAGACGTGTTTTAATTAGTTATAGCAGATGCATTTGTTGTTTTTTGACGTAAAATTAATTTTGGTCACATTATGTTCAAAAATCGATTTTTTCAAATTTTTATTTGCTCTGGCGTTTTTTTATTTGTCGAACGATTCGGCTTGGTATAAGACTGGAGCTTACTTATAATTAGACGAGTATCTGGGCCATAATTCGTTAAGATCTATTGGAAATTCGCTGAGATAATCCATAAACTTGACTACATACGAACGGACATACACACGTACACCATAAACAACGCCTAAAATGAACTAATTCTGGGTGGAAAATAGTTTATATGCAACAAATTGTTCGTTTTTGCAGTGTTACAATTTTCGCTCTAGTGAAAATATAAGGCTCTTCCGAGAAGCGGTCGTGCCTAAAAATCAAAGATTTTGGCCCGTATCCCATTAAAAAATACCAAAAGGTTCAGCATGTAGGTTACGCAAGGTACAAATTTCAAAATCTCAATATCTTTGGATCAAATGGATTTACGGACCTCTGGTAGGGCCTATTTCCTCAAAAATAAACTATATTTGTATATTATATATACAGGGTGTTCAAAAAGTCCCAGTACGGCTGAATGACTTAAAAAATAATAGTCCTAGAGAAAAACTTTCAATACAAATTTTTTAAGAAATTTCCTTGGCTATCCGACTGTGATCTTGGCTTCAACCTCGAATCTGACCTTCAAGGTCATTTGAAGGTCAAAGTGATTTTTTTAAACGGCAATCCCTATTTTTGACACCGGAAATGAATAGAGCGGAAAATTTTACGTTCGAATATGTCCTTGACCATTTCTAAAATTTGAACTTGGACGGTCATGGTGAAGGTCAAATGTGGAAATAATGGAGCTATTCCAAAAGTGGTTACGGTAATGCGAAAAAATAATGCCTTAATGTTTATTAGCGACCTGGTGGTAACCATGGATTTGATTATGACCTTGACCAAGTCAAGTCAATTTTTTCAAATGAGACCCTATACTTTTGAGACCGGAATTCCAATATGTCCTTTTTAAGAGCTTATCTTGGGTGGTCATGGTTTTACGTAAAAGCATGTCGTTGTCTACTTAGAAAATTTCATCTTGAACACTTATAATCCGTCATTTCAAATTTTTCTAACTCCAGATTCAAAATCAACGATTCTAAAAACCTCTTGATACAATTTTCGAGAAGCATTATTATCTATTCACTAACAATTTCAAATTTAGTGATTCAAAAGATAAATTTGAAATTAAACTTCGTTTTTCTTTAGTAGATCTTTCTATTTAGTAAAAATTTTTCTATTTTATACTATGTAGATAAAATTACTAATATCAATTCTAAGATGCTCTTCTAGGTTTTTTCGAAAGTCCCATGTTTTTTCGATTGTTGGAAATATTCTGTAGAATATTTTAGATTATTAGATACACTGCATCAAAACATATTACGAGTATTTTCTGTTAATTTGTCTTCCTACTTTATTTTCAGTTATTTCATTTTTCGATTTCTATCTAGGCTACAGTTAATTTTTGGTAGGTTTTGGTGATTTAAATTTTATTTAGTTACTTAAATAGTTTCCCGAAAGAACGATGGTGCAATTAACTGAGCGAGAGCGAATAAAGATTCTCATGATAAGAGGTTACGGTGATCAAGAGAGATCGTTAGAACAAGTTCGCACTATATTCAATAGAGATTTTCCAAGAATTGAACCAATTTCAAAGAATACTCTTAAGATTACGATTGACCGCTATAATTTAACAGGTAGTGTAAAGGATCTCCCTAGATCTGGTCGTCCTGCAACAGCTACGAATGAAGACAATCAGATGAATGTTGCGTTATCAGTCATAGAAGATCCTCATACGTCAGTCAGAAAGGACATCAACAACATAATCTCAACGTTGGTTCAGTTCACAATATTTTAAAACAAAAACTCAAATTCCATCCATTCAAAGTAAAGCTTGTGCATAAGCTTAATGAAGATGATCCAGACAGACGTGTCGAGTTTTGTGAAAATATGATGGGCCGAATCATAGGTGACGATAGTTTTCCAAGTCGTATTGTTTTTTCTGATGAAGCTACGTTTGAATTAAACGGTAATGTCAATAGACATAATATGAGGTATTGGAGTGCTGATAATCCACACTGGATGATTGATAGCCGATCGACTCAATACCCTCAAAAAATTAACGTCTGGGCAGGTATGATTGACAACAGGATTGTTGGGCCATTTATTATTGAGGGTAATCTTACTGCTGAAAAATATGAAAATTTGTTACGAAACGATGTCATTCCGACAATTCAGGCAATCGTTGGCAATGAATTCTAAAACACTTGGTTCCAGCAGAATGGTGCAGGTCCTCATAACGGTCTTAATGTTCGAGTGTACCTTAACAATGTGTTTCCACATAGATGGATAGGACGGAGAGGCGAGATCGAATGACCAGCTAGATCTCCCGATTTTACACCACTTGATTTTTTTTATGGGGATATCTGAAGGATAGAGTCTATTGAACGAAACCGACAGATATCGAAGAACTAAAACAAAATATTCGGAACGAAATAGAACAACTCGATGCAACGAAAATTCAAGATGCTGTTGGTATGTTCTATGATCGCTTGGCATATTGTCAACAAGTTAATGGTGAACAATTTGAACACCTAATCTAGGTGTATGTATGTAACTTTCTAAGGTACGATAGCACCTTGCCTTAACTGGCTAAGTATGATCTCCACCTCGCCTTGACTGGCTGGGTATGATATCTCTTTGCCTTGACTAATTGGGTATGATATCTCCTTGCCTTGACTGGCTGGGTATGATATCTCCTTGCCTTGACTGGCTGGGTATGATATCTCCTTGCCTTGACTGGCTGGATATGATATCTCCTTGCCTTGACTGGCTGGGTATGATATCTACTTGCCTTAACTGGCTGGGTATGATATCTACTTGCCTTAACTGGCTGGGTATGATATCTACTTGCCTTAACTGGCTGGGTACATATCTCCACCTTCCCTCAAAGTCAAGGACAAGGTTAAACCCATGGTCATCATCAGGTTGCTAATAAAAATTAATTCGTTATTGTTTCGCATTACTGTAACGGCCTTTGGAATAGCTCCATTATTTCCACGTTTGACCTTCACCGTGACCTTCCAAGGTCAAATTTTAGAAATGGTCAAGGACATATTCAGACGTAAAATTTTCCGCTCTATTCATTTCCGGTGTCAAAAATAGGGACTCCCATTTTAAAAAATCACTTTGACCTTCAAATGACCTTGAAGTTCAGATTCGAGGTCGAAGCCAAGGTCACCGCCGGATAGCCCAGGAAATTTCTTAAAAAATTTGTATTGAAAGTTTTTCTCTAGGACTATTATTTTTTAAGTTATTCAGCCGTACTGGGACTTTTTGAACACCCTGTATATACACATTGTGAATGTGGTTTTTCTGAAACATTTTTTATTTTTGTAGCCCTTGTAAACACAAGTGTATATATTAACTACAAGATTTGTGTACATCAACAACAAAAATAATCAGATAAGTATTAAATGACTAAATGTCTATTTTTAAAATATAAAATATCAGTTAGAGATGAACATTGAAACTTTGTGTTGAGTTTTTATATTTTTTTCAGATTGTATAAGGAATATGATCCAAATTTGTACGTGATTGTACAAAAAGAAAAAATCATTCTAGTTTAGTTAAAGTTATATTCAAAAATTAGATTTTTTTATCCAGAATGGGGATTCCACGCAAAAACTAGCAGGCCAGAAGTTTTTAAACAATAAAAAGACCACAGTAAACTTTTTTCTACACAAGATTAAAATAATAATTTCAAGAAGTTATATCCATAAATAAATGTCAAGAAAGTTTTTGTTCTCTCAGTAATTCTTAGTTCATAAACTGTTTCAAAAGATTATATAAAATGAAAATAAAAATACAGAAAAATGCCAGAACGATGTGTTATTGTGAATATTTGAACGAATAAAAGTGCTCAGAATAATTTAATTTATGATTAGCTCATGGTAAGGGATGCTAAAATGTTTCAGAGTCCACAGTAAACTTTTTTCTAGACAAGATTTAAATAGCATTTCAAGAAGTTATATACACAAACAAATGTCAAGAAAGTTTTTGTTCTCTCAGTGATTCCTAGTTCATAAACTGTTTATTTTTAATTTTACAAGATGTGAGCAATGATAGATTACTAATTTAAGTGGTTTTGTGTAAAAATTTCAACAAGTCCAAGTGTTGAGTATAATGTAATTAATGATTGGTTCATAGTGTGGGATGCTAAATGTTCCAAAGATCTGTTTAGTGAACATTATAGTTATAATATACAATATAAAAGTATTGTTACTTTGTGAAATCTTTTTTTTATTTTTACAGAGTATCAGGACCTAAGTATTATTGACACGTACATCATAGAATAGAAGAGTTAATTAACAAATTTAATATATATGGAAATTATAGTCAACTTTGAGCTTCAAGTTTTGTAAGAGTTAGAGGATCATCAGGTAATACAGAAATTTCAATTTAAATTCTGAAAATTGAACTATAAAGTAAGAGCAACATTAGCAGCTGGCTAATATCCAAATAGAATACGTGTATTCATCAAACATGTCCAGCTCAGGATTGAATACGTATTAAGGATTTACAGAGTTCAAAAAAACAAGCAACAATGGTTACTTTCAAAGAATTTGCAGCTAGGATGTACTCTAACCATACGAAGTCATTTCAAAAATTTGTTCATGAGCCAAGTAAAAGTTTATGGAAAATGAACATTGCAATACTGAGAAATACCAAGACAATTTGTTATTGTGAAATTTGAATAAATACAAAACCAAGGTCTTATGCGAATGAACCTTGAAACACGAGTTTGTTGTATGTGGGTGTGTGCGTATGTGTGAAAAAACTATTTGAAATAAACAATAAAAATTAGTACAGAGAAATGAACATTTAGCATTTGTGAAATAACTTGTTTTTTGTAATATAAAAACATAGTGCTTCCCAGTGAAATACATTTGTGGGTTCTTATGTCAGTGAAATGTACGTTATCTTGTGTATTTTGATAAGAGTTTTGTAAAGTGAAAAGCATAAATGATTAAAATGAGAGGAGTGAATAATTTATAATATAAAAACATGACGCTTTCCATTGAAATACATTTGTGGGCTTTTATGTCAGTAAAATGTACATTATTTTGCGTATTTTGATAAAAGTTTTGTAAAGTGAAAAGCATAAATAATTAAAATAGAAGGAGTGAATAAATAAGTCAATTAAAAAAATGCATTTGGAAATATGCTTACTGTGTGATCTATATGGATGTAGGGTCTATATGCAATTGAACCTGGGACACGAGTTTATTATATATTAGCAGACTGTTTAGGCTGTGTCTTCTATTCATACATAACTAACTTATTGTGCTTAAAGTTAGATTGTTATAATAAAATGCTGAACACATAGTACCTATGAATTCGTTACAAATTGTTCTTGTTGGATAGTGTGAATCAAATCATTATGCATTAAGGCCACCAAAAGATAATGTTCAAGTCTATCAAAGTACGCAACCTCCTGTAGTAGAGACAAAGAGAAATACTGTTGTAGATATTCCCCTAGCAAAGCCTTGTTCTATACTTTACGGTGTTTTAACTATCAATGCTTTACTGGCTCTATGATTTCCAGCTAGCAACTATACCAAAGGGAGTTGGCCCAGGACCTGTGAGTTTAGTTATGAAGGAGGTTTTATCAATCTGTCGGATATAGAAGTGCAAGAACCTTAATAAAAGTATTACAATCTAATGTAAATTATTCATTATTATATTTTATATTTTCTCTACAAAATATCTCCAAAAATGGTCCATCATTACACCTTTTAAAAAATCCATTAATAAATTATTTTACAAAACTTCTACAATCCTTCACAAACTTTTGCAAGCAACGGGAAATTCTTTTCCAAAACCTTTACAATCACTTTACAAAAACTTTTACAAACGATAAGAATTTTTTCGGAAACCATAAGCATTATTTTCCGAAACCTATACAATATCCTAAAAAATTATTTACGTTTTATTTTATGAAAAGGAATTCTACGAATAAATCATAAATTTTTGCGTTCTAAAGTCGAAATAAATTTCTTTCATGCGGATACTGAAAGTCAAACCGAAAAAAGTTGTGAAATCAATTAAAGTGTAATTTTATACTTAACAAACATTATTTATAATGTACTTTTACTCTTAAAAAGTTGTGAAATTTCTCTAAAAAATTTGTTTACAAAAGTAAAAACTTATAGGCAAGAATAAGTTTGGTTACTATTCCATATAGTTTTATACTTAACAAACATTATTTGCTAAACTCTGCCACCCTCTCTTTCTTCCCCCCTCTCTCTCTCTCTCTTCCTCTGTACCAAAAACTTTAATGAGAGCTTAAATATTTTTTCAAAACAATCAACATGTTCTTTAAAAAACTAATTTTTTAAATATATTCTAACAACACAATTTGTCTGTAGTCCTTTTATTTATTTTAATCTTATTTATTCAATAAGCACTCTCTACAAATGGTAATAATTTTTTTCATGACTGTACAAATAATTGTTAATAAAACTTTCTACGAAAGTATAAAATAAGGCAAGTATAGAAGTTTTTTCTGTATAATCTATTTAAAAGAAGTCAAATAAATACTAAAAAAGTCTTTTACTTCTTTGAGTCAATGTATGCATGGCTCAACAAATTATATGTAAGTACATTCAAATTGTTCACTGCAAATCAAACAAACAAAAGTTGTGAAATCAATTATCGATAGTCAAGTAATGCAAACCATTCTCCCAAAAACTGTATGACTATGTTCTCAGAAATTTATTCAAATTTCTTCATTCTTCTATACAAATTAAACACAAGTCAAGTACCGGCCATAAGAACTTTTCTTACCTCGCGTATAAAATTACATTTTACGCCCACGTTGTAACTTCAAAATTATTCAGCCAGCAGGCATAAAGTACTACATAACGCCCAAGAGGCCCAATATCTCACACACTCTTAGAAAACTTTATAGAACCTACGTACTTTACGCCAGTGTGGGAAAAATTATTTTAATTTTACAACTATAATGCCTTCTTTTTGCTTCTAGAATTCATAAGAATTTTTTCAGGTATTTACGAAAAGTCAAAGCCTATATAAAAAAAATTACATAGTTACCAACACATCACTATTATTCATTATTCCTCCTCAATTTTGAACTTTCTATAATATTACGCATCTTGAAAGGACAAGAGAAGTCTAGAGCTGCTCTAGCAGGGGTGGTCCTCCGATCTTCCGTACATACTTGGCGGGCCCGACGGTTTGCAGTTCAAGGTGTAAGGCATGGTCATTTTTATATAAATATTCATATGTTTAAAGATTAGATAAAATGTATAAATGGGTTGCTTCTACATATTAACTACTAATCTATGGGTCTATCACTTTGTTTTTAAATAGAAAGTGGAAGCCGCGTGAAAATATCATATGAGATCTCATATGAGATCCCATAATATGAAAATATCATACGAGATCTCATATGACATCACATATAAGATCTCATACGAGATGTGCACTGTCTGAAATTCTCATATGAGATCTTATATGATATTTACACGGGGGAAAAGGATATAAAATATGTTGCTTATAAAACGGTTAGTAAAATGTAAAGGACTTTTGAGCAGGCTATAAATTTATATGAATTTTTTATTTCATTCTCGTTTAAAAAGGAGGGACACAAGGAAAAATATGTTTGATAATGAAATATAAATCATGATTCTGCACATGTACGGATATGTTGTACTTAACAGCATCAATTAAAAATTAGAGCCAATGTAATTATTTATGGTGGACTTATAGGTATAAATATTGTTAATGAATTTATGCAAAAATTTAGTATTCTACATTTAAGTAGCCCATGTAACTGCAAAACGTCGGGCCCGCCAAGTATGTACGGGAGATCGGAGGACCACCCCTGCTCCAGACTTCTCTTGTCCTTCCAAAATGCGTAATATTATAGAAAGTTCAAAATTGAGGAGGAATAATGAAAAATTGTGATGTGTTGGTAACTATGTAATTTTTTTTATATAGGCTTTGAGTTTTCGTAAATACCTGAAAAAATTCTTATGAATTTTAGAATCAAAAAGAAGGCATTATAGTTATATAATTAAAATAATTTTTCCCACACGGGCGTAAAGTACGTAGGTACTATAAAGTTTTGTAAGAGTGTGTGAGTTATTGGACCTCTTCGGCGTTACGTAGTACTTTATACCCGCTGGCCGAATAATTTTGAAGTTACAACGTGGGCGTAAAATGTAATTTTACACGCGAGGTACGAAAAGTTCTTATGGCCGGTACTTGACTACTGTTAGAATATATTTAAAAAATTAGTTTTTTAAAGAACATGTTGATTGTTTTGAAAAAATATTTAAGCTCTCATTAAAGTTTTTGGTACAGAGGGAGAGCGAGAGGGGGGAAGAAAGAGAGGGTGGGAGAGTTTAGCAAATAATGTTTGTTAAGTATAAAACTATATGGTTATACATACTTGTTTATCGTATACAACAAAGTTGTCTGGCTAAATCTTAATATTAATCTTTTGCATAAATTTTAATTTATTAAAACAATATTTGGAGTTATTTAACAATTCACCGAAGTTTGTGTTGATCTTGTATTTTCTGCATTTTTTGTTGTACCTCGGGCAACTTGAGATAATATGTTGGATACTGAGATGGACTTTGCAGGTGTGGCATTCTGTGGTTTTTTCTTTATTAAGCAAGTGCTCGTGGGTAATGGTTGTGCGACTGATTCTAATTCTTGATAATGTTACCTGATCTTTTCTGTTAAATTTTTGTAGTGGACCTTTTAAGAATACATTTGGTTTTATAAGATGACTTTTTTGGTATTCTTTTTCGATATTTTGTTCCATTCTATGAATACTTTCTTTTTAATTATTCGTTTTCCGTCTTCTCTGCTAATTTTATGTGATGTTTGGTGGTACTTTAGTTGGTGGTAATTTAGCCAGATGTTGCGTTTCCTTTGATATGCTTGTTGGAGGCAATGCGTTGTGTATGGCTATATTATTATCCTGGTTATTGATGATATTTGTTATACGATGAATATGTGTATTTTTTTATTGTTGTTTAATAAACTATTAATAAATTGAATTGACTGAACATGTATTATTGCATTACGTTTAGGATCAATAGTTTCTATTGCTTGAAGAATTAGTATTTGTAAGACCGATTGGGTTCCATGCCATAACGGTAGTTTTATTAGGGTACTTTCCTCGTCCGAGAGCCGGGCAGCTGCTCCAATGTGTCGCTGGTTGGTGGACTATTGATGTGAAAATGTGCTGGTAGACTGAATGATCATTAATAAATTTGTTAAAATTACCTTTTACTTTTTCAATTTTATTTTTGTTGGGGGTTTCTTCGATAGTTGACCAGTTATATATTTTATTTTCTTTAAATGGATAAAAGTTATGTGGAGAGAGGTTGTATGTGTTTAAATAATTGAGGTGCACGCTGTTCAAATGGTTTTGGGATATTTGATTTGTGCTATATTTAATATATTACTTGAATCGAGATACCATCGGAGCCGTCTATTTAGAATCTTTTCTAGTATTTTGCACATGCAACATGTTAGTGCGATCGGTCAATAGCTGTTTTTTGTCGTATTTGCTTTTTCCGGGTTTTGATATCGGTACAACAATTGCCTCTTGCCATATTTAAGGAAATAATTTGTGTTACCAAATAATGTTATATATTTGTAGTAAACACTGTCGGGCTGAGAGAGGTAGTTGTTTGTAAGGACGTTTGATATTGAATCTGATCCTGGACTCGTAATCTTACTTAAATCAAGCACTTCTGTTAGTTTTTCAAGCACTTCTGTTATTGGATCGTCAGAGCAATCATCCGTCGGTTCTGGGAGAGGTTCGTTTTATCTTTTGTGTTGTAGAAATTCTTTGGTGAGGCTGCCGCTGCTTGAATTTTCAGCGAATGTTTCGGCCAATATATTAGCTTTTCACTCTTTTCGCTTATAATTTCGCTATTTTCTATCAGGGCTGAAATTTTCAATGTTGGTTTTCCTTCAATTTTTTTAATTTTTTCTCATACTTCTTAGGGGGTTTGATGAGTCATCGAGCCAACATATTTAAGTCAGGAGTTTCTTTTACTATTTTTAACAGTGTTTTTAACTATTGCTTTAAGTCTTTTATATTCTATTTTATTTTGATCTGTGTTTTTAAAAATTTTAATAAAAGGAAAACCTTTTATATTGATTTAATGCTCGTTTTACATTTTTTATCGCTGTTACGCACTGTGTTCTACCAATTGGAGTTTCGTTTTCTATTTTTCCCGTTGGATTTTGGGGTGCTTTCGTTGGTAGCTTCCGTTATATTCCGTATCGACTTTGTTGTTTAGAAGGCTTTCGGCAATATATTCGTTTACTTGCTTTATTTTTGAGTCAATAATTTCTTCATATTGGCCTTGTAGAATTTTCACCTTGGTGCATGTGTATTTGTAGATTCTTCTGATTGATCAATCGTTACTATTATGGGGTAGTGGTCACTGCTGTAAAGGTAGTCGAGTGCTTGTCACTCTAAGATGGTTGCAATATCTCTGCTCAGAGAGCCAAGTCAATCGCATTTGATCTCCTTGTGGCTATATTAAAATGCGTGGGTTCGGACCCGTTTAGTATTATTAGGTTGTTGCTTATAATTAGATCTTCTATGATTGTGCCTCTTTTATCTACTTTATCAGAATCCCACAGTGTGCTTTGACTATTAAACTCTTCTAGTAGAATAAATGGCTTAGGGAGATGTGAGATCAGATTACTTAATTTGTTAGTGTTCAATTTGTATTTATTGTTCATGTATACTTTGCATACTGTTATAATTTTATGATTGACCATTACTTTAACAGCGATTGCTTCGATAGTAGTATTTAGTTTTAATTCATGGCTATATATATTATTAGTTACTAGTATACTTGCGCCTCCACTAGTTTCGCGACAGTCCTCACGAATTTTATGAAAGCAATTATAGTTTTCGATTTTAATGGTTTGGTTCTGTTTTAAATTTGTTTCTTGTAGACATATGATATCTAGATTTTTTTTTATAATGAGTTCTTATAGTTGCTCATATTGTTTGTTTACTCCGTTTATATTCCACTGCAATAACTTCGCCATTTTAATATTTATTTTGCAGTATTTCTTATTCGGAGTCTGAGTTGGCTGGTGTTGATGGTGGTGTGTAATTCTCGTTAAGTTTGTTAATACGATTTAGTAATCTAGTACATTGGCTTTTATACTGCTGTTTCTTACGTTGGGGTAAACATCGATTTTTATAAAGTCTTTAAATGCTTCTACGTCTCTTATGTAATTTAAGATTATCTCTATAGGTTTTTTGCTTTTTTTGGTGTTCTCTAGTAAGCTTTTAAATTGGACATAACTAAGCAGTGGATTGGCTTTATTTAAATAGTCTTTTATAGAATTTAATTGTTTATCTAGTTTGTCTTCTTCGGAGTTATCTGTAATAGGTTGTAGGTTTTCCATAGTTGTATTGTTTTTTGGTTCAACCAATTTATTTATTTTGTTTTTTCGTTTAGGTGTTTTGACTGATTGAAACTCCTCTGGATCCACGGTAGATTTTTGTGAATCGGGGGTGCTAATTTGTGAGTGACCCCTTTTATTGTCAAGATTTCTGCTACATAGGGGATTAATGATTTCCGATGATTGGGCTTCCATCGGACTCAGATTGTTTTGATTTGCCTGTGAGTCGTTCATAGGAATGTCGCTAGGATCGCATTTGAGCTATTGTTATTTGGATTAGTTAAATATGAAGAGTTTGATGTGTCTATAGATTGTGTGATTGACGGAGTGTTTGTATTTGATACGTCGGTACAGTGTTTAGCTAAATGCCCTTCGAGCTTACAATTGAAGCATTTTAATGTGTCGGTACCGGCGTATGTATAATAATTAACTTCGTCTAAATTTATTCTGAACTTATCTCGAATTTTGCTAGATTCGTTGGGCTTGACGTAAACTTGTCTGCGGACGCTGGCTGCATAACTGAATCCCTCTTTATTAATAGCTGCCTTAAGGAGTGAGACAGGCGATGCTCTTTTTATACTAAGTTGTTTTAGAATATTTTCTAGGGTATTATTAGGCATATTTGAAGTCACATTCGAAATGATGACTCGCTTGTTTTTCTTTATTAAGGGTCTGATAGTTACCTTCTCTTGTCCGATTTGGATGTGTTCGTACTGATCGGTGATGTTGTCGACTAAGCTTTTGCTGGATAGATATAGGCATACACGGTTGTTAGATATTCTTAAAGCAAATAACACATTTTTTGAATTGACAATATCGCCCACTGCATACGTGTAATCTGTGAGGCTTAGTCCTTCAGTACAGTGTAATATTAGACCTTGATCACTTTTAGGGAAGACTAGCTTCTCGGCCGTCAAAGCATAACTTGTGGTGGTGGAGTTTTTCACAGTAAAGGTTGGTATCACTTTAGTTGGAATTTGGTTTGATGGAGATGAAGCTACCATGTTAGCGTTATCGACGTTTATCCGATTTACTTGTGAGCGGAGCGCTTTCTATACGCGTCTGCTCGTACGGAAATCACTACATTGACTGAGTCACTTTTTATATACTCAATCTAGTCATTATTTATATACTCAATGTAGTCATTTTTAAATACTCAATCTATTAATTTTTTTATATATTCAATCTAGTCGTTTTTTATAAACTCAATGCAGTCATTTTTTAGGTACTTTTAAATACCATTTTTAATTATTAACTTTATCTAATTATTTTTTATATCTTTGATATCAGACATTTTTAGATATTTCTTATACAATATTTATAATGATTTTTCTGAAAAGGTACGTAACAACAATACTGCTTATTTACCTGTAAATATTTTATGTTTATTATTACTCTAGTCAGTTCACATCTTTAAAAAACATTAAAACATAATTAATTTAAAAAGAGAGATATTTGCAAAACTCTCATGAGTTCATTGTTTTTATTATATTCATTAGAAAATTTTTTTTTTATAGATTTCAATCTACCTTTCTTGTAGTTGCTGACAACTCGATTAAATCCATGGCAAATGTACTTAATGCTTTTTCTTGAAATTTGGCTACATGCCAGAATCTTCTCCTTTCGTAGGATTTCGATGGGTTAATTATATACTATTCGCGCCGTCCAACTGTGGGTATTTACCGACCTATTTCACTTAAAAAATTAAATGGCCCTGACTGTATAAGCACCCTGTTTACGGCTAAGCCGTAAAGAATATGAAGAACTCTAGAAGTACTTTGAAGACAAGTACAAAGAAGGGAAATTGCAGATGGCACGGATTCAGTACAAATGTACACGTAAAAGTAATAGTATCGAGATTTTTTCTTAAATAGCCCTAATAACGATAATTAAAGAATACATTATTGATTTATTTCTTGTACGGAGTAAAAACACACACACACACACACACACACACGCACGCACACACACACACACACACACACACACACACACACACACACACACACACACACATACACACACACACACACTCACACACACACACACTCACTCACACACACACACGCGTATTTAAAACTCATATTATATTTCAATATGTGTAATACATCTGTGTTTAGCGAACATCGGTAGGTGGCAGCAGCGGTCGCATCCCTACTGAAAAAAGTCACGTGACAAATAGCACGATTAATAGCTATATTAAATGTCACGTGATAAATAGCACGATATAGCATGATTAATAGCATGATTAATAGCACGATTTATAGCGTGACAAATACCATGACTTTATCGACCAGATTTGGCATGCTATTTATCATGGTATTAATCATGCTATTAATCATATCAATCACTATTACTCACACTGTTTCGTATATTATTTATTTCAATTAAATAATAACAATAAAAATAAATAAACATATTTAATTCTATTTAATAATAACAATTAAAATAAAAAATAAACATAATAATAACGTTATATTACGTTAGGTTATGTGGATATCCAGATGGTGTTCGAATTATCGTAAGTCTCCGGAGTCCCCAACCACGTGGGCGCAAAAGATGGCGCCACCAAGCAATTTCGCGACGGTCGACCGCGCAGCGTGCGCGCGCTTGCGCAGGGGCTTTCCGGCGAGCGTCGGGTGGCGCGCTCGCCTATAAAAGGCGACGCGCAACGCTCCTTCTTCTTCTTCGTCTGGGACTCTTCACCCGATCGGACCTTCAGCGGACTGACACACCTTTTTTATATTTCAGCTTGGCGACAAGAATTGTTTTCCGTTTGTATTCACGTGTGTAATTACTCGATTCACTGTAAGTTCTCTTTCTTTTTCCAATAAATATGTTACATGCTTACCCGTTTCGGAGCTCTTTTTCTCACCTGATCCGGCGTCTCCCAATCAAACAAACATTGGTCCTTCGAGCCGGATGGGTTGTAAGGAGAAAACTTCGAAACCGGGCTTGTCTCTTCGGGACGTCTGTCTTTGCAACACGAGGCGCCTGGAGTCTGAGAGAAGCAAACTCTCTTTCCAGCGGCAGCCACAGTCGACTTACACTCACTCAGTAACAACCGGCACCTGGAGTCTGAGAGAAGCACGCTCTCTCTCTCCAGCGGTGGCCGTGGTCGCGTTACACCCACTCTGTGATAAGCGGCACCTGCAGTCTGAGAGAAATATTCTCTCTCTCCAGCGGTAGCCATGGTTGATTTGGAAGGCCTTTGCAACGAGGCGCCTGGAGTCTGAAAGCAACTAGCTCTCTCTCATCAGCCGTTAGTATCATTATTCCTTATTCCTTTTCAGAAATTGGCTGCAGGATCTAGCGCTAAATACGATGGATGACATCCTCGCTACCCAAGCCGCTGTCACCAGGGGTATTGCCAACTTCTGGACCAACACCGAAAAGGCAGGACGTGCGCAATTCACCGCAGGCTTTCTTCTCGGTCGTCGGGAGCTTCTGCGATCCTATTGGGAAAAGTTTCTCGAAAATCATCAGAAGCTCTTGAGGATCGAAGGTCACGAGGAGCGTTCCTACTTCATTGACGATCAGTATTCAGCTACTGAACTCCAGTACACGACGACTCTGGGACGCGTGTACGATGAGGAGGCAAAGCTTACTGTTCAGCTTCACCCCAACACCACCGCGACCCCTGGGGCCCGGAGAGTGCAGCTCCCTAAACTCAGCCTCCCCACCTTCCCGGGTCTTCAAGAGGACTGGGAATCGTTTCGCGACCTCTTCCGCTCACTTGTTCACCTTGATGCGGATCTGTCTGGAGTCCAGAAACTTCAATACCTAAAGACATCCGTTCAAGGGGAAGCCAAACGAGCGATTGACAGCCTCAGGACCACGGAGGCGAACTACACCGCCGCTTAGGATCTTCTTCTACAGCGGTAAGACAACTCAGAGTTACTGGCGCAGGGACACATGCTGACGCTCGCTGGGATTCAGCCGCTGAAGCACGAGAGCAGTAGTGGACTACAGAGCCTGGCCGATCAAGTGCTAAAGCATCGAGAGGCTCTGTCAGCTCTTGAACAGCCAGTCGAGCATTGGGACGCCTGGTTTGTCCTGTACGCGGCTTCTGGAATGGACTCAACGACGCGGGGAGAATGGGAAAAGGAGGTAAGGTCGCTTGAAACGCCGGCCACCTACGATCAAGTGATCACCTTTCTACAAGCATCCATTGGAACATTGAAGTCACTGGAGTCACGACGATCCACCTCACGTCATGATCAGACGCGCCCAAAAACCAGCCGAGATCGAGTTCGCGTCATCACCGTTCTGTCCATGACTCAAACCCCTGAGCTCTGTCAGGTCTGCAACGGGAGCCACATTTTGGCTCACTGTCAGGATTTTCGACAGATGAACCTCTCGCAACGCTCAACAGTTGCCACAAAGGCACGCCTTTGCTACAACTGCCTCCGAATGGGGCACAGTGTGCGCAACTGCTCGTCGAAAGGCCGTTGTCGACAGTGCGAGCAAAAGCACCACACTCTTCTCCATGGAACTTCGAACTAGAAGAGGAGCTTAGATTCTCTTATGAGTCTGCCCCGAAGAAACCTCGATCCCTAATGCCACAGCACATCTCGACTCCGTCCCCTACCGAGAATACAGAGGCCTGACTAGTGCTGCTAGCTTCGGCTGAACTATCCCTAGAGGATTCAGCCGGAGGAGTTCGCCGCTGCCGTGTCCTCATTGACCCAGGGTCTGAGGTCAATCTTATCACCTCGAGCCTGGCCCGCCAACTGGGCGTTCCGCTGTGTGCGAATCATGTCTCTTTGCGCATCATCGGAGGATCCTCGACGTGTGATGTACGCCAGTCGACTGTACTTCAATTGCGAACACGCGAGTCGACCGGCCCTCCACTCCAGTTTCCAGCTTCTCTGCTGTCAAACTTGGGAATCACGATGCCTCGATTTAAAGGAGCACGCGAATCTTGGCCTCATTTAGAAGGCCTCCGGTTCGCCGACCCTTACTTTATGTGTCCTCGCAAGATTGAGGTTCTGCTCGGGGCCGATGTGTACGCTCAGATATTAAGAGACGGTCTACGTCATGGACCCCCGGGGACACCTACTGCGCAGAATACGTCGGTAGGATGGATTGTTTTCGGAGCCATCAACTCTCAACCACGGGATCATCCTCGGGTCCTCACTATGAGTTGCTCCCCGCTGGAGTCTCTAGACCGAACCCTAAAGAAATTCTGAGAGATGGAAGAGATCGGCGTACCCAAACATCTCTCTGCGGCCGACCGTGAATGTGAGCGACTATTCATCGAGGGATGTCATCGGACTGAGTCCGGAAGATACTTGGTTCGACTTCCCTAAGGGGAACCACCTACCCGATGGCAAAAATGCACTCGTTATCGCTAGGTCTTCGCTTCAACGTACCCTCATCCGAATGCAGAAGGATTCCGACTTCTGTCGTGAGTACCAAGTATTTATGAAGGAATATGCGGATTTGGGTGATATGCAGAGCCTCCGAGGCCTTCCTGAATCTGCTGTCAGCCAAACCTGCCTCTATTTACCTCATCATCGGATCTGGCAGCCCTCTGACAACTCTAGAAAATTGCGGGTTGTGTTCAACGCCTCCAGTCGAACCAAGAGTGGTACCTCCCTAAATGACCTCTTCCATACGGGACCCGCACTGCAGACTGATATTGTAAGTATCTTCCTGCGATGGCGGACGCATCGACTCGCCATGACTTCTGACATCGAAAAAATGTACCGCCAAATCGAAATTGATGAGCGGGACGTCGACTATCAACGGATCGTCTGGCAACAATCACTCAACTCTCCGGAGGAACACTATCAGCTTCGTACATTAACGTACGGGCTTTCGTGTGCCCCATATCTAGCCTTGCAAGTCATCCAGCAACTCGCCGAGGATGAGCGTGTCCGGTTTCCCAATGCTGCGGAGGTCCTGAGATGATCCACCTACGTAGACCACATCTTCTTTGCCGCGGACGATCTGTTCTCCGCTCTGCAACTGCGTGATGAGATGATCAATCTTCTCAGGTCTGGATGTTTTCCTCTTCGAAAATGGGTGGCCAACAATCCAGAGCTGACAAGTGATCTTTCTCAACACTAACGATTACGACCGTGTTGGAAGGATTTTAACGGCGAACAGCCTGTGAGAACGCTTGGACTCGCATGGGACCCTACGGAGGATGCTTATCGATATAAAGCTCCTCGATCTAAAGAACTCGCTCCCGGCACCAAACGATCAGCGCTGTCGAAAATTGCACGACTCTTCGATCCCCTGGGATGGTTGAGTTCGGTTGTTATCAGAGCAAAAATTCTCCTACAGGAAATGTGGCAGTGCAAGCTCGATTGGGACGATCCCTTGCCCTCTCCTCTTCTCGAGCAGTGGCAGGAGTTCGTCGATCTTCTCCCCTCGGTGGAGTTGATACGCCTTCCTCGGTGGTTAGGCACTCGAGCTACTCACACTTTTGACGTTCACGGTTTCGCGGACGCTAGTCAAGCAGCCTATGCTGCGGTGCTTTATGTGACAGCCACCACCCCTACCGGGATCAGATGCTCAAGCTTGCTAATTGCCAAGACTCGTACAGCCCCGCTCAAAACGCAAACTATTCCGCGCCTCGAGCTGTGCGCCGCTGCTCTCCTAGGGCAGCTTCTGGCAAGAGTCATGGGCGAGTATCCGGGGCAGGTGGGAGCAGTCTTTGCCTGGACCGACTCCAGCATAGTCTTGGCCTGGTTACGCGACGAGCCATCTGCGGTGGCCTGTCTTCGTTGCCAACAGGGTCACACAGATCCAACGTTCCATTCCAGAAGTTACATGGAACCACGTGTCGTCCCAGGAGAATCCTGCGGATGTCGCATCACGTGGCACTGATCCGCAAACACTTCACCATCAACGACTTTGGTGGTCCGGACCCGAGTGGTTGACACAACCCATGGAAATGTGGTCCGTCAGTCGGCCCGATGAACCTTCTCGACTGGAGCTTCACCAAAGCCAGCCAGTCTTCCTCGCTCAGGAAGTCAACGAGGACTTTACGCTGCGTTTCTCTTGTTTCACAAACCTTCTGCGAGCCGTCGCTCGCTGTTCCAGGATGGTGTGACTTCTACAGCAGGAAAGGAGGCGCCTTCTTGCCAGTCCCCTTTCTACCAAAGAACTCGACGATGCTCTTCTCAAGTGTACTCGGTTTGTACAGCGACGCGCATTTTCCGACGAAATCACTGCTCTGCTGCACGGCCAGGCAGTCGGAAAGCGGAGCCCTTTACACACACTGCACCCTTTTCTCGACTCTCAAGGACCTCTTCGCGTCGGAGGTCGACTTCACCAGGCCCGACTCCCCTACTCTCAGCGACATCCTACGATTCTACCGAAGAAATGCCACCTCGGTCGGCTAATCATTGAGAGAGCTCACAAAGCGGCAATTCACGGAGGTCAAGCTTTAACCTATTCCTACGCCATTCGGACAACGTGGATCATTGGAGGCAGAGTGCAAGTCCGAGCGTATGTCCGAAGTTGTGTCACCTGCGCTCGCTCGCGCGCGACACCTTCCAACCAAAGGATGACCGATCTTCCCCCTGTTCGGATCAACCCGAGTCGACCTTTTGCACGCACCGGCCTGGATTACGCTGGACCTTTTTTACTCAAGGCCTCCAACCGACGCGGAGTCGCTAGCACCAAAGGGTACCTCGCTATTTTTGTTTGCTTCTGTACCAAGGCCATCTACATCGAGGTCATGGGAGATTTGACCACGACATCCTTTCTTGCGGCCTTAAATCGCTTCAGCTCGAGAAGAGGTTCACCCGCCGAAATTTGGTCGGATAATGCGACCACCTTCCACGGCGCCGATGCAGCCTTGAGGTCTATGTTTCGAGAAGCCCAGCTGGATCATAATCAAATCCGAACTGACCTCGCGAACCAGGGTGTACAATGGAGGTTCATCCCTCCAGCCGCGCCGCACTTCGGCGGTCTCTGGGAGGCGGCAGTAAAGTCCGCTAAGACGCATCTTAAAAAGATCGTCGGTCAGCATCTCCTGAGTTATGAAGAGATGTCTACTCTCACGGCTCAGGTTGAACGCTGTCTCAACTCTCGTCCACTGACGCCGCTGACCGGGGACGTCGATGATCTACAGGCTCTGACCCCAGGGCATCTCCTCACTGGCTATGGACTCAATACTCTACCCGAATCCTCCACCGACGACACTGGCGATCTCGACCACCTGACACATTGGAACCTCATACGGGGCATGAGGTTACAATTCTGGAAGCAATGGACTCGAGACTATCTTCACACCCTGCAACAAAGGCATAAGTGGCACCATCCGCAGGTCAACCTCCAGGTCAACGACCTCGTTGTCATCCTGGATCATATCCTCCTCCAACGTGGCAGATGGCCACTCGGATGAGTGGTAGGCATTCACCCTGGTCCTGATGGACGGGTTCGAGTGGCTACCACCCGAACGCAGTCGGGGAACTACACGCGACTGATTATCAAGCTCGCCCGGCTGCCAATATCAACTTGAAAGTTTCGCCCAATTGGCGAAAGGTGGGCGGGATGTTCGAATTATCGTAAGTGTCCGGAGTCCCCGACCACGTGGGCGAAAAAGATGGCGCCACCAAGCGCTTTCGCGACGGTCGACCGCGCAGCGTGCGCGCGCTTGCGCAGGGGCTTCCCGGCGAGCGTCGGGTGGCGCACTCGCCTATAAAAGGCGACGCGCAACGCTCCTTCTTATTCTTCGTCTGGGACTCTTCACCCGAGCGGACCTTCAGCGGACTGACCCACCTTTTTCATATTTCAGCTTGGCGACAAGAATTGTTTTCCGTTTGTATTCACGTGTGTAATTACTCGATTCACTGTAAGTTCTCTTTCTTTTTCCAATAAATATATTACATGCTTATCCGTTTCGGAGCTCTTTTTCTCACCTGATCCGGCGTCTCCCAATCAAACAAACAAGCTGGAATTCCAGGTAAATCTGGAATTCCAGTGGGTCTATTGAAAATATTTAGGTGAATATCTAACTAAATTATATTAATATTTATTTAAGTTATTTTACTATTTTCTCAAATAGAAAGACTTTACCCAAAGTCTAAACGAGAGAAACCAAGCCTTGTAATTATGTAAAGACGTTATCACGGTATTAATCATGCTATTAATCATGCTATACATCATGCTATTAATCATGCTATTAATCATGCTATTAAACATGCTATTAATCGTGCTATTAATCGTGCTATTTATCATGTGACTTTTTTTAGGGATAGGGACGTTTAGGGATAGCCTTGTTTCGTAACTCTGGTCATCTAGAGTCGGGGTCTGAGAACAGAAAGGCGCTTCTGTAATGGTCACCGGGTTGACCAATTAGATTGTAGAATTCGTTGCTCAACTAAACGCTAAAGCGCACAAATTTATGGGAGATTTGAAATAAAACTCGGACTCCAGAAGATTAAATTTTACTTTCAAGTTCATTCAATTGAGAAATTAACTTTGGAACTTTAACAAAATATAGAAAATTTCAGACGTGACACGATATAATTCAAAATGGCTTTGATTTATGGCGCTTGACTCCTAAGATATAATTGAGGCATTTGTAGTGGGGCAATTGGGCTTAGCTCCGAAGCGTCTCCTGTGCTTGGTAGCGACTGGCTCGGCCGGCGGTGAGGCCCAATTTATATTCTGGATCGCAGGTGGAGCTTCAAGTTGATGGTGGGAGCAAAACCAATGAGAGCTGTTTCTCCTTCCCTAGAGGGAGTGGCCCCGCTGGATAATTCTAGTTTAATCCGGATTGTCCTCTAGAGTGGGGGTTGCTAGTTCAGTTATAACTGGATTTATTTAGTTTCATCTGGATTTCCCCTTGAGAGTGGGGGAAGTTTCCGTTAATATTTATTATTGGATTTAACCGGTTTCATCTGAACTTATCCGGTTCCCCTCGAGTGTGGGGGAAATTTCCGTTAGAATCTCACTGGTTTCATCTAGAATCTGTTGACCATGGTAACTTCTAAAAATAAAAGGTAAACAGGAAGACGGGGAAATTTCCGTTAAAATCTGGACGGCTTTATTTAGAATCCGTTGACCTTGGTGTTTCTAAAAATAAAAAGAAAATAGGAAGAGGGGAAGAGTCCAACAGCTCCTGGAAAAATACGGAGTAAACAACTCTATAGGAATTATTAATTCAGAAAAGAATTATTAATTTAGAATATTTCCCTGAGCGAGTTTTATCCTGTTATAATTTATCTAATCTTAATATTAATAGACTTCTAATTATTATTATTAATACCTAGATTTATTGTTATTAGTTTATTTGAATCGCAAGCTATTAATTATCAAATTGTTGATCACCTGTCCATTATTTATTCAATTACGTACGAAATTAGTATTTATCGTCAGTCATTTATTTCTATTCGCGTTATCGTAAATTCGTTTATTATTTATTTATTATTTATTTACGGAACGGTTGATATAATTTATCTTATTAAAACAAATTCATGATTTTATTGTTAAAATCTTCAACAGGTTTTTAATTTATGGGAATACGTTTCAATACGTTTGGTATTTATTGGTTGATTTATTTAATATTTTGAAATCAATATTTTAAATTAGAAATTATCATTGTAGACCGTTCCTAAATATTCTGCTACTCGTTCACGCGAACGCAGTTCCTAACAGTGTCTCCCATCTTTTAAATCACGAACCCATGGTTCGGGCTTTTACTAATTTGAATTTCTAATTGGCGTACTTACGGTTAATTAAAATTTTAAGGGTAAATAATGAGTTAAACGCTTGTAGTTGCGATTTTCATAGGGAAAAATTAAGAAATTTTCATTGCAAGGGTGATGTCGAAAAATTTTTGAATTTTACAGATATTTTGTTAGGTTATTTTAACAGAGGAATTAATTATACTAATCAGGTTAAAGGTGGGTTTTATTCGTGAATTTATATTTTAAGGGTGTATTAATATTTGAAGGATGGAACTTCCAAATTATTCATGGAATTTATCTATTAACTTTATTTCCTAGGCCAATTTAATTATTGCAAAAGATTTGATTTTAAGGGTGAAGTTTTAATTAGTAATTTAATATTTTAAGGGCGAAGATTTAATAATTTTTATTTTCAAGGGTGAAGGTTTAATAATTTTTATTTTTGAGGGTAAAAACTTACTAATGTTGTTTTTAAGGGTGAATTTTAATACGAAATGCGATTTTATTTTAAATAATTTAATTTTGTAATGGTCAATTATTAATAGTTTTAATTTTTAAGGATGAATTATTAATAATTTTAATTTTGAAGGGTGAATTATTATTAATTTTAATTTTGAAGGGTGCATTATTAATAATTTTAATTTTTAAGGGTGAATTATTAATAATTTTAATGTTTAAGGGTAAAGTATTAATAATTTTAATTTTTAAGGGTGAAAGGAGCCCCTGCCATCGCACCCTTCCGTGAGATGCTTCCTATGGCTCGCCGAGACCCATCCTGATGCAACGTATCAGGACTACTTCTGATTTCCCATTTCCAGGGCATAAAACAAGGAATTATATTAAAACATTCTGGAGTTTAACTTTAGGGCGAGCCCTAGCCACCTCTCCTATGACCCTTATTACTTTATTATTTATTAATTTGATTACAAACGAGATACATGAATTTATAATTACGTCGTATAAAAAAGGGGAATAAAGATATATACTGAAGAATACATACGATTGTAAAATATAAGTATTACATATAAAAGGAAGATAAATACATTTAAATTGGTCGCAAACAGGCATGTTTTAATTCGTCCACTTGGACTACCTTAGATCTATTATTTCCTAAAGCTATCTTCGTGTTTCTATCACCCATTAACTCAATTATTTTATAATGCCCGGCGTATTGTTCATCGAATTTGTCCATCTGAGGTTCTTTTAATAGATATACTTCCTCCCCAATTTTAAAATCTTTCACGTTTAATTTCTGGTCATAATATTGCTTGGATCGTTGCTTCGCTTCTACTAATCGTGCATTCGCCATTCTCCGAGTATTATTAAATTTAAATATTAATTCATCTAGGTACATTTCGTAGGTTTTCTCAACATGCTTCATTTCGAACTTTGAAGGCAAGCACGCTTTTTGTCCGAAAATTAATTCATGGTGAGTGAAACCATGTGCTGAATGAACCGACTTATTATAAGAAAACATAGCCATTTTAATCCAATTGTCCCAATCAGTTTTATCCGTATACATTTTTAGATATTCTACAAGTGAATGGTGGCTTTTTCTAAAAAGCCCATTGTTTGGGAGTGAAATGAGGTGGATCGCAGGACGACAACGATATCGTCCATATATACAAAGAGCTTAATGCCTTGCAACCCGCTAAGGACCTTATACATAAGCGCTTGAAACGTTGAAGGGGTGCCTTTTAGTCCCATGGGCATTCATCTGTATTAGAGATGATTAAATGGAGTGAAAAATGCGTTTTTTGGGGCGTCTGCGGGATCGACGGGTACCTGATGAAAACCGAACGCTAAGTCAAGGGTGGAAAAATACTTGCTGCTACTTAACCCATTAAGTCCTGAATGGACAAATTTTCACTAAAGTTTTCAACGCTTATATTTTATATGAAAATGAATTGTAAAAAGTATATGGATAAGCGCATTCGATGTAAAATTTGATGAACTTTCAGAATCTTTTGTTAGATTTTTCAAAAAAAATTAAACTGTCGAACACTGTACATGATTTTTCCAAAAAACATGGTTTAAAAAAAAAAAAAAAATTATTCATTTCGATTTTTCAAATGGAATGCATTTAAGATTTAATGATCAAAATGCAGAAAACGTGGTCTCGAGACCTAAACTTGAAAATCTAACGATTTAGGTTTTGAAAAAAAATTTTAAAACATAAAATGGCGGCTAAGACGCAGAAAAATCATAAAAATCTTCTGGAATTATTTATTCGAAAAAGATGGACTTTAGAGAAAAACTTTACTGAAGAAAAAGTTCTTAGAATTGATCAGAGAACATGCTGGAATTTTTCCAGAATCTTTTGGCAAATTTCAGAATTTTTCAAAATTTTCAAATTTTGAAAAATTTAAAAACGCTTCTTATGTTTCTAAAAAAATTCCAGCGTGTTCTTTAATCAATTCTAAGAACTTTTTCTTCAGTAAAGTTTTTCTCTAAAGTCCATCTTTTTCGAGTAAATAATTTCAGAAGATTTTTATGATTTTTCTGCGTTTCAGCCGCCATTTTGTGTTTTAAAATTTTTTTTCAAAACCTAAATCGTTAGATTTTCAAGTTTAGGTCTCGAGGCCACGTTTTCTGCATTTTGATCATTAAATCTTAAATGCATTCCATTTGAAAAATCGAAATGAAAAATTTTTTTTTTTTTTGAAAACCATCTTTTTTTGGGAAAAATCATGTACAGTGTTCGACAGTTTAATTTTTTGAAAAATCTAACGAAAGATTCTAAAAGTTCATCAAATTTTACATCGAATACGCTTATTCATATACTTTTTACAATTGATTTTCACATAAAATATAAGCGTTGAAAACTTTAGTGAAAATTCGTCCATTCAGGACTTAATGGGTTAACCTTAAGTTTTTTGAAAAAATGTTTTACAAAACCTTCTATCTCTTTGACGAAGTGTAAACTTATGATTATTACATTATCATCCATACCATTTCGTGCGCAATCTAATACAGAATTAATTTTGTTTAATCTTTTCTTAATGTAAAAATCTATTAAATCAGGAGGATAGTCGTTTTGTATTAAAACATGTTTAATAAATGAGATATTTTTTTTATGAAAGGTATGGTGAGATAAGTTTATTGCTCGATCGACAAGGCAATATATAATCGCTATTTTGTTACTCAACGGATGGTGTGAATTCAAATTGAGATAGCGGCCTGAAAATGTAGGTTTTCTATACCAATTAGTTATTGTATTTCTATGTTCATGAATACTAATATTCAAGTCTAAAAAACTAATGCTATTGTTAAGAGATCGTTCAACAGTAAATAGTAGGTTTTTATCATACGCATTAAAAATATTCAACGTATTTTCTATATCATCTTTGTGTATACAGATTAAAATATCATCCACCTAGCGGCAATAGAACAGAGGTTTAGTATGTAATTTTTTAATACACTCCATTTCTAAATCTTCCATAACTATATTGGATAATATTGGACTAATAGGATTACCCATTGCGGAACGGAAAGTTTGTCTGTAAAATTTACTGTTGAACTGAAAAAAGTTATTATTGAGGATAATCCTAATGACCTTGATAAACTCGTTATAATTTAAGTTGATTTTGTTGTGTAATCGTTGCCATCTTCTTTCGATTGCAATATAAACTAAATCATCTGGTACATTAGTAAACAAGCTACCTACATCGAAGCTAATAATTTCATAATCAGGCGGAATCTCAAAATTGGAAGATTTAGAAATGGAGTGTATTAAAAAATTACATACTAAACCTCTGTTCTATTTCAGGTATGTGGATGATATTTTAATCTATATACACAAAGATGATATACAAAATACGTTGAATATTTTTAATGCGTTGTAACGGGGTTCAGTTATGGAGAGGGTATTAACCCCTCTCAGGGATTCGCGGGGTAATATACGGGTGTATTCTATGCCCGAGCGACTCACCGTTGTAGAATGACCTGTAGTCCGGCAGAAGCGCCTCAGCACAGGTTTCGAACATGTGAGCCCGGCTTCTATTGTAGAAAGCCTAAGCCGCTTTCTACCAGAACCGGCGCTGCGCTCTGCCGCTGCTGCCAACTGCTGCCCGCGAACTACCGGCTGCTCCCTATGACCTAGCGTTACCAGCGCAGCCGGTCTTTCCCGCACAACGCCGTTGAGTTAACCTCTTAAGCAGCTATTGAAATCCTTACTCCCGCTACCTCTAGGAGGCAATGCCTGCGACTAGCTGCAGCTGCTGAAAAGGGTAGAGGGCGGTATTCAGAAAATCATGCATAGGTTAAGGCGCGCTCAATAAGTACTCGGGACTCGACTATTTAAGATAAAAACGAACGGTTTATTTGAATAAAGTAATCGCGCTAAGGGGCGCGAAACCCGGACAAGATGATAACATAAAACGCGACAGGCCGAGACTTTAAACCACGCACGCACGCGGCCGCCGATGCGCGACGGCAACAAGTTTCTCCGCGACAATAAAAAAAGAAACGCATACGTCAAGCGCGACTTACGCTCAGCTGGCCAGCCATCGCAGACTCTATCTCGATCGGCGGCTATCTCTCTCGCTCTCGCTGCTATCGGGGCGGGGATGGAGCGTGCCTCACTGTCCCCGGCCTATGCTGCCGCTGCCGCTGTCTCTTTCTCTCTCTTCCTCTCGCTCGCTCGCAGTGGGTGGCGGCGCGGTGGCGGTCACAGTTGCAGCGGTGGTGGCACAGAACACCTACACGACCTATTTCTACACGTCACGGTGACGGCGACTACTTTCGCGTGTCACGGAGAGAATCAACATGGCCGCGCGCAGATGTTCGCAGCGGCGTGGCGGCTTCGTCTTCTTCTCCATCTGCTTCTGGTTTGTTCCGCGTGGCGCGCTGTCGATCGCGATTCGTTCAAGCGCCCGAGATTTAAATCTCGCAACGCAGTATATGTGATTCTCGTAACTTATATCAGCGCCCGTTACACCCCCCACCCAGATTTGACGTCCCCGCAGAGGTTACATCGAGGAAGGAAAGGGCGCTGAAATAAGGAGGCAAAGTCTAACGTGGGTGCAGATGTTGGTATTTTAGACGTCGCAGGCTCGCTGTGGTTCCCCACCGGCCGCGATGTAGAAGGGTCAGGTAGCTTTCCGAGCGCGCCCGCGTCCTCGCTGCGGTTGGGCTGGGGCGGATGGGGCTACCGGGTTCGGTCCAAGTGGGTCTACTACCACTGCTCGGGCTCCTGCGGATCTTCCGCGTTCCCTCCGTGGAGGAGGTGAAGCGGGCGGTGCCACCGGGGTCTGCTCGAGTGGGTCTACTACCACTGCTCGAGCACCCGGGGACCTCCCGCGTCTCCTCGGAAGCGTTTCGTCCGTAAGGGCGTCGGCGGGGGGCCTGCTCGTTGGCGCGGCCTCCAGGTCGACCGTCCCTTGCGGCTCCTCGGGTTCTATGTGTTTGAAGTTTGCAACGTTGGGATCCAACGAAAAATCGATTTTTGTAAAAACGGTTTTCTTTCACTTGGACTTGGTTTTTTACAACAAAACATGATTAAATACATATAAAAAACCAAAAAACATCAAATACCAAACTACCTTCATCCCCTAAACGAAGATTATATAGGGGAGGAAGGCGAACAAAAATTCTCACATCGTTGCTTTAGGTATTGCTATTCATTTTATGGCGGAATATCAAATCTAACGATAAAACAAGCCCAGAAAAAAATTACGAACAAAATCGATTCCCTGGAACACCCCCAAATGTACGATTATAGGGGGGTTGAAAGCGAAAAAAAATCTCCCTTCGTTGCTTTAGGTATTGCTATTAATTTTATGACGGATTATCAAATCTAACGATAAAACAAGCAGAGAAATAAATTACGAACAAAATCGATTCCCCGGAACACACCCAAATGGACGATTATAGGGGGGTTGAAGACGAAAAAAAAATCTCACTTCGTTGGTTTAGGGATTGCTATTAATTTTATTGCGGATAATCAAATCTAACGCTAAAATAGACCTAGAAAAAACCTGGGTGGGTGGGTGTGTCTGTGTGTGTGTGTGTGTGTGTGTGTGTGCGCGTGCGTGCGTGCGTGCGTGCGTGCGCACGTGTGTGTGTGTGTGTGTGTGTGTGTGTGTGTGTGTGTGTGTGTGTGTGTGTGTGTGTGTGTGTGTGTGTGTGTGTGTGTGTGTGTGTATTTTAACTCTTCATATCTTCGAAACGAATCGACCGATTTTCATCGGGTAAAGCTCATTCTCTTCGTCTCGCGGGAAAAGAAAGGTACCTTAATGGATTTGAGTTTTTATTGATTTTCTTTTGTTTTATAACCAAAAAATGATTCTGGATTTTTTATTTTTTTTTTATTTTTTCATATCTTACAGTCATTATTAGATAATATAATAAACTTATCTTGAAAGGTATTTAAATTACCTATATTTTCCTTTTTTAAAATTTTAAATATCTTTCCTCTGTCAATTGTCATTAAGAAAAACTTTTTTATATTTCATAAATTAATTTCTCAAAAAATAATTTATTTATCGACTTGAAATAAATAACCAGTTATTACACTAATTGAAGACTATATCTGGTTAAAATTTCAAGAGGTTATCTTCATTTGTTTTTTAGAAAAAAATTATTTTAGAAAAAATTTGCGTTTTCGTTGTCGCACGATAACTAGAGCAAAAATTATCCAATCATCCTGAAATTTGGCACAGATGTAGCTTTTATATACCTTCAGATCGAGTTCGTTGCCCAAAAAAATCGGTCCATTACGAACAAAGATATTGGAGGTTAAAAATTTTTTAAAAAAATTTTCGAATCGCGTTTTCTCAAAAAATACTTGATTTATCGACTTAAAATTTTAACCACTTATTAAATTTATAGATGACTATATTTGGTTAAAATCTCAGGAGAATATCTTCATTTGTTTTTTAGAAAAAAATTATTTTAGAAAAAATTTGCGTTTTCGTTGTCGCACGATAACAAGAGCAAAAATTACCCAATCGTCCTGAAATTTGGCACAGATGTAGCTTTTATATATCTTCAGATCAAGTTCGTTGCCCAAAAAAATAGGTCCATTGCGAAAAAAGATATAACGCACAGTTTAAGCTGAATCTGGACCAATGACCTTCTCCTACTTAGTCTAACCGTACAAGATAAAGTATTAAGTTTTAAATATTAGAAGTAAAAATTAATTAAGGGGATCAATAAATTAAGTTTGAGGAAGTTACGTGCCAATGAATTGGTAGCGGTTTTTTTTGGATTTCAGTGTTCTATTCGATAGAAAACCGCAGAATAACACAAGAAATGTCGAAAATAATAATTCCCAAACATACCCATACACAAAACAACCTTTAAATAAGAGATTGAGGCGAAACGTGAGCATAAAGCGTATGCGTGAACCTACAGGATGATCTATCGAAAACTCTATCTCCAAAACGAAGTCTTATACCCCGCTAAATTTTTAATATGTTTTTTAGTATAACAATACAAGCTTAAAAAAATTAACAAGAAAATCGTATGTCCGGGAAACCCTGCTTGGAAGGGGAGATTGGTGCGATACGAGCGCATAGCGAGTATACATGAACACCTAAAGGATGATCTATCGAAAATTCTATCTCGAAAACGAGATCTTATACCCCACCTAGTTTTTAATATCTTTTTTAGTGTAATAATACAAGCTTAACAAAAAATTGGCAGCAAAATTGTGTGTCCGGAAAACCCGGCTTTGAAGGGGAGATTGGGGTGATACGAGCGCATACCGAGTATTGTCTTGTAGATGTTTCTTCAAAGCTAAATTCCTTTTTTATGTTTTGTCGTTTAATAAAAGGTGTAATTTCCGTGAATTCTTAAGCCACAAAATTACAACCTGAAGTTTTATCCAGATCTGTGATCCAGACGTGTGAAACTTCCCTCGTGAGTTTCGGACTGATTATTTATTATTTATTATTGTTACTTTTATTTTTTTTTATTGATTGGCAATCATTTCGGGCTTTGGTTCATTTGCCTGCTATTTTCGAGTTCCCAAAAAGTTAAGAGTTGCTGAGATTTACTCGTATATTAATGTGAATTATTTATAGTATAGAGTATATTTATGCACATCCTTTTTTGATGGAAAACGATAAGTAACGGTAATAATTTTTATTTGATGTTTAATTTTGTGGTTTTTATTAAAATCTCTCAAATACTGAAAATTAATATTTTAAAAATTTATAACTCTTTATAACTATTTGGTTTTTTGTAGATAATAAAAGGATCATTTTAATCTTAAAGTTGCCTTAATTTCCAAGAAAGAATTATTCTGTTCGCAAAAGACTGTTTTTATTTGTATAAACAAATGCATTTAAATGAAGGTTCTTGCAATTTTGTTAAATTGTAACATCCAAATGTAGATTATACGAATCAAAAACTATAAAAAGCGATGATTAGTTTTTCCAATTGCATCAGCAGGTTGCTATATGGGGAGACAGAAGCGACAAATTTTCCGGCACCTGGGACATAGAGAATCGCTGTAGAAACTGAAAAACGGCTCGTGAACGACGCAGACAATATTATAATATTGCAGCCAGCGGCAATTCGGCGAATCCTTCCGAGCCCCTCCGAGCATCGCCGAGGCGCGTCGGCGTCGCCGATGCAGCATCCGCGCGGCCGCATTATGTTCAAGCACTTGAGGATTCGACCAAACCGAGCTGTTGGTCCCCCTCCCCACTCTTCGATGTCCACAGAGGCAGTGTCAAATGTCTAATAGTTCGAGCACATCGTGGATTTACGCGAGTCAGCGGCCGCCAAGCTGCACCTTCGATTTCCCCCCCCTTTCGCAATGATTCGTGGAACTGATCGCGCGTTGTACACAGTTTGGAGCGAGCACCGCCGACTTTCGTGAGGTGCGCCGGCCGATACCGATTCCCCCACTCTGCCTCGACGCAACGCACTGATGGCGCGGTACATCTATATACCGGGTGTCCCATTTTAAAACCACCAGGCAAATATCTCGAAAACTAAGGGAGATGGAAAAAAACATTTAATACAAAAGTTGTAGGGTTCAGAGGGGCCCAACTGATCGTGACCTTGGTTATGACCTTCAGGTCAATGATCTAGTTCATTTGAAGGTCAAATCGATTTTTTCAAATGGGAACCCCCACTTTTGACTTCGTAAATGGAAAGAGCGTCAAATTTTACGTTCAGATATGTCCTTGAGTCAAGGTCATGGTCATGGTCATGGTCATGTTTAAAATCAAAATCAATAAACGCATCAAAACATTCCCATAATTAGGTATACGAGACAAATTGTTAAATACAAAAGTTGTAGGGTTCAGAGGGGTCCAACTGATCGTAACCTTGGTTATGACCTTGAGGTCAATGATCAAGGTCATTTGAAGGTCAAATCGATTTTTTCAAATGGGAACCCCCACTTTTGACCTTGTAAATGGAAAGAGCGGAAAATTTTACGTTTAGATATGTCCTTGAGTCAAGGCCATGGTCATGGTCATGTTTAAAATCAAAATCAATTAACGCATCCAAACATTCCCATAATTACGCATACGAGTGTTAAATACAGAAGTTGTAGTGTTTGGAGGGACCCAACTGATCGTGACCTTGACCATGAACTTGAGGTCAAGGATGATGTCGTTTGAAGGTTAAATCAATTTTGTTTAACGGCAACCCTCACTTTTGACCTCGTAAATAGAAAAACCGAAAAATTCTGATATGACCTTGGGTCAAGGTCATGGTCAAAGTTATGGCCAGTTTCCGTGCAGTTAAGAGCAAAGTCGGAGATGACCCGGTCACCTAAGGCAAGGTCGGAGATTACCCGGTCAGTTAAGGCAAGGTCGGAGATGACCCGGCCAGTTAAGGCAAGGTAGGGGATGATCAGGCGAGCCAAAAATTCATTGGAAAATTCCACGTTCATGTGTATTTAGTCATAGGATCCAAGTATTTCGGTCACCATTTACTGAAGAAGATGCTCAAAAGTTGCACCATTTACTTGTTGACAACATTCTATTCTCCTTTTAAAGTTTCTAACAGTATTTAATAATACTTGACGTGGAATACTTAAGCAGATGTGTGTAATCCTTTGAATCATGTCATCTCTTGTAGTTGGCCTGTTGCGGTAGACTGTATTTTTTAGGAAGCCCCATAAATAAAAATCTGGAGATGTCAGATCTGGAGATCTTGGTGGCCATGCTACAGGACCTCCTCTACCAATCCATCGACCGTTAAACCTTTCATTAAGAAAATCTCTGACAATTCTGGCATAATGTGGAGGAGCACCATCTTGTTGTAGCCACATTCTGGCCCTTGTATGGAGATCAACGTTTTCTAGAAAGAGTGGCAGCTCGTCTCTCAGCAACTGTAAATAAGTATGTTGAGTTACGTGACCTTCAAAAAATAAGGTCCAATCAGACATCCGTTAATAATACCACACCATACCGTTACATTCCAGCGATGCTGATGATCAACTTCTCGCATCCAATGAGGATTAACAGGAGACCAGTAGTGGCAATTATGGCGATTCAACATACCAGTACTCTGAAATGTAGCCTCGTCGCTAAAAAGAACATTGTTAAAGAAATTTTCATCATCAGTAATTTGTTGTGTTGCCCATTGGCAAAATGTTATTCTCCGTCGATAATCTTCCACAGTTAAAGCTTGATTTAGAGTAATGTGCTAAGGATGGTAACGCGCATATCGTAAATATCTACTGGCCGTAGATCTTGGAATACCCATTGTTAACTCGATTTCGCGTAAACTGACATGAACATTTAAATATACCATGGCTAGAACAGCAAGAAAGCGAGGATTATTTTCATAATCGTGTTCATTCAGTGTCCTCCATCTTCGAACGAAGTTTCCTTGTCGACCGCGCAGTTCAATGTCACGTATTACCGTATGATCAGGATGTTGTCGTTGAGGGAACCGAGCACGATACAATCTGCTTGCCTCTCGATAGTTTCGTCAACATTCTCCTAAAATAAGAAGAATGTCAACTATTTCATTAGCAGAATAGTCAGGCATTCTTTTTTAGTTGTAAATGCAATTATTTATCAAAACACACCACAAAAGAAATAATATGTTATTTTACTATACAATATTTTAAAACGAAAAAGTTTAATTTTCTGTGCCAATATAAGTGTGCTCAATTTGAAAACAATTTGATGTAAACAGTAATAATTATTGACTATTACCGATCAATGCTGATTACTACCGGTCACTATTGGATACAGGTGGTCAACACTTATTAACTTTTGTTATTATTTGATATAAGTGGTTAACCCTGGTAAATATTGATAATAGTAAAAATAGTAAAATTTTCCGCTCTTTCCATTTACGAGGTCAAAAACAGAGGTTCCCATTTGAAAAAATCGATTTGACCTTCAAATGACCTTGATCATTGACCTCAAGGTCATAACCAAGGTCACGATCAGCTGGGCCGCTCCAAACCCTACAACTTCTGTATTTAACACTCGTATGCGTAATTATGGGAATGTTTGGATGCGTTGATTGATTTTGATTTTAAACATGACCATGACCATGACCATGGCCTTGACTCAAGGACATATCTGAACGTAAAATTTTCCGCTCTTTCCATTTACGAGGTCAAAAATGGGGGTTCCCATTTGAAAAAGTCGATTTGACCTTCAAATGAGCTTGATCATTGACCACAAGGTCATAACCAAGGTTACGATCAGTTGGGCCCCTCTGAACCCTACAATTTTTGTATTTAACAATTTGTCTCATATGCCTAATTATGGGAATGTTTTGATGCGTTGATTGATTTTGATTTTAAACATGACCATGACCATGACCTTGACTCAAGGACATTTCTGAACGTAAAATTTTCCGCTCTTTCCATTACGAGGTCAAAAGTGGAGGTTCCCATTTGAAAAAATCGATTTGACCTTCAAATGACCTTGATCATTGACCTCAAGGTCATAACCAAGGTCACGATCAGTTGAGCCCCTCTGAACCCTACAACTTTTGTATTAAAAGTTTTTTTCCATCTCCCTTAGTTTTCGAGATATTTGCCTGGTGGTTTTAAAATGGGACACCCGGTATATATATTTCTTCGAGCGTAGCAGTTGCGCAAGCGGCGCGGTACCTCTTTTGCCGATTCTCTAACTTGCTCCAAGTATGGGCGCTTTCATAGCTCGTATAAGGTAAAAGTACCAGTTATGGAACGAATTTGGAGGGGTTTTCAGTTTTTTCATAATCATCGCCTTAAACCATGTTTCGACCAAAAAATCTTTTTGCTATACCTTAAACATGTCTTTTCGTATATAAAATCAATTTACTGAATGTGTTTTAATGTTTAAATTTAATTTAATTATATTATATTAAGGGGGTACTACAGTTAACATTTCTTTTTTTTGATTCACCTAAAAAATAAAAGTTTTGATCAGTAATGATATTATATATATATATGGGATGTTTCAGGTGAAGTGAGCATGTCAAAATTTAAAAATCGCTCAAAATACGTTTTCTTTTAGTTTTTTTATGAAAAAAACATGTTCCTCAAATGTTAGGTCGATATTTGCATAAATAAAGAAGTTATACAACATTGAAAATTCAATGTTTTAGCAATTTTTGGTTAAAATCCAAGTTTATTCATTTTTTTACTCAAAATCTTAAAACTTCTTATATAGAACATTGATTGGGAAAAAGTTTGCATTTTATTTGTAGAATACACCAGTATTTTTTTATGACTCTTTTTGAAAGTCTCTGATTGGTTGGTTTTTGGTATACCTTCATCGAGGAAAAGTAAGGACTACGCCAGTACCAAATTTCTCCACCAAAGTTTTTTTCAATTCTTTGAACAAAATACTTTAATTTAAAAAAATAAAGTTTATGGCTGGAGCTAAGGAAAAAATTCTACAGCACATGAACAATTGATAAAAACCATAAAAATGTTAAATCATGCACCCGTAAGCCATTCTGTGCTTGAGTATCATTTGAAGACTTCATGTCACTTATGTTGCTACAAAATTTTGTATTAGCAGTAAATGTACATTAAAAAACTAATTTGATTTGTCGAATACTTCATACAATATATTTAGCAATGTGCTCAAACCTCACTTACTTTGAATTTTCTGAACAGATATTATAACTGATTGACATCAGAGTTACCAGTACCTGGATCAAGAATTTATTCTAAACTTGAATCACTACTTTCTTAATATTATATAAGTATTTCTATAATATACGAGAATTATTAACTATCATGCCTACCATGTAACTTTAGTTCAGGAACTAAGGCAGAAACTAAGGCTCAGGGACTAAGGAACTCAGGAACTAAGGCAGGAACTGCGCATTGAATTTTGTCACTGGGCTTTAAGAATAATAGAAAATGATCCAGACTTTTTCAAATATGTCCTTTCTTCGGATGAGGCAAAATTTTGTATCGATGGGCGACTGAACAGGCACAATTGCCATTATTGGTCATCATTATTGTGAACCCTCACTGGCACAGAGCGATGGATCATCATAATCGGTGGAGCATAATGGTGTGGTGTGGAATAGTCAATGGTTACTTGATAGGTCCGTATTTCTTTGAGCAAAATGTCGATAGAAACAGCTATTTAGAGCTAATAAGAGATCATTTGCCAGTTCTTTTGGAAAACGTCGACTTAGCTACAAGACAAAGAATGTGGCTTCAGCAAGATGGTGCAGCACCACATTTTGCACGAATCGTTCGAGAATTTTTAAATAACAACTACGATGACAGGTGGATTGGACGAGGAAGTCCAGTTAACTGGCCTGCTAATTCACCAGATATGACGTCACCAGATTTTTTCTTGTGGGGGTACGTAAAAAATGTAGTTTTTGCTCAACGGTCTACAACAAGGGAAGATTTTATGGATAGAATTCGTAGAGCTTGCGAATCCATTTATAGAGCAACGTTGCTCAGGACTGTGGATCATTTCCAACGGCGATTACGCCTGTGCCTGGAAGCCAACGGAGGTAACTTTGAATATGTACTCCGTGGATAGATAATGTCAACTGCAGTAATAATGGTGAGAGGCAAGGGGACTCACGTTAAACAAGCACCCCAGTGAGAGGCAAGGGGACTCACGTTAAACAAGCACCCCAGTGAGAGGCAAGGGGACTCACGTTAAAAAAGCACCCCAGTGAGAGGCAAGGGGACTCACGTTAAAAATATAAGTATGAAATTTCGCGTTCTGACCAATTTTTAAGCATTTGACCTTGATTTAACCTTGTGGAGGTCACAAAAAAATGTTTAAAGAACGGTTTTGGACGTAAAATTTCCCGCTCTATCCGATTCCGACGTCAGAAATAGGGGTTCTAATTTGAAAAAATGATCTTAACCTTGAAATGACCTTGAAAAATGATCTCAAGGTCAAATTGATGGTGACCAAAAGTTGACCCCCATTGTCACGAACAATTTTCATCTGAACCATTTTTCTGTATCTGGCCTGCATTCGGAGATATTTGGCTGCATAGATTAAAATGAGACACCGTGTATATATTACAAATATAGTTTATTTTTGAGGAAGTAGACCCTACCAGAGGTCTGTGAACCCAAAGGATAACCATTTTTTTTAAATGTTGTTGACGATTGAAAAGGTTTAGGAAAATTTTTTTTACAAACGTCTTTACATTTATCATAACACGGAGAATTTTCACTATGTGGTCCATGTAATATATGTTTTATAACTAATTTTTGTAATTTTTTATCATTATTAGAAGGTATCTCAGCAGAAATGTGTTTATTAATAGCTTCTGGTGTCATTAATTTATTTTTATGATCTAATGTTACTACAAGATGTGCATGCGGTAATCCTCTTTTCTGAAATTCAATAGTATACACGTAAGCTAAAGCATTTCCAAAAATTTTATGGTTTTCTATATCATTAAGTAAACACTTAAATTTTCTATAAAATAATCTAACTGTAATATTTGGTATATCATTGGGCGTAGTTCCGATAGGAAATGTCGTTAATACATTTTTTAATTCTTTCCACTTAGGACTACACGTCATAGTTATAAATAAATCAGGTCAACCAATATTTCTTACTATTGCCATTGCATCTTGATAATGTTGCTATATATATCTAGGAATACCTATATAAGTTGCTGGTAGTAGAAAAATATTTCCTAGTCTTTCTTTTTTTTCAAAACTTTCTGATATATTTAATGCACTATTTATAACCTGATCACTCAAACCTTGATAACATTCAGTACATACTTTTTTTGTTTCTGCCTAAAATAATTCATTCTATTGTTTTCTATCATAATATAGGCACCTAAAAAGAATTGTTGGGTTAGTCTCCCTCCAAATAAATGTGGATTGAGATTTTCTGAATTTGGTCTGTAAGCTAATCTATAAGAATAGTGCTGTAATATTGTTAGAAGGTTTTCTTTTGAATCATATGGTTCTTTTAGTATAACCAATACTCCAGCCTAAATCTCCTGAAGGAAAAAATAATGGAAATACCATTGGGTCAACATGATGTGATAATTTACTTAAATATGTGTATTCTTTTTCATTAGAACTATTTTTCGGATAAACGCATAGATCATAATTATGAGGGATTCCTGATTTGGAAATAATTATAGCTGCACATTCCGACGTTAATGGTTCAGTATAATTATGTTTTTGATTATTATTCTTACGAACAAAATATAATTTATAATTTGAAAGTTTCTCTGTATTAGTTATTTCGTGTAAATATTTATACTGTTTAGCATAAGGATTACTGTTTAAAACTTCAGTCAATAATTTAAATGTTCTTGAGTTAAATCTTTATGACTCTTTATTTTCAGTTCAATTGCAGTATTGTCATCATATATATATATATATATATATATATATATATATATATACAGCGTGTCCAAAAAGTCTGGAAACACCCAAATAATTTCTCAGCTGAATTACTATTGGAAAATGTTAAGGTCGCCTTTGTAGTAATTTTTTACGAGGAATCCAATGGTGACCTTGGATTCGACCTTGGACCTCATTTTTGAGGTTATTTCAAGGTCAACCTCATTTTTTTAAATGGTAACCCCTATTTTTTATAGCGGAATCTGAAAGAGCGGAAAATTTTACGTCCGGATATGTATTAAGGTATGAGGTTGAGGTTGCCCCCAGAGGTCAAATTGAGGTCAAAGTATGATTTCTTAAAAATTTCGCGAGTTCAGTGGTAAACAAAACAAATAAAGGTAAGGTTTGGTAAGTTCGAACGAAGACTTGAAGGTGACCTCTGATTCGACCTTGAACCTCATTTTGAGCCTCATTTTTGAGGTTATTTCGAGGTCAACCTCATTTTTTTAAATGGTAACCCCTATTTTTTTAGCGGAATCGGAAAGAGTGTGAAACTTTACGTCCAAACATGTACTCAGAACATAGTTCAAGAAGGACCTTGACGTTCATTTGAAGGTCATTTAAACTTAATGACGGTCTGATCTTGTGTAAACTTTTTAATTTTTTTAAACAGTCTAACATCTTATTTCAAGTGCTCGAATTATTTTCCATCCACTTTTTGATAGTAACCTAATCGATGATCGAAAACACCAACAGTATTTTTGATCATTTCAGTAGGAATGAGAGCTGATTCATTGTAAAATTTTTTGAAGCGTTTAAATATTGAACATTGTTACTTGTTATTTTTCGTATGGTTAGAGTGACAATAAACTATTATTCATTCCATAACCACCACAGAAAAGGGTTGGTCATCTTTCAAACATATTTTTTGAAAATTAAAAGTTCTTTTTATTTTCAACTCAAAAAGTATTTTTGGATAAGGTCTACTACGAAGAGTAATAAAAATGAACCAACTCACTGATAGAGAAAGAATAACGATTCTCATGATGAGAGGTTGGGGACACATGCAGCGATCTTATAGGGCCGTAAGAGATATTTTTAATGCTTCATTCAGGGTTGGTGGAACTCCACTATCATTTTCAACAGTTCAAAAAACTGTTAGAAGGTTTGAAAATACCGGCACTATCAGCGATTTACCTCGATCAGGCAGACCAATGTCAGCAGGTAACGAAGAGAAATCTTTAGATGTTGTGTTAACATTCACCGGAGATCCGCATACTTCCGTTCGTAGAGCTGCTCAAGTGCACGAAATAAGTAAATCATCTATTCATAACATACTAAAGAGAGAGAAGCTCCATCCATTTAAAGTAACGCTAATACACAAGTTAAATGAAGATGATTTCGATCGTCGCGTTGAATTCTGTGATGATATGATGGCACGCATCGTACAAAATCCAAATTTTCCATCAAATATAGTCTTCTCAGATGAAGCTACATTTCAACTTGACTCAAGCGTAAATAGGCATAACTGTAGATATTGGGCCGTTGAAAACCCTCATTGAGCAAGAGAAGCCAAGTCACAATATCCACAAAAATTAAATGTCTGGGCTGGAATATTAAATAATAGGATTATAGGACCATTTTTTATTGATGGCAATTTAAATGCAGAAAAGTATGAAACTATGTTGCGGAATCAAATTGTTCCTGCTATAAGAGAAATAGCTGGAGAGGACTTTAATAACACATGGTATCAACAGGACGGTGCAGCAGCTCATTATGCACGAAACGTTCGCACATACTTAGATACAGTATTCATTAATCGATGGATAGGACGAAGAGGTGCAATTGAATGGCCAGCTAGGTCCCCCGATTTAACGCCTCTAGATTATTTCTATTGGGGTTATCTGAAGGATCGTGTATTCAAAACAAAACCCTTAAACTTAGATGAATTACGTGAAAGGATCATTGATGAATCAGCTCTCATTCCTACTGAAATGATTGAAAATGCTGTTGGTGCTTTCTATCATCGATTAGGTTACTGTCAAGAAATGAATGGAGAACAGTTCGAGCACTTGAAATAAGATGTTATACTGTTTAAAAAAATCAAATGTGAGAGGCAAGGGGACTCACGTAAATCAAGCGCCCCATCGTGAGAGGCAAGGGGACTCACGTAAATCAAGCACCCCATCGTGAGAGGCAAGGGGACTCACGTAAATCAAGCGCCCCATCGTGAGAGGCAAGGGGACTCACGTAAATCAAGCACCCCATCGAGAGACGCAAAGGGGACTCACGTAAATCAAGCGCCCCATCGTGAGAGGCAAGGGGACTCACGTAAATCAAGCACCCCATGGTGAGAGGCAAGGGGACTCACGTAAATCAAGCACCCCAAAGGGAACAGATTTTACTACGTCCACGTCGTTGTTCCTGGGTAACGCTAAATGTAAAAAAATTGAACTTGACATGACTTTTAAGGACAATGTCAAGGTCATCATTAGATTTCTCGTTGAAAACTACTAAAGAATTAACCTCGCTCAGTGTGATAAAAAGTTTACACAAGATCAGACCGTCATTAAGTTTAAATGACCTTCAAATGAACGTCAAGGTCCTTCTTGAACTATGTTCTGAGTACATGTTTGGACATAAAGTTTCACACTCTTTCCGATTCCGCTAAAAAAATAGGGGTTACCATTTAAAAAAATGAGGTTGACCTCGAAATAACCTCAAAAATGAGGCTCAAAATGAGGTTCAAGGTCGAATCAGAGGTCACCTTCAAGTCTTCGTTCGAACTTACCAAACCTTACCTATGTTTGTTTTGTTTTACCACTGAACTCGCGAAATTTTTAAGAAATCATACTTTGACCTCAATTTGACCTCTGGGGGTAACCTCAACCTCATACCTTAATACATATCCGGACGTAAAATTTTCCGCTCTTTCAGATTCCGCTATAAAAAATAGGGGTTACCATTTAAAAAAATGAGGTTGACCTTGAAATAACCTCAAAAATGAGGTCCAAGGTCGAATCCAAGGTCACCATTGGATTCCTCGTAAGAAATTACTACAAAGGCGACCTTAACATTTTCCAATAGTAATTCAGCTGAGAAATTATTTGGGTGTTTCCAGACTTTTTGGACACGCTGTATATATATATATATATGATGACAATACTGCAATTGTCATCATATATGTATATGTGTATATATATATATATATATATATATATATATATATATATATATATATATATATATATATATATATATATATATATATATATATATATATATATATATACATATATATATGTATATATATATATATATCAATCCACATTTATTTGGAGGGAGACTAACCCAACAATTCTTTTTAGGTGCCTATATTATGATAGAAAACAATAGAATGAATTATTTTAGGCAGAAACAAAAAAAATTATGTACTGAATGTTATCAAGGTTTGAGGGATCATGTTATAAATAGTGCATTAAATATATCAGAAAATTTTGAAAAAAAAGAAAGACTAGGAAATATTTTTCTACTACCAGCAACTTATATAGGTATTCCTAGATATATACAGCAACATTATCATGATGCAATGGCAATAGTAAGAAATATTGGTCGACCTGATTTATTTATAACTATGACGTGTAGTCCTAAGTGGAAAGAATTAAAAAATGTATTAACGACATTTCCTATCGGAACTACGCCCAATAATATACCAAATATTACAGTTAGATTATTTTATAGAAAATTTAAGTGTTTACTTAATGATATAGAAAACCATAAAATTTTTGGAATTGCTTTAGCTTACGTGTATACTATTGAATTTCAGAAAAGAGGATTACCGCATGCACATCTTGTAGTAACATTAGATCATAAAAATAAATTAATGACACCAGAAGCTATTAATAAACACATTTCTACTGAGATACCTTCTACTAATGATAAAAAATTACAATAATTAGTTATAAAACATATATTACATGGACCACGTAGTGAAAATTCTCCGTGTTACGATAAATGTAAAGACGTTTGTAAAAAAAATTTTCCTAAACCTTTTCAATCGTCAACAACATTTAAAAAAAATGGTTATCCTTTGGGTTTACAGACCTCTGGTAGGGTCTACTTCCTCAAAAATAAACTATATTTGTAATATATACACGGTGTCTCATTTTAATCTATGCAGCCAAATATCTCAGAATGCAGGCCAGATACAGAAAAATGGTTCAGATGAAAATTGTTCGTGACAATGGGGGTCAACTTTTGGTCACCTTCAATTTGACCTTGAGATCATTTTTCAAGGTCATTTCAAGGTTAAGATCATTTTTTCAAATTAGAACCCCTATTTCTGACGTCGGAATCGGATAGAGCGGGAAATTTTACGTCCAAAACCGTTCTTTAAACATTTTTTTGTGACCTCCACAAGGTTAAATCAAGGTCAAATGCTTAAAAATTGGTCAGAACGCGAAATTTCATACTTATATTTTTAACGTGAGTCCCCTTGCCTCTCACTGGGGTGCTTTTTTAACGTGAGTCCCCTTGCCTCTCACTGGGGTGCTTGTTTAACGTGAGTCCCCTTGCCTCTCACTGGGGTGCTTGTTTAACGTGAGTCCCCTTGCCTCTCACCATTATTACTGCAGTTGACATTATCTATCCACGGAGTACATATTCAAAGTTACCTCCGTTGGCTTCCAGGCACAGGCGTAATCGCCGTTGGAAATGATCCACAGTCCTGAGCAACGTTGCTCTATAAATGGATTCGCAAGCTCTACGAATTCTATCCATAAAATCTTCCCTTGTTGTAGACCGTTGAGCAAAAACTACATTTTTTACGTACCCCCACAAGAAAAAAATCTGGTGACGTCATATCTGGTGAATTAGCAGGCCAGTTAACTGGACTTCCTCGTCCAATCCACCTGTCATTGTAGTTGTTATTTAAAAATTCTCGAACGATTCGTGCAAAATGTGGTGCTGCACCATCTTGCTGAAGCCACATTCTTTGTCTTGTAGCTAAGTCGACGTTTTCCAAAAGAACTGGCAAATGATCTCTTATTAGCTCTAAATAGCTGTTTCTATCGACATTTTGCTCAAAGAAATACGGACCTATCAAGTAACCATTGACTATTCCACACCACACCATTATGCTCCACCGATTTTGATGATCCATCGCTCTGTGCCAGTGAGGGTTCACAATAATGATGACCAATAATGGCAATTGTGCCTGTTCAGTCGCCCATCGATACAAAATTTTGCCTCATCCGAAGAAAGGACATATTTGAAAAAGTCTGGATCATTTTCTATTATTCTTAAAGCCCAGTGACAAAATTCAATGCGCAGTTCCTGCCTTAGTTCCTGAGTTCCTTAGTTCCTGAGCCTTAGTTTCTGCCTTAGTTCCTGAACTAAAGTTACATGGTAGGCATGATAGTTAATAATTCTCGTATATTATAGAAATACTTATATAATATTAAGAAAGTAGTGATTCAAGTTTAGAATAAATTCTTGATCCAGGTACTGGTAGCTCTGATGTCAATCAGTTATAATATCTGTTCAGAAAATTCAAAGTAAGTGAGGTTTGAGCACATTGCTAAATATATTGTTTGAAGTATTCGACAAATCAAATTAGTTTTTTAATGTACATTTACTGCTAATACAAAATTTTGTAGCAACATAAGTGACATGAAGTCTTCAAATGATACTCAAGCACAGAATGGCTTACGGGTGCATGATTTAACATTTTTATGGTTTTTATCAATTTTTAGTGTGCTGTAGAATTTTTTCCTTAGCTCCAGCCATAAGCTTTATTTTTTTAAATTAAAGTATTTTGTTCAAAGAATTCAAAAAAACTTTGGTGGAGAAATTTGGTACTGGCGTAGTCCTTACTTTTCCTCGATGAAGGTATACCAAAAACCAACCCATCAGAGACTTTCAAAAAGAGTCATAAAAAAATACTGGTGTATTCTACAAATAAAATGCAAACTTTTTCCCAATCAATGTTCTATATAAAAAGTTTTAAGATTTTGAGTAAAAAAATGAATAAACTTGGATTTTAACCAAAAATTGCAAAAACTTTGAATTTTCAATGTTGTATAACTTCTTTATTTATGCAAATATCGACCTAAAATTTGAGGAACATGTTTTTTTCATAAAAAAACTAAAAGAAAACGTGTTTTGAGCGATTTTAAAATTTTGACATGCTCACTTCACCTGAAACATCCCATATATATATATATATAATATCATTACTGATCAAAACTTTTATTTTTTAGGTGAATCAAAAAAAAGAAATGTTAACTGTAGTACCCCCTTAATATAATATAATTAAATTAAATTTAAACATTAAAACACATTCAGTAAATTGATTTTATATACGAAAAGACATGTTTAAGGAATAGCAAAAAGATTTTTTGGTCGAAACATGGTTTAAGGCGATGATTATGAAAAAACTGAAAACCCCTTCAAATTCGTTCTATAACTGGTACTTTTACCTTATACGAGCTATGAAAGCGCCCATACTTGGAGTAAGTTAGAGAATCGGCAAAAGAGGGACCGCGCCGCTTGCGCAACTGCTACGCTCGAAGAAATATATATATATATATATATAGATGTACCGCGCCATCAGTGCGGTGCGTCGAGGCAGAGTGGGTGAATCGGTATCGGCCGGCGCACCTCACGAAAGTCGGCGGTGCTCGCTCCAAACTGTGTACAACGCGCGATCAGTTCCATGAATCATTGCGAAAGGGGGGGAAATCGAAGGTGCAGCTTGGCCGCCGCTGACTCGCGTAAATCCACGATGTGCTCGAACTATTAGACGTTTGACACTGCCTCTGTGGACATCGAAGAGTGGGGAGGGGGACCAACAGCTCGGTTTGGTCGAATCCTCAAGCGCTTGAACATAATGCGGCCGCGCGGATGCTGCATCGGCGACGCCGACGCGCCTCGGCGATGCTCGGAGGGGCTCGGAAGCATTCGCCGAATTGCTGCTGGCTGCAATATTATAATATGAGCGCGGGGGGACTGATTGTCTGCGTCGTTCACGAGCCGTTTTTCAGTTTCTACAGCGATTCTCTATGTCCCAGGTGCCGGAAAATTTGTCGCTTCTGTCTCCCCATATAGCAACCTGCTGATGCAATTGGAAAAACTAATCATCGCTTTTTATAGTTTTTGATTCGTATAATCTACATTTAGATGTTACAATTTAACAAAATTGCAAGAACCTTCATTTAAATGCATTTGTTTATACAAATAAAAACAGTCTTTTGCGAACAGAATAATTCTTTCTTGGAAATTAAGGCAACTTTAAGATTAAAATGATCCTTTTATTATCTACAAAAAACCAAATAGTTATAAAGAGTTATAAATTTTTAAAATATTAATTTTCAGTATTTGAGAGATTTTAATAAAAACCACAAAATTAAACATCAAGTAAAAATTATTACCGTTACTTATCGTTTTCCATCAAAAAAGGATGTGCATAGTTAAATATACTCTATACTATAAATAATTCACATTAATATACGAGTAAATCTCAGCAACTCTTAACTTGTTGGGAACTCGAAAATAACAGGCAAATGAACCAAAGCCCGAAATGATTGCCAATCAATAAAAAAAATAAAAGTAACAATAATAAATAATAACAAATCAGTCCGAAACTCACGAGGGAAGTTTCACACGACTGGATCACAGATCTGGATAAAACTTCAGGTTGTAATTTTGTGGCTTAAGAATTCACGGAAATTACACCTTTTATTAAACGACAAAACATAAAAAAGGAATTTAGCTTTGAAGAAACATCTACAAGACAATACTCGGTATGCGCTCGTATCACCCCAATCTCCCCTTCAAAGCCGGGTTTTACGGAAAAACATATTAAAAATTTAGCGGGGTATAAGACTTCGTTTTGGAGATAGTTTTCGATAGATCATCCTGTAGGTGCACGCATACGCTTTATGCTCACGTTTCGCCTCAATCTCTTATTTAAGGGTTGTTTTGTGTATGGGTATGTTCGGGAATTATTATTTTCGACATTTCTTGTGTTATTCTGCGGTTTTCTATCGAATAGAACACTGAAATCCAAAAAAAACCGCTACCAATTCATTGGCACGTAACTTCCTCAAACTTAATTTATTGATCCCCTTGGATAATGGAAATACCATCATGTTGACCCAATGGTATTTCCATTATTTTTTTCTTCAGGAGATTTAGGCTGGAGTATTGGTTATACTAAAAAAACCATATGATTCAAAAGAAAACCTTCTAACAATATTACAGCACTATTCTTATAGATTAGCTTACAGACCAAATTCAGAAAATCTCAATCCACATTTATTTGAAGGAAGACTAACCCAACAATTCTTTTTAGGTGCCTATATTATGATAGAAAACAATAGAATGAATTATTTTAGGCAGAAACAAAAAAAATTATGTACTGAATGTTATCAAGGTTTGAGGGATCATGTTATAAATAGTGCATTAAATATATCAGAAAATTTCTTCGGTACCAAAAAAAATGCAGAACCTTCGTGTGGTCAATTATATATATATATATATATATATATATATATATATATATATATATATATAAATTATTATTATTAAATTATATATATTATTATATATATTATTAAATTATAAATAGCTTGTTTCTTTTCGTATTTTACGTTTGCACAAAATATAGCAAAGCAAAATAAGTTATTATAATATCTGATTAAAGTTTGAAAATTATTATCATATAGATTCTTTAGTGTTTTATTATATATACTTAGCGGAGACAAAATTATTTTACCCTTACTACAACAAATTGATTTATTATTTTCTTCTTTCCAATATACTGCCGAACAAAATTTACAATCATAACTCATATTACCAAAATATGATTCATACTCTAAATTTTTATTTTTACTACATTTGTGTTTATTTACTTTTAACGTAGAAAAGGATGATGACGCCAGATGTTGGAGGATGAGCTCGGCGACGCTTCTCCTACACTATATGTATATAAGAGAAAGAGAGAGAAGAGAGAGAGATAGAGAGAGGGGGAGAGGAAGAACTAACAAAGGCACTCAATCTGTCTCTTGCCGTTTTCTCATGCTCTGTTTGCAGTTGCTGCACTTTTCTTTGGGAAGAAAAAATACGGACAGCGTTCGACTTGTAATTGAACTGTCAAATGAATGCGCATACGCCGCGCTGCGCTCGTGTGAGTTTGGCGTTATCTTTGATTTGAATAATTAAGAAGTTTCCTTTCAAAAAGTTGCTTTGTAATTAATTGGTCTCGTTAATTGCGGAGAAAAGGCACGCATTATAATATATGCGCGAAGGCGCTTCTTGCGCTGATGGCAGGAGGGTGGCATAGTTTGTTTTCAGAAAGTAGCCTGTTATTTGTGTATCGAGGAGAAGAACTGACAACGGAACGATGCAAAAGTTGTCGACGGAAGTGTCTTCTGCATCACAGATAGTTGTCATTAGAGGGACAATGCGGAGGGACAATGCGGAGGGACGCGGAGGGACGCGGAGGGACGCGGAGGGATGCGGAGGGAAAAGGCACTTCTTGCGGAGGGACGTGGAGGGATGCGGAGGTATGTGGAGGGACGCGGAGGGACGCGGAAGATCGCGGAGGGATGCGGAGCGACGCGGGGGGTTAACGACACAATTCAGCTTACAACTATATAGTATAGTAAGGTATATATATATATATATATATATATATCTACCTATATTATATAGATGTTAGTGTTGTTTTTGAACATCAGCCCCCATCAGCCCCCCCCTCAGCCCCCTGAAAATAACGTAAAAATCAGCGTATTTCTATGAGTTTTTTATATTAAAATAGCCTCTGTGCCCCCTCATCCCCCTTCACCTCCCCAGGCCCCCTCATCCCCCTTCACCTCCCCACGCCCCCCTCTCCCCCCCTCATGTTGATTTTTTTCTTTAATCGTATTTATCATCTCGGTATACATGCGACAAAGATCTTTTTTTCTCACACCACGCGTAAAGTATTCTGTTTTCACATTGACGTCAGGGAGTCTCGTTTCGCTTGGGCCGTAAATAATTATAAACAGCACTAGTCATCGAAAAAAAATAGACATACGAGCATAGGCTTCGCAGTTTCTAGGAATGAGGTTATGTGACGTTTTCGAACCTGAAATTAAAGATTAAGCACAAATAATTTTCTGTAAGGTATATGGGAAAATTGTATATTGTCTTCAAACAATGAGGACCATTGATATTTTTTTTATTTTAACACAAATAAATCTATTTTTCCACGCCACCCATGAGGTAGATAGATGGGCACGCTTTTTTTATAGAAGTTTCCCTTTTTTTACTATCTTTAAATTCATTTTCCATTAAATATTTCATTGTTTTTTCATAATAAAAAGTTAGTAAAAAATGGCCTATTCCTCTGTTAAAAAAAATGTAAAATTTTCAAGTATTACTTTTGTTCTATTAAATAAACATATGTTATATTTTTAAACATTTTTATAGTTATTTAATTAACATAAATTTTAAGCTTGAAAGTCATTCAAAACTTTTAAACTTCATATTCATTTCAAAGGTCGCTCAAAATATGACGTTAAAAATATTAATTATGAAGGTCGCTGAAAGCAGACCAAAACTTAAATCAAAACCGTTGTTGAACTCTGAAAGTAGATAGATTTTGAAGGTTAAGCAAAAGATCAGTTTATTAATTTTATAAAGGTTGTTGAAAGTTAATCAATTTTGGAGGTCTGATAGCAGACCGATTTTGAAGGTCGTTGATAGCAGACCGATTTTGAAGGACGCTGATAGCAGACCGAATTTTGAAAGATAATCAATTTTGGAGGTCTGATAGCAGACCGATTTTGAAGGTCGCTGATAGCAGACCGAATTTTGAAAGATAATCAATTTGGGAGGTCTGATAGCAGACCGATTTTGAAGGTCGCTGATAGCAGACCAAGTTTTGAAAGTTAATCAATTTTAGAGGTCTGATAACAGGCCGATTTTGGAGGTCGCTGGTAGCAGACCAATTTTTGAAAGTTAATCAATTTTAGAGGTCTAATAGCAGACCGATTTTGAAGGTCGTTGATAGTAGAATAAAATGTACAGCAGTATTTTGGAAAGAAAAAAATATAAGTCTAATTGTTGTAATAATGGTACAATAATACTTTCACCTTTAAGTGATTATGATAAAACATTGAAAGAAATGTTATTACATGATCAAACATTCAGATATTTAATACGATATTATAATAATTTATTTTGTTTTGCAACCTTTAATGCTAACGTCAAACATGAAAAGAAAAAAGGAATTTATAATTTAAAAATTCAAGGACAAATTTGTCACTTTACGCCAAACACTTTATTACCTATCGGTAAAGATAAACCTTGTTGTGGACAATTATATATTTATGATAATGTAACAGCACTTGAACGAAGGTTAAAAAAAATCAAGACTTAAGTGATGAACATATACGAATATTAATTGAAATATTAAACCGTAATCCATACGCAAAAAATTATAAACATTTATATCAAATATCAAATTTAAAAAATTACCCAAATTATAAATTGTTTTTCGTCCGTCAAAATAATAATCAAAAGCACAGATATAATACTCCTGTAACATCTGAATGTGGAGCAATAATAGTATCGAAAAGTGAAATTCCAGAAAATTACGATTTATGCGTATATCCTAAAAACATTCCTGATAATGAACAGAAAAATACATATATTAATAAATTATCGCATCATATTGATCCTATGGTGTTCCCGATATTATTTCCTTTAGGAGATTTAGGTTGGAATGCTGGTTACACTAAAAGAACAAGCACTCCAGAAAAGGAACATCTTACTATCCTACAATATTATTCATATAGATTAGCTTATCGACCAAATGGTAAATTTAGTCCATTATTATATTGTGGAAGGTTAACACAACAATTTTTTTTACATGCATACGTTATGATGGAAAGTAATAGAATGAATTTTTTTCGAAATAATAAAAAAAAAATTAAGAGTCGAATGTTATCAAGGTTTATTAGATCATGTAACGAATAATGCTTCTAATATTTCTAATAACTTTAAAAATAAAAAATGATTAGGAAATATTTTTATACTACTAGCCACTTACATTGGTAGTCCGAGATATATGCAACAGCATTATCAAGATGCAATGGCTACTATGAGAAATACTGGGAGACTTGACTTATTTATAACAGTAACATGTAATCCTAAGGGGAAAGAACTAAAAGAAGTTTTGCAAAAATTTCCTGTAAGGACTACACCAAATGATATTCCAAATATAGCAGTTAGATTATTTCATACAAAATTAATGTCATTATTAGATGACATAAAAGAAAATAAAATATTTGGAGATATTATATCATGTATTTATATAATAAATATAATAATTTTATACGATTAATATATATCTGCAGAAATACCAGACAAAAATGAAGATGAAAACTTACAAAAATTAGTAATTAAACACATGCTCCATGGGCCGCATACACATAGTTCTCCTTGTTATATAAAAGATAAAAGTATATGTAAAATAAATTTTCCTAAATCATTTACAAATTATACAAAATTTAAAAAGAATGGTTATCCAGAATATAAGCGAAGAAATAAACCTCAGAAAATTTTACGTATAAAGCAAAAAATAACAGTCAATTAATCTCAGTAGATAATTCTATGGTAGTACCTTATAATAGGTTTTTATTAAAAAAATATAAGTGTCACATTAATGTAGAATATTCCGCCAATATTCGAAGTATAAAATATATATTTGATTACATACATAAAGGTGGAGATAGAGCATTATGTAAATTAAAAAATGTTAATGATACCAATGATGGTAATATATATGACGAAATTACTCAATTTGTTGATGGAAGTTTTTTAAGTCCAATGGAAGTAGCTTGGCGATTGGAAAAATTTCCTTTATGTGGTAGAAAACATACAGTAATAAGTCTATCAGTTCATACAAAAAATCAACAAAGAATTATTTTTGAAGAAAATAACGAGACTGAAGCTTTAGAAAATTATAAAGCAACATTACAGCATGGTTTGATTTAAATAAAAAAGATAATTATGCAAGGAATATAAAATATGTTAATATACCTAAATATTACAACTTTAAAAATAAATGTTGGATAAAACGAAAATGAAATCAAGAAAATTATATCAAAGGTCGTTTAAATATTGTTTCTCCAAAGGATTTTGAACGATTTCATTTAAAATTAATTTTAAATCGTGTTAAAGGTGCTTTCGTTTCAAGATTTACGAACGTATGAAAAAATTACATATAACACATACAGAGAAACTGCAATAAAAATGGGTTTAGTTGATGATCACTTACAAATAAAAAATATTTTTAAAGAAGCTTGTGACGTTATATTAGGATATCAACTACGTCAATTTTTTGCTTGGTATTTACTATCTGAAAATATTAATGGTAATAATATTTGGAAGGAATTTAATAACTTTTTCATAGAAGATTTTAAAGATGATAAATTAAACAATGCCCTCATACAAATAAATGAAATATTATCATTAAACGAAAAATCATGTATAGATTTTGGATTTGCCTGAACCAAATAAAATCTTAAAAATTGAATGTAATGAAGTTAATAAGACTGAAATTTTATTCTGTGGAGAAATGTTTAGTATCATGTATACTCAACTAAATTTAGAACAAAAGTATATTTTTGAGAAATTATTAAATAATGAACTTAAGATTCATTTTATAGACGGTCCTGGTGGTTCAGGTAAAACATTTTTATACAAAACATTAATTTTTTACTTTTTGTCTAAAGAAAAAAAAATTTTATCAATGGCTTGGACTGGTATTGCGTCAATACTATTACCAAAAGGAATGACAAGTCATAAAACATTTAAATTACCTTTATATTTAGAAAATATAGAAAGTGTATTTTTAAAATTAGACTCTGATAAGAAAAAATTACGGGAAGTAGATGCAATAATTTGGGACGAAGCATCAATGATACCAAAAAAAGCTTTAGACATTGTAGATATAACATTGCGAGATGTTTGTAATAATGATTTACCATTTGGGGGGAAATTAATTGTATTAGGAGGAGATTTTCGGCAAATTCTTCCAGTTATTAAAAACGGTTGTAGAAACACAATTATACAAGAAACAATAAAATATTCAGATATTTGGCTACTTTTCAATATAATGAAGTTAAAACAAATATTCGTTCTAACAATGAAGAATTCGCTTCATTTTTATTAGATATTGGAGAGGGAACAATTAATCCATTCAAAGTACCAAACAGTGGGAAAACTGACGATGTTTGTTTGAAAATATATAAAGATATAAATTATAATTTATCTATGAATAGTGTCATTTTAACGTCTCATAATGAAGATTCAACTATGCTGAATAATAAAATATTAAAATTGATCGATAGTGATGAAATGACTTATAATAGTATAGATACTGCTACATATAAAGGTGTTGATCTATCAGATGATAATATTTACCTAAATTTTCCTATTGAATATTTGCATAATATTCGTGAAGGTTTACCTCCACATAAATTAAATCTGAAAATTAATGCGATAGTAATGTTAATAAGAATCTTAAGTATAAACGATGGTTTATGCAATGGAACGCGATTAAAAATAATTAGACTATTTAAATACAATGTAGAAGTTGAAATAATAACAGGTGAAAAATCAGGAAATAAAGTTTTTATATCGAGAATAACATTAACTACTGCAGAATCGTCTTCATTACCATTTATAGTTAATAGAAAACAATTTCCTATCCTCTTAGCTTTTTGTATGACAATAAATAAATCACAAGGACGAAGTTTTGATGCTATAGGTATTTATATTAGAAAATTATTGTTTTGACATGGACAATTATATGTTGCACTATCTAGATGTAAGAATCCTAATAATATATTTATTCAAAATGATTCGGAAAATACAGAGGAAATTATCAATATTGTGTGGAAAGAAATTTTTATGAACAATTATAATTATTTTATATTTATTATGTAATAAAATTACAAATTATTTTTTATATATTTATATTAATTCAAAGTATATTAAATTAAAAAACATGGCAGACCAAGGTGATGTAAAAATAAAACCATTATGTTGGGATCCAAAAGAAAAAAAATTTATAGAAGTTCACACCATTGAACAAGCTCAAATTTTAGACGATTTAAATAAACAGTTGTTAGAACATGACCACGAGGACAATAATTATATGAACAATGTAATAGATGAACACAATAATCATTTAAACCAAAATAAAACAGAATTTCCAGTATTATGGGATCCAGAAAAAAAAATATGTAGACGTGTATACATTGGAAGAAGAAAATCGACTGTCCGAATTAAATACAAAAATAGAGGAAAATATAAAAGAAACAAATAAGTATAATGAATATTTAGAGGAGTCATTGAAAGAATATAATTTAAATTATATAAAAAATCTAATTGAAAATCTTAGTAGATAATTGGTCTGCTTTCAGCGACCTTCAAAATTGGTCCACTTTTATTGACTTTTAAATTAAAAAAAAATGTATTAAAAAATGTCTTAATTGGTCTGCTATCAACAACATTATTAAAAAATGTTTTTAAAATCGGTCTGCTATCAGCGACCTTTAAAACTAGTCTCCTATCAACGACCTTCAAAATAGGTATGACATATATATGTCATTATTCAGACCTCCAAAATAGATTAGCTTTCAACAACCTTTAAAATTAACATATTTTCAATGATTTACAAACTGATCTTTTGCTTAACCTTCAAAATCGATCTACTTTTAGAATTCAACAACGGTTTCGATTTAAGTTTCGGTCTGCTTTCAGCGACCTTCATAATTAATATTTTTAGCGTCATACTTTGAGCGACCTTTGAAATCAATATGAAGTTCAAAAGCTTTGAATGACTTTCAAGGTTAAAATTTATGTTATTTAAATAACTATAAAAATGTTTAAAAATATAACGTATGTTTATTTAATAGAATAAAAGTAATACTTGAAAATTATACAGTTTTTTAACAGAGGAATAGGCCTTTCTAACTAACTTTTTATTACAAAAACAAAAAATGACATATTTAATGTAAAATGATTTCAAAGATAGTAAAAAAGGGGAAACCTCTATAAAAAAAGGCACCTACCTATCTACCTCTTGGGTGGCGTGGAAAAGATACTTTTTATATCTTTTATATATTATATAGAGTCTCTGTCACTGTTCAGCCCATTTATTACCTTTACCTAGAGATATACAATTTCCTCATATGTCGTACAGAAAATTACTTGTGCTTATCCATAATTTCAGGATCAAGCGAAGCGAAGGCACAACTCGCGTGCGTTCGTGGTTCTCATTGCTACCGATGGCAATATATAATTTTTCCACATACCGTACAGAAAGTTATTTGTACTTAATCTTTGATTTCAGGGTCGAAAACGTCACATAACCTTACTCCTAGAAACTGTGATGCCTATGCTCGTACGTTAAATATTTTTTAGATAAAGACTTATGATCCTTACTTTTTTTTAATAATTTCTATATAATAATCTCTACTATTTTTTTTTAATTTTAGAATAAAAACTGATAAATAAAAAGTCCACTTACTAATGGGGGGTTGGCGAGCGGAGCGAGCAGGGGGGTACCCCCTAGTATATATATATATTTATATATTATTCATACCCGTAACTTTGAGGATCTAGAGTTTCTTTCGCCAGAGTCTTGCGCGCTTGACTAAAGAAATAATCCCCTCTCTGGGTAGAAGGTACTAATATAGCTCCTCAAAAGTACCGTTTCATACCTTGGCACTTTGAGGATAAATCCTCAAAGTGCCGAAAAATCCTCAAAGTATCGGTATGCTGCTGAATAGAATCCTCAAAGGATGCAAATGATAATATATATATATATATATATATATTACAAATATAGTTTATTTTTGAGGAAGTAGATCCTACCAGAGGTCTGTAAATCCAAAGATCTTGAGATTTTAAAATCTTTATCCTGCCGTAACCTACAGGCTGTACCATTTGATATTTTTTAACTGGATACGGTCCAAAATCTTTGATTTTTATATCTCCTTTGACTGAAGGGGGTTCTAGCTGTCTCCCATAGAGCATTAGAGCCGGGCTCATCCCAGTAGAACTTGGCTCAGCCATATTCATGGCGGAGAGAAGTTCCTGAAGCTTCTCGTCCCACGTACTATGCCGCTCCTTAAGATAGGAAGCGACCATCGTATTTAGGGTACGGTTGGCTCCTTCTACCGGATTAGCCTAAGGGTGATAGGGGGGAGTGTGGGTGTGGTGCACACCGCGCTCCGCAGGAAGTCTTCCACGACATGGTTCTTAAACTCTGTGCCGTTGTCAGACAGGAAGACTTTCGGACAACCGAATCGAAGAAAGATCTTCCGACTTAGTTCCGCTATTACCGTCTTGGCGTTGGCCTTACGTATGGAAGATGCCTTTACCCACCGTGTGAAAAGGTCTTGAAACACCAGGATGTACTCGCAACCTTTGGAGCTTCGAGGCAACGGTTCGATGATGTCTCCAGCCACGACCTGCCAGGGTTTGCCGATTACCCGGTGCCCCAGGAGGCTGGCCGCAGCCCTTTGTTCCACCTTGAAGCGCTGGCACGTCTCGCAGTTTCGCACGTACTCCTGCGTTTCCGCATAGTAGCGCGGCCAGTAGTAGCGCAGCGCGACTCTGGCGAATGTCTTCTCTCTGCCGAGATGTCCAGCGGTGGCGTCGTCGTCGCATTCCTGCAACACCTCGCGACGATGCTCTTCTGGCACCACCAGTTTCCAGGCATCGTCATCGTCGCCGAGGGTTGAGTCTATCTCTGAGTTGGGGCGATACCGATAGAGACTGCCTGCTAGGAGTTTGTAGGTAGGGTAGTCATTGGGCTGCTCTTTGACCTTGGCGCACCACGCCTGATACCACGTGTCCTCGGTGTTGGTGAACCACGACACGGCAGCCACTTCTAGCCGGTCCTCATCCTCATACATTCGAGAGAGGGCGTCTGCCACGTGGTTCAAGGCGCCTTTGCGGTGTTCAACGGTGAACTTGTGGCCTTGCAGCTCCAGTGCCCAATGAGCCAACCTGCTCGTTGGGTTTTTCAACTGGCAGAGTCACCGCAAGCTGCTGTGGTCGGTCACTACCTTAAACTCGTAACACTCGATGTATGGGCGAAACTTTTGGATGGCCCATACTACCGCGAGGCACTCTCGCTCGGTCACGCTATAGTTACGCTCCGCCGATGTTAGCATACAGCTCGCTAACTGGATCACCCTCTGCTGCCCTTCTAATTCTTGGAGTAGCACTGCACCTAGGCCCACGTCACTCGCATCCATCTGCACGGTGTATAACCCCTCAGGATGCAGTCGGTGCAGCACCGGAGCTGTCATCACCATCGCTTTCAGCAGTTCGAAAGCGTGCTGCTGCTCCTCGAGCCACTCATACTTCTGGTTTTTCTTAGTCAGGTTTGTGAGTGGCTCCGCGATGCTGGTGTAGTTCGGTATGAACTTTCGATACCACGAGGTGGTGCCTAGGAACCTCCGCAGTGCCGTCAGGTTCTTGGGCACCGGGTAATTCCTGATTGGTTCGATCTTGGCCGGGTTGGGCCTCGTGCCATCCCGGTTAACCAAAAAGGCCAGGTATGCTACCTCTGGCTTGCAGAAAACGCACATATCTTCATTAAGCGTCAATCCAGGGGCTACTAGCCGTTCTAGCCCCATTCGGAGGCACTCTTTATGCTTCTTGAATGTCTCGGCGACAATTATAATGTCGTCGAGGTAGGCATAGACGTACGGCTTTAGTTCGGGTCCGAGCCGGAATTGGTATAGCCACAATCCCGGGACCGTAAAGGCTGTTATAGGCCGCACTTCCGCCGCCAGAGGTATCTGGTGGTAAGCACTCTTAAGGTCGAGCATGGAGATGAACTTCGCCTTCCTTAATTTCCGCAGAATATCTTGCATATTCGATAGGGGGTAGGCGTCTGGTTCCGTGACTGCGTTCACCTTGTGCAGGTCTTCACACGTACAAAGGAGTCGTGTTCGGACTCGGCACTTGGAGTGCCGCCGGGGTTGGCTCGAGTGGATCTACTACCACTGCTCGTGCTCCCCGGACACTTGGGGCGACGGCTATTTCCTCTAATCGCCCCCCTTCCCGTTTCCCGAACAATTAGGGCAATACCTTGCTACGTAGCCGATCTTGCCGTATGAGTAACAACTCAGCGGCGGCCTCGGCTACCCTGGGGGTCGAACCCTGGGTTTGGCAGGCAGCGCAGAGTCTCCTCCCGAACTCGCGTCCTTGCCGGCTGGAGTTGGATCCAGGTGCCTCTGTGCTCGCGTTCGCCCAGGCGGCTGATGGTCACGCCCTTTACGCGGGCCACCAGTCCTCTAGACTCTCATGCTTGGGGCCCCTCTCCTCTTCCACCGCTGCCACCTTGCTCTCCTTGGTCCCCTTCTGTTTGTGCGGCGTATTGCACGGAGGGGGATGCTTGTATGCCATTTCTGGCAGCAAGGTGGCTCCTGGCGGTGGCGGCGGCAGATAGGCCTTGGAATACTCCAAGGTTTGCTCAGCATCTACTGGCTCTTCTCTCCAGAGAAGCTTACGTGCCACTTCCGCACTATTTGGCCGATATCTCTTGGTATAACCCCCGACCTCGAGAAATTCGCCGAAGTGCCTTGCACGGAGTAGTCGTGCCAGCTCGATCGTGAACGTGTTTTCGAATCGCACGTTCAGTCCTGGCCTTGTGTCCGCTATCTGGGTGCTGGATGCTGTTTGTCGCAGGTAGTCTAGTCTATCCTCCAGTGACTTTACCTTTGTTAACAGCCCTGCTATATGTATGCTGTACGCCGCTTGTCGCTGGTGATCTGCTGCTAGCCTGTCCTCCAGCGACCTTACTTTCGTTATCAGCTCCACCAATAGCAGACTGATGTCCTTTGGCACCTGGAACTCTGTCCCGTTGCTTATTTGGAGATGCAACATGTCTCCTCGATGTGGCAGTGGTTCATCTTCCCCCGTGTTCTGCGTGTCGTCGCGAAGGTCGTCTCGTTGCGCGTTCTCCTCTTCATGTGCGTCCTCTTGATTCACTTCGGCGACTTCCTCGTATATGGCGTTCTGGTTGTGCACCGTGGGCTCATGGGACTGTGGTTGTTGGGCTCGCGGCGCCACCTGTACCGTCGTCTCCCTCAGTAGTTTCAATATCGGCTCGCTCTTCAGTACTGCCTCCAATGGGTGTACGTCCCATCTGGAGGTTTCTACTCGCGGTGGGTGGCGGCGCGGTGGCGGTCACAGTTACAGCGGTGGTGGCACAGAACACTCACACGACCTATTTCTACACGTCACGGTGACGGCGACTACTTTTGCGTGTCACGGCGAGAATCAATATGGCCACGCGCTCACGTTCGCAGCGGCGCGGCGGCTTCGTCTTCTTCTCCATCTGCATCTGGCTTGTTCCGCACGCCGCTATGTCGATCGCGATATGTGCAAGCACGCAAGATTCAAATCTCGCAACGTAGTATACGTGATTCTCGTAACTTATATCGGCGCCCGTTACAGCGTACGATAAAAACCTACAATTTACTGTTGGACGATCTCTTAACAATAGCATTAGTTTTTTAGACTTGAATATTAGTATCAATGAACATAGAAATATAATAACTAATTTGTATAGAAAACCTACATTTTCAGGTCGTTATCTCAATTTTAATTCACACCATCCGTTGAGTAACAAAATAGCGATTATATATTGCCTTGTCGATCGAGCAATAAACTTATCTCACCATACCTTTCATAAAAAAATATCTCATTTATTAAAGATGTTTTAATACAAAACGACTATCCTCCTGACTTAATAGATTTTTACATTAAGAAAAGGTAAAAAAATTAATTCTGTATTAGTTTGCACATGAAATTGTATGGATGATAATGTAATAATCATAAGTTTACCCTTCGTCAAAGAGATAGAAGGTTTTGTAAAACATTTTTTCTAAAGACTTAAGGTTAATGTTGGTTTTAGTATGAAAAACAAATTTAACAATATCATAGTTCTAGGCAAAGATAAAAATCTGAAATACAACAACTCTGATGTCATTTATAAAATAGATTGTAGTAATTGTAATGCCTCATATGTCGGGAGATTAGTAGATGTCTAAGCAGTAGAATTAAGGAACACTAAGAAAAGTACACCGATGAGGATAAGAATTCATCTTTGTTTATCCATAAAAAAGATAATAATCATGTCGTAGATTACCACAATGTTAAAATTTTAGTTACTGAATTGAACACTAGTAAAAGATTATTCACCGAATTCTTATACATACATTAAAAAAAAACTTTATGAACAAACAATTTGAAATCAGTAAATTACCAAAAGAATATAGTATATTGATACATAATTGTGAATTTTTATCCTCATAGTAGTAGCACAGTTGGTTTTTGTGGTGGATGTGTTTAATTCTATCCATGATAGAATTAAATTCACAAAAGAGGTCGAGTCAGATAATCAATTGAGTTTTTTAGATATTAGAGTCATTAGAGTTAATAATAATAGAGTGAAATTAGTAAAGAAAACCTACATAGACGGCTAGATTTTTAAAGGACCCCGCACACAATGTATGGGAAAAAATCATTCGGTCAAATTGAACGAAATTGAAAAAAGATAGATTTCTTCAGAACCTCAAGATCTATTTTTTCCAAAGTTTCGTTTAATTTGACCGGATGATTTTTTCCCATACATTGTGTGCGGGGTCCTTTTGATTCTCACCACCAATTCGGAAACAAGACAGGTGCGATCAAAGGTGTCATTGACAGAGCGATTAAATTGTCACATAAAGATTTTAGGAAAAAGAATTTAAATTTATCAGGAGGCTGATGAGGGTGCCAAACTAGGGTGCCAAACTAGCCACCGAAACGTCGTTGTTATATATTTTTAATAACAATAAATTGACTCGTAAACCAACCGTTACACAGTTATTTTAGAATTTAAATTTAGTTAGAGAAACATTTATTAAGAATAGTTATCCGACAAAATTTATCGATAAAATAATTGATGAGAGAGTGTGGGAAATTTATAATGGTGGATTGAAGAAGCGGGCAGATAATCAAATAAGGAATAGAAATGGAAAGAACGCATATTTTAGTTTACCATATGTTAGAGGTTTATCGGATAGGATTAGAAGGGTTTTTAGTAAACATAATATTCAAGTTTTCTTTAGAAACGATAATAATTTAGAAAGGTTATTTAGTAATTGTAAAGACCAGGATGATAAAGGTTTAAAATCGGGAGTATTTTATAAAATTAATTGTAGGGATTGTAATGGATGTTATATTGGTCAAACGGGTAGATATTTGAAGAAGAGAATATATGAACATCAATATAGTTTACGTAGTACAAATTTTACATCGGGTTTGAAAGAACATTGTTTAAATAGTTTGCATTCTTTCGATTTTGGGAGTGTGGATATTTTGGAACAAGGGATTAAGAATAAATATAAGAGGGAAAGCCTTGAAAGTATTCACATTCTAAGGAATCGGAATAATGTAAATTTAATGGTAGAGTCAAGTAAATTAGATAACATTTATCATTCTTTATTAATTTAAGTGAGAATGGAAAGTTGGAGAGGGGAAGGTGGATGGTGGTGGGGGTAAGAGGAAACAGGTATGGGTACATAAGGAGATGTATCGCGGGTTTCATTTCAGTCACTGATAGTTTCCTCTGCAACATGTTTTGACTTCGTATTTCTAACAATACTCTTGTAAGTTTTATTGCGGTTATTTTAACTAATTGTTTGAAAAATCGTCTCGTGTATTAATGTATTATTAAAAAATCATATTGTGTTATTAGATACCTGAGGAGGAGCATATTAATAAAATGCTTGAAACGTGGTAATTTATTAAATGGTGTTTTGTTATTTATAACCTTAACAAAATTTCCACCTGTTTGGTAGTAACAAGGCCATTAGATGCAATAATTTGATCAAAAGTTGTGGCCATTATGGAAAAGTTATTTTACCTCCTTTATCAGAGTATAACGAAGATTTGAAAAAACTTTTGTATGATAAAAAATTTAAAGAATTAATCGGTTATTACAATAATAAATACTCATTTGCGAGTTTCAATGCTACCGTAATCAACAATAAGAATAAAGGAGTTTATAATTTGAAAATTCAAGGCCAAGTTTGTCATACATCTCCAACTTCAGTTATTGTTGAACCTAATCAACAACCTCAAAATGGTCAAATTTACATTTATGATGAACATACAGCAAATCACTTAAGATTGAAAAATAACAAAGCATTATTAGAAGAACATTTCACAGTATTAAATAGAATATTAAATGATAATCCATATGCAAAAAAATACAAACATTTATATGAATTATTAAAAAATACACAATTCCCTCAATACAAGTTATATTTTTTTCGAAATTTAAAATTGAACCAAAATGTTTATAATGAACCAAAAACTGCGGAATGTGCCGCTTTAATTATTTCAAGAGAAGGAGAAATTCCACCATCTTTTGATTTGTGTATTTATCCAAGAAATCCGTATATCAGTCCATCACATATTTTTACAAATAAATTATCTCATCACTTGGATCCGATGGTATTTCCTATTTTATTTCCTTCAGGAGACTTAGGATGGAATCCCGATTTAAATCAAAATTCAAAAAGTCATAAAAGATTGACTGCTTTGCAATATTATTCAAACCGAATTGCTTATCGCCCAGGACAAATTTTTAGTCTAATTTTATATAGTGGACGATTGACTCAACAATACATAATACATGCATATATCGTCATAGAAAGTACAAGACTAGATTACTTTAGACGTAATGAAGACCAATTAAGTGTTGAATGTTATCAAAGGTTATTAGATCATGTTGGAAAAAAATGCTTGAAATAACTCAAAAAATTTCGAGAACAAAGAACGTTTGGGACATCTTTTAATTTTACCCTCAACTCATATTGGTAGTCCTAGACATATGCATCAATTGTATCAAGATACAATGGCTATAAATAGAGCTGTTCGAAGACCTGATTTACTTGTTACTGTAACATGTAATCCAAATTAGCCAGAACTTAAGAGAGTATTTTCAAACTTCCCTCAAGGAACCACATGTAATGATATTCCTAATATAACAGCAAGATTATTTAATACCAAATTTTTGAAATGAAAATGAAAAATCTTTATAAATATATTCATAAAGGTTTTGACAAAGCATATGTAAGTGTAGCAAAAAAAAAATTCTGGTACAGATCATTGTGAAGTTTTTGATGAAATAACTGATTATCTTAAGATATGTTAGTCCAATAGAAGCAGCATGGAGGATAGAGGAATTACCGTTGTCAGAAAGGCCACACACGATTGTTCGTTTAGCTATTCACACGGAAAATCAACAGAGTATATATATATTAAAGAACATAAAGAAGTTGAAGCTTTAAAAATAATAATACAACTCTGACGGCGTGGTTTCAATTAAATTTACATAATGTAGAAGCAAGAAAAATTAAATATTCTAATATACCAAAGTATTATTTATTCAATTCATTTAAAAAAGTATGGCAAAAAAGAAAAATATTTTCGATCTATTGGTAGAATGAATAGTGTCAGTCCTAAGGATATAGAACGATTCCATTTAAAGTTGATATTAAATCGTGTAAAAGGAGCATATGTTTTGCAGATTTAAAAAAGTTCGAAAATGTATCCTACAAAAGTTTTAAAGAAACAGCAATTGCAATGGAATTAGTGAAAAATGATAATGAAATTTTCAATATTTTTGAAGAAGCGAGTTCCATTATGATGCCAAAAGAATTCAGAAAATTTTTTGCTTGGTTTCTTATTAATGATAATATTTCTTTTGCCTGTAAACTTTGGGAATCTTTCAAAAAATATTTTTATGAAGATTTCAAAGATAATAATCAAGAGCATCAAGCATTAAAAGAAATTGATGAAATTTTAAAAGGTGAAAATTTTTCATGCTCTGCTCAATACCTTTTGCTGGAAAATTATTGATTTTAGGAGGTGATTTTAGGAGGTGATTTTAGGAGGTGATTTTAGGAGGTGATTTTAGACAAATTTTGCCATTATTGAAAGATGGATGTAGAATCAGTATAATTAATGAATCTATTAAATGTTCTGATTTGTGGCCTAAATTTAAAATTTTAAAGTTAACTAAAAATATGTGATCCAATAAAGCAAAATTTTCAAAATTCTTGTTAGAAATTGGTGACGGACACGTATCGTGTTTATCAATATCTGAAAAATGGAAAGTCGACAATATATATGAGAAAATTTATGGTTCAAATATAGACAAGGAAGATTTATCAGATAGGGCAATTTTATCTGGTCACAATCAAGATATTTTTAAATTGAATAATGAAGTACTTAAAAAAATAAAGTCAACAGAGAAAATTTATTATAGTACTGATTATGCTAAATCAAAAGGAGTAGATCAAAGTGATGAAGATGTTCAATTAAATTATTCAATAGAATATTTAATTTCTTTAAAATTTCCGGTGCTACCATTTCATGAATTAGTATTAAAGCCCAATGCCATTGTTATGTTCATAAGGAACATTAGTATTAACGATGAATTGTGTAATGGTACAAGATTAAAAATTTTAGAATTACACAAGTACAATATAAAAGCCATGATTGTAACTGGTTATAACAAAGGACAAGTAGCTTACATGCCTAAAATAACTTTAAATTCAGGAGAATCATCGTCTTTATCTTTTATATTATATCGAAAAAAATTTCCTATCGTCTTAGCCTTCGCGATAACTATTAACAAATCACAAAGTCAAAGCTTCAATAAATTTGGAATATATTTCAACTCGCATTTGAGACTGGCATAAAGAAATAAGTGTATAGAATATGCTTTGCTCGAGCTGCTTTCAAGTCGCCTTTATTTTAACTATAAAATTGATTTTTATATGCACTATTTACTTTCATTAGATTGGAGAAATTCCAGTTACGACACTTCGTCGCTGGCGAAGGTTACAAGCCCTATTAAATGATGATAGAGTGAATAATTTTGGGATTAATGACGATAATAATGATCTAAACGAGTTAATGGAAGATGAGGTAAATTTTTCGACATTTCAATATCATATACTAGTACATATACTAAAAATTTCATTATCTCATTAAAGAGAATAATTAAAACATTGAACATTCAAAAAAGAAATAAATAAATAAATAAATAATAGTGTTGAATACGCTAGAATGATAACGAAAAATACATTTTATTATAGGAATTTAAAAATTACGAAAATGAAATTAGCGACAATGAAGAGAGCGGTAGTGAACCTTCTGCTTCCCCGATTGCTGATGATTATATAATCCAATCCGAAAATCAGAACATATCAGATAGTGAATCGTCTTCTGATTTTAGTTTTTCACTTGATGAAGAAAACACAGATGACCAGTTTAACAAAACAGTGCATGCATATACCGAGTAAACTGTTGCTGAAGGTGTACATATAAAATTCTTGATTATTATTTGAAGACTAATTAATTAAAAAAGGATTGTATTTACTTTTAGACGTTATCGATTTTTTCCTACCGAAACCACATAATCTGCCGAAAACGAAATACTTTTTAATGAAATTTATAGATTCACTTTTCCCAGATAGCAAAGACATTTTACAAAAACATCGTACGTGGGAAAACTGCGATGAGTATTTAGGAGTTTGGGTTACAAAATCCTCAATAATGGTGTGTGCTAGCTGCACAAGTACGAAAGTAAATGGCCTTTTTGTTCAATATAATTTAAAAATGGAATTAAAAAATGCCTTTGAATTCAGAAATCTAAAAATGTTGATTCATCTATTTGAACAAGATAATTTTGTAAGTAAAGATTTTCTATGTGATATTACGTCAAATGTAAAATATCAAGACTTAAAAAAAGAAATGATACCAGATAAATATGATCATTGCTTACTCTGAAATACGGATGGCGTGCCTGTATCAAACAGATCTAATGGAAAGCTGTGGCTCGTTCAAGCGCAAGTAGTAAATATATCACAGGAAAATCGAAGAAATTTCCAATTTGTGTGTGATATTTATTACAGTACCATTAAAAATGCAAATCTGAAATCATTTTTAATGCCTTTTGCTGAATCATTACGAAATTTATACTGTGAAGGAATTACTTGGTTTGATCGAGAAAAGAATATTATGAGACACAGTACTGTTACAACTCCTATCGCCACATTAGATGCTCCTGCACGAGCCGTAACATAAAATGTGATGCAGTATAATGGAGAATCCGGATGCACGTTTTGTGAACATGAAGGATGACTTGTGAAACAGGACTAGGATTTAATCGAGTCTATCCTGCATCATTAGATTACAACCCTCCACTTCGTACAAGGGAAAAGATGTATTTGCAAGCTCGAAAAGTAATCAACGAAAATTTAGTACACATAAAAGGAGTAAAGGGTCCTTCTACAATTACTTTGATACCATCTTTTAATGTTGCTGAATCTTTCGTGCCCGATTATATGCATTCGATCTTACTTGGTGTAGCCCGAATGCTTTTTCAATTGTGGTTCAACCCTTCTTACAAAGACTGCCCTTTTTATGTGAAAAAATCACTACGTAATGAAATCGATACAGAATTATCGGAAATTTATCCTCCCGATTATATTATGAGAACGCCAAGAACTTTAAAAAATCTTAAATTTTGGAAAGCATGCGAGATAAGGGAATGTCTGCTGACTTATTTCCCAATCATATTAAAGGATAAACTTCGCAGAACTTTTTACTTTTTATTTATTCTTAGTCTATGGAACCAGATTACTATTGGGAAATAGGATTCATTTGCGCGAATTAGAAGTAGCTGATTGTCTATTGAATTTATTTTCTATAAAAGTGGAAGAATTATACAGCCTTGAGAAATGTTCTTTTAATAATCACCAATTGTCACACAGAGGACGTTGTGTACTTCTATGGGGCCCTCTTTCATCCTGGTCAGCTTTCGATTTTGAAGATGGCAATGGGTATATTAAAAGAAAAACTCATGGCTCTAATAAATTAGATATGGAAATTGCTAACAAATTAAAAATAATGAATGCCCATAAAATATTGAAATGCAAATTAAACGTTCCTAAAAATGGAGAGGCATTACAATGTTACCCGTTAGCAAAAGCTAAAATTCTTAATTTAACTGAAAACGAAAGGCCAATGATTGAACGCTTTTGTATGATACATAATTTAAATTTAAATAATATTAGACTATATTTGCGAATAAAAATGAATACAGAAATCATAACTTCTGAAGTATACGCACGTCAGAAAAAAAGGAATAACTTTGATATCGAATTAAACGATGATTCACTTGGAAAAATGAAGTATTTTTTCCTCATATAAAAAAAATTATTTGCAGTCACACAAAAACTTGAAATTGATGTTCAATCAAAAAAATTTCCTTATCTAGACTAAATATAGATTTTTCAAAGTATTTTATGCCATTTCGAGAAACATACACAATTGAAATAGTACCTGTAAGTAATATAGTAAAAAAAATTGATACGTGTAAAAAATTTTTTGTGTCTACCTGCAAGTATGCATGAGAAAATAAATATTCACGATTAAAATAAATAAATTTCCATCTTTTTAATGTACATTTTAGAAAGATATCATATAATATATAATATATATATACATATATATAGATTTTATAAAAATGTTATATGGTGTATAAAGTTTTTATAGAACCATTTGTTTATAAAAGTATTATAAAAATTATATATAACTTATTATATATAATTTATATAGAAACTTTATAAAATTGTTTTGCGTGGGGCATAATTTCATTTTTAATTCAATTCTACCTACTTGATAAAAGATGAATGCTATTTAAAGTTACATGAGATGCCAGAAATGCATCGCAGAAGTAGATTCAGCAATTCTTACATGCCTTTTGATGAAATCCTAAACAACATCATCTCAAAGTAAATATTAAACACAGTGGCCTGCGAATACACCTGCTAGATCAGACAGGTGGCCTTTATATTGTTGGAGTAATATCTATTCTTTTTTAAAAATTCAAATATTAGTATTTACAATTAAATACTTATCCTCAGAAAATCTTAAATTCAATATAGTATCAGTGTTTTTATAGGCATGTGCTATAAGAGCTATATTTGCAGTATATAGGGCACTGAATATTGATGTAAGAGAGCATGGTTAAGTAATAAATCTGAGTGTGTAAAAATTACAATAAGAACTTATAAAAAAGAACATTTTAATCCCTGAAAGTCAGTTTGAATGTAGTAGATATTTAACAATGATACGGCTTATCCATTAACTACTACACTCAACTGACGTTTAGAGGTTATAGTCAATTTTCCATAATTATGACACATTTGCAGATTTATTACTCAATCGTGCCTTCTTAAAGTAAATGTAAATGCCATATATATATATATATTGCATACATGCTTACTATAATAGATCTATAGATCAATTATATGTGCTAAAATTTGAAACTTGATAAGAAAATACATCCAGTTTCTGCAATGTAAAGGCTACTTTCAAATTTAGTAAATGCATTCACCATTCAGGGGGGCCCATATTTACATTAAGGTGGTGTGTTTTAGTTTGTAATCCATAAGAGCTATTTTAAAGCTGATTTTATACTCTTTAGGATTAAACCACATCCCATCAAAATAAATATTAAACACAGAGGCCTGTAAGTCCATCTGCTAAAGGACCCCGCACACAATGTATGGAAAATAATCATTCGGTCAAATTGGATCAAACTTGGGGAAAAGATAGATCTTGAGGTCCTGAACAAAAGTTCTCATGGGCAAAACCCCCCAAAATTTGACCGAATGATTTTTTCCCATACATTGTGTGCGGGGTCCTTTGACAGGTGACTTTAGTAGTATCTACCTTTTTTCAAATTTCAAATTAGATAATTATGGTGCTTTGTAAGAGTGGCTTTCAGATTTAATAGTCAAACAGCTGCGAATTTCTCCCGGGTATATTATAATAATAACCTTCTTTATTATGTAAACTTTTGAAAACAACTGATTTTTTCAAATCCTAAAATAATTATCTTTTCAAATATAATATACCTGCAGCTTTATCAGTGTTTAGGGTGCCCCTGATTTTTTTCTGTAATTTCTAATTGCAACTGAGTCAGTGATAGGTAACCTGACGTACTGATTGAATTTCTTCTGCAATAAGCTATAGTTTAGGTAATTAGCGAATATGCGAGTAAAAAAAAGAAAGTCTTACAATAGAACTGAACTTGGAAAAACTTGCTCTTTACTGGTCACAAAAAATTTCCCGTGCACACATTTCTAGAATATTGTGCATTTAAAAATTGTTGAAGCTTTTATAAATTAGTAATTACGAGACCGAAATAACTTTGTAACTCGTAAAATCAAACTTATACCCAACCAGTTTTTTGAAGTCCGCTTGTAAATTATAAAACTAACCTAGAAAAAAATTTAGAGCATAATCCTGTATCCTATGTCCAGAACATTCGACACTTTCCCTCATTTTATTACTTTTTGAAAAATTGTAACACGTAAATGAGCGCTGCAGCCGTTGATTTCTCTTCAGAAAAAAGGCCTCAGTTTTTTTTTAAACTGTACTTTAAGCCATACTTTAAGCCATACTTTCAGCCAGAGACAGGCATTATTCGTCCGCAAAAATTTTATTCGAATAAAAATTTCATTTCGGTAAATATTAAATGTAATGAGTTTCGTATAAAAAATAGACCTTGAGACTTGTTTTGAAAAATATTCGAAAATTTATTTGTCGAATACTTTTTTCGGATAATCAAATATTTTTTTAAAAGTCTTATCAGACAATTTTATGAATTTTTAACATATCAGCACGTAACAGAAATCACATATAAAAATGAGAATGCTGGTAAGAAATTAGAAAATTATGTACGGGCACAGCCTGCATTTATAGTTGATAAATAGTTAATAAATTGCAAATAATAATCGTATCATCTTTAAAATACACTACATAAATGAACCGATCTTCAAAATAATATATCTAAATTTCTTTGTGGTCAATTTTGTAGAGAAATGTCAAAATTGTAGAGAATCGAAAAAATAACTTTTCTCGATTCTCTACAATTTTTCTTTTTCTCATGTCGATGTCGCGTTATAATATCATTTGCGCAATAATTATTTCCGCGCGCGCGAGTCAGTACTTTGGGTTCTGGTCAGTACTTCCAGCGCCTGGCCAGCTGCATGTCAATGACGCGCTTCGCGTGGATGACGCAAAAGTTCATGTTCTCGAAGCAGCCGACGAGGTAAGCCCCGCTGGCCTCCTGGGGCGTCATGACAGGCCGAGCTCTGAAAGCGCAAGTCGGTCTTGCAGTTCTAGATTATTTCGCGTACTAGGCGCTGAAAGGGCAACTAACAGATGAGCTTCGTACTCTTCTGGTAGCGCCGGATCTCGCGGAGGGTGACGGTTCCCGGCATGTAGCGGTAAGACATCTTCACGCCTCTGTTTGCCATCGTACTCTTTCGGGCGCCCGTGCAAAATAAATTACGTTTGGCATAAATTTGGGTAACGTTCATGTTTGGTAGTGCTTCTCTCAAACTTGCCCAATAAGACTCTGCCAAACATCTGATTTTTATGCTTATTGTTTAACTAAAGTTTTGCGGAACTTTTGCAGAACTTTTGGAGAAGTGTGTTCAAAGTTCGAATTTTTCAACTTATTATTTTGCCCAAGTTACGCGTAAATTTCGCAGAAGCTTGCCGAAAGTTTAGCAATACTTTGGGGAAACTTCTGCGAAACTTACACGTAGCTCCAGCAGAATAATAAGTGGAAAAATTCGAACTTTGGACATACTTCGGCAGAACTTCCGTGAACCTTCAACAAAATAATAATTGGACAAATTCGATCTTTGGATTCATTTCTGCGAAACTTCCGCGTAACTTCAGCTAAATAATAAACATAAAAAACCAAAGTTTGGCATAGTCTCATTGGGCAAGTTTGAGAGAAGCACTGTTAAACATGAACGTTACCCAAACTTGTGCCAAACGTAATTTATTTTGCGCGGGCGCCCGAAAGAGTACGACAGTAACTGGAGGTGTGAAGAAATCTTACTGCTACAGGCCGGGAATCGTCGTCCTCCGCGAGATCCGGCGCTACGAGAAGAGCACGGAGCTCATCTGTTAGATGCCCTTCCAGAGTCTTGTTCGCGAAATAGCCCAGGACTGCAAGATCGACTTGCGCTTTCAGAGCTGGGCCTGTCATGACGCTTCAGGAGGCCAGCGGGGCCTACCTCGTCGGCGTCTTCGAGAACACTAACTTTTGCGCCATCCACGCGAAGCGCGTCATCAACATCAAGCTGGCCGCCATCAACATCCGCGGGGAACGAGCCTAACTTAACGTTTTGTTTTTAAATTGACGCTGACTTAGAAAAAATCATAATTTCCACTCACAGTATCCCCATTCTACCTGAAAATAATTCACGAATCACTCAGGCAATACTCTCGATTCGCTAATCTCTTGTGCGATTACACGAAAAATCAAAGCCCCTCTAAACAAGAACAAAAACCCGAAGTACTGACTCGCGCTCGCGTCTGTGGCATACTCGTTACAACTTATAATTATTGCGCAAATGACATTATAATGCGACATCTACATGAGAAAAAGAAAAATTGTAGAGAAACGGGAAAATTCATTTTTTCGATTCTCTACAATTTTGACATTTCGAAATTTTTATTCGAAAAAATATTTGTGTTACAATTTTTCTAATATTTGATTATTCAAAAAAAGTATTCGAGGAATAAAATTTCGAATATTTTTCAAAACAAGTTTAACGTCTAGTTCTCATACGAAATGTGTTTATAACACAAAATTCTCTCATTACATATAATATTTACCGAAATAAAATTTTTATTCGAATAAAATTTTGCGGACGAATAATGCCTATCTCTGCTTTCAGCCATACTTTAAGCCATACTATCAGCGACACTTTAAGCTACACTGTCAGCCACACTTTAACCCATACTTTCAGCCATACTTCCAGCCATACTTTAACCCATACTTTCAGCCATACTTCCAGCCAAACTTTAAGTCATACCTTAACGAATACTTTCAACCATACTTTCAGCCATACTTTCAGCCATACTTTGAGCCATACTTTCAGCCATACTTCCAGCCATACTTTAAGCCATACATTTAGCCAGAATTCCTATTACAAAAATAGGATTGAGTTCTTAGTAGCAAATAGATTTTTCCATCCCGTACCTCAAAGCCAGGGCGTGATACTTTTTTCCGCATTTTCGCCAAACTCTTTTAAAACTAAAATAATAGAATATTAATATATAGGAAAAATATTGGGAAAATATTGGAAATATGTTGGTAATATTCCGAATATATGTTGCGAATGAAGAAAGGAAATTTTGAGAAACAATATTAATATTATATTAATATCTGAATCTGATGCTATGGTGTATGTTTCGCAATAATTCACCTGAAATTTGGACTAACATTGTAAAAATTAATTTTTGATAAGAAGGATTGCCTAAGTTTAGGTAAACTTTTGCCAAATATGCACGAGAAAGAAAGTAAAAGACGTCTATGCCTCTCGTATATCTTGCGAGCTTAGAATTGTATAATTGTCGTTTCAAAATTTCAATATATTAAATATATTCCCAATACCGCGTGACCCAAACTATCCTGACATGGGATTTTCTCCCCGACAAATTGCGAAGGTTGGAAAGGCGGTGAGTCTAAGGGTTTTGGGACTCGAGGAACACAATAGGCAGTAAAAATTGACGTAGCACAAAAAGTAAAAAAAGATAGCAGAATTATCTTTTCCAAAAATATTTAAGGTTCGGTTTTTATGTTCAGTTATCAAAGTTCATTATGTTTAAAGACCATACCACCTTTGGCCGACCTCGATGTCGTGATTAATCAATTTTTAATTGAATATTAAAAATCAGCTTTGTCGGCCAAACAGGCGAATTGCTAGACGTTCGAGGAACGGAAATTAAGAGAACGGAGTCGTTTGAATAAACGGACTTTTGTTAGCAAGCGGCAACTTCATGACGCGACGGGCGCTTTTTGATATAGTCATAGCTACTTCCAGCTTATGGAATATTCACGAAGTTTCATTAAATCCTTAAAAATTGCTTGATATAATGAATGGCATTCTATTTCTATTCACCAGTGTGTTATTCATCAAACTATGGGGTATGTTGCGGGTTATGTCAGTGGCAATGTTTACAAATGCTGTCTGTTCGCGAAATGCCCAACAGATGGCGCCTCTGTCGTGCACGTACTATCGTCTTGCCGTATTAGCCGACCAGTCTACTCACCATTACAGCGTTAATGCTGATAACAAAATCGAGGAAAAAAGCCAAATGAGCTTTATTCATTCATTCTCAAGATTACTGACAGATATTTTTCACTGCATTTGTCTATGAGGCCATATGACCCTCACGTATTTCGCGAGTCATTGCGCCCGCTTACAAGCAGTACACGATTATGTCTCATCGTTTAAACTCAGTATTGATTAATTATGTAAAAAGTGGTAGTTTGCACACGTAAATGCGTGCGCAAACTCGAATTTTGCACACGATGATAAGAAAATGGATTATTTTAAGTCAGCGCGGATAAAAAATAGTATATTACGCACCTATAGAGTAAAAGTAGAGAATGTCCCAGAGCGCATGTAAATTGTCACCCGAGCCGAAGGCGAGGGTGCCAAATATGCGATCTGAGCCATTCTTTATTTTCTTCCATGGTGCGCATACTATTTTTCACCATATCCTGGCCGAAAGTACCACTTTCGCTCCCGGTCCAAAAACGCGAATGTGGTATTTTCAGCCCGGGTATGGTGAAAAATCGTATACGCAACACGGGGGTAAACAGGGCCACCCCAGAGCACATGTTTGCCGCCCTTGCCTTCGGCTTGGGTGTCAATTTACACGTGCTCTGGGCTGACCAACTCTTTACCTCCCCAGTTGAGTAATATACTATTTTGCCTGGCGATGCCGAAAATACATCCTTCGCGATCGGGCACCGGGAACATAACTGGTACTTTCGGCCCGATAGGTAAAAATATACATTTGCACTCACTGAGAAAAATTTAATATACAAGACGTTCTAGTGCTAATACTGCGTATACACCAAGGGGACTACTTGAGTATAGCAACATCGTTGCGCTTGACTCAACTGCGTATACTCTCGTTATGGTAGCTGTGCTGCCCCGTGAGTGCCGCGCGCAAGAGCTAAGCTTCGGCATTTGGAACATCGGCGTTGCGACCACGCTTTACGCTGCTACGCTCTGGTCGCCCTCTCACTGTATAAGCGCTGCACGAGATCTCGTACAGCTTATGCAAGAAATCAACAGAATTAAGCCCAATTGTATTACTACATTGAAACGGCAGCCGTCCTGTCTTCATGTAGCAGCGGCCCGAAATCGGAAAAGTAATGCTATACGTAAGCACCGTGCAAGAATAGCTTGGTAAATAAGAAAGCACCCTTACAACCTTGTGCGGCTGGTTTACTAACTGTTTCTCAGAGGAGTTTCTGTGAAGTTCTCGTTTGGCACATCTTTCCATAAAGCTGGCTAACGAATCTTCCCGTAACTTTGAAATGTACGCCATATCTATGGCACGAAATTTACTAAAACTTCATATGAACTTTTATGTACACTTTCCTATTCACCGAGATTTAGGTTACCTAAAGTGCTTCTCACTAGGCCCCTCAAGATTTGAAAAAGGAGTCCGGTAGAAACCAAAGCTGCACCAATTGATTCATCATTTAAAAACAATATTAAGTTTGACTGCTTTTCTTAGAACTTTATGTATGCATTTTGTTCGTTTTATAGAAACCATTTTTACTTTGTTATTATGAAGTGTGTAAATCACATTAACTTGATTTTATTGATAATTTTTTATTTTTTAAACGTGGATAAAAGCTTTTGGTTTGCTATCTACTTAATCTTGATAGCAAGATCTGAGTTTCATAGAATCAGATAAACAGTCAAATAAATTTACATTTAAGGCAAGAAACACTTACACACTTACTAAAAAATAAATGATGCATCTATTGGGCTGAAACTGTTCATATATAACCAAAGTTGCGAATAAAAATTTATGTTACTATCTGTCATGAATGGAGACTCGCTAATTTTTTTGAAAAGTTTTATATTGGAAAAGTACTTTGTAGCTTACGAAACAAGTTAACTATTATAGTTGCAAATATTGTAAACAGTTTATTTCATCAAAAATTTCATACTACAAACCGCTGCTAATTCATTGGCAAGTAGCTTCCTCCAAATTAATGTATCGTTCCTATATGCAAAGTTTACGATATAATAAATGTGAAACCATGTTATAAGTGTGGTAGATTGGGTCATAATGGCCAAAGGTGTAAGAACAGCCCAACCTGTTTAAAATGTGCGGGAACGCATCTAACAGAAAAGTGCACATCAGAGAAACAGTGCTGCGTCAACTGTAGCTTCTCAAATAAGACATTTGGAAACGACTATAATACTGGTCATGTTACCACTGACAGACAAGAATGCAAAATTTTGAATGCTAAGGTAAACAAGGCTATGAACACTACTGAATATATAATAAAACCTGACTTACCGAGATACCTCGGTAAGGTAGATAACATCAAGAAACGGACGCAAGAGTTAACTAAATCACCAACTGCATTACAAACTCAGGTGGGCGGAACTGAATTAATACTGGCAAAACCCAGGCTTGGAAGTTCGTCTTCACTTACATCGATAACAACAAGATCTAGATTCTACTCACAACAAGACCTCAGCCTGAGTTCGCCTACCAAAAATACGCAAGAGGGATCAACAAACTTTTAATTTAAGTGATACAAACTTTGGCAGTGAGATTGAAAATTTTAAAAAAGCTCTATTGCAAAAGTGTTAATAGGAAACATGAACTAAAAAATAAATTAAAAAATATATATAATAAACAAATGTATACATATTGTTTTACTTGCGTTAAGTTTTGAGAATTCTATTGACAATATTAAATGTTTAAGGTTTAAATATTTAATACTTAGTATATAAGCTTTAGTGTATAAGTATAGTCTTAAGTATTCATGTACCAGCCCTCGTACAGGTAGTTAATATCTATCTCTGAGGACTTTACTCTATGTAATTTTGTTCTGGTTTAATAAATAAATAAATAAAATAAAAATATATGTATAGTATATATTTTAAATATAAAATATGTTTATTCATTACACTTTTTTTTACAATGATTTAATAATTCATTAATATTTAAAAAATTTAATATTTTTTTTTTATTATTGAAGTTATTTGTTATTTGACACTTATTTTATTTAAAAAAACCGCTGCCAATTCATTGGCCCGTGACTTCCTCAAACTTAATTTGCTTATTCCTTTAATGACTTTTTAATAACAAAATTTATAATTTTGCAACAATTTATGACATAATTATAATTAAATTCATTTATGAAAATTAAAAAGTATTAATTTTTAAATTATGTATAAAATATGAATAAAATAATCGGTCTGATTTTTTTTTAAATTATGTGTGAAAAATAAATAAAATAATTGATTGTAATATTATTATCAAAACCTTTCAAAATTCCTAAATAACCTTTACTGCAAATTATATTTTCTTTGTGAAATTTCACACATAGGGTATATGTCTAGTAGTCGGCTGTCCGTATTTGTGTGCTCTTTCTGCAATTTCTGATCTAAGAAAAAGGTTCTAACCTTCAAAATAATAAATGGCTATTACAAAACAAAAGCAGGTACAAAGCGCATAGCGCATGTCATTTCCATTTTCTAGTATACATAAATATGTTCTCGAATAATTACGATTTTAAAAGAGGGCTAAAATAGTTTTAATCTCAAATATCTCTGAAATTCATAAACGAATTCTTATACCCTAAGAATTCTTCTAATAAATCATATACAAACTCTACATCTCCACCAAATTTCAAAGAAATTAAAACAATATTAATGTAGTTATATTGTGCGACAACAAAGGAAGTCATTTTCAAAAATACTAAAATTTTAAATATCAAATATCTCAAAAAATAACCATATAATCTGGACGAAATTTTACACAGGTATTGCCTATATCGCATACAAAATAGTGTATAAATTTCAAGCTGATGCATGAAGTAGTCATTGAGAAATTACGATTTTGAAAAAAAACCGCAAAAGAATTTTAACCTTAAATATCTCTAAAAATCATGAAACAATTCTTTTATCTAAAGGTCTTATACGATAATATATAGACTCTATATTTCCACAAAATTTCACCATGATTAAACCAATTTTTATTTTCTCTAGTTATCATGCGACAAAGAAAATAACTTTGTAAAATATGAAGATTTCCAAAATCAAATATCTCAAAAAGTAATCGTACGATCTTGATGAAAATTCGCACACATATTATCTGTATCACATACAAAATTGTCTATAAATTTAGAGCTGATACATGGAGCCGTTCTCGAGAAATTACGATTTGAAGAAAAGTTTAAAAAAATGTTAACCTCAAATATTTCTGAAATTTCTGGATCAATCATTTTGCCCAAAGAACTCGACCGAGAGATATTCAAAACCTACCTCTAAAATGTATTTCAAAGCGATTAAGTCAACTTTAATCCCGTAATTGTTGGACATACAAAACTCATTTTTTTCACATTTCAATTTTTTTCTCAAATCTAGTCGACAAAATGAATTCAGATTTTTACAGATTATAGCTATTTATATTCTGCACTATCATGATTTTTCTTAAGAATATTGACCGTTTAGTTTAGAAGTTATAAGCTATTAAAAAAAAAACACGTTTTTGTTAATAACAAAAGAACCGTGATAGCTAGAGAAATTTTTTTTTTTAGAAAATATAGGTATTTTAATGCGCGTTCGAATACTATCCATTCGATTCAAATATCTCGATCTTATCATTAAAAAAAAGCAAAAATCAATTTTGAGAAAATCGAAAATTCAAAATAAAACCAAAACGCATCGGCGAATCAAAAAACGAGTTTTTGACTTACCATCACACAAAGAAAACAAAAAAAATGAGGCCTGTCCGGTCAAAATCGATCGAGTAGAAACTGAAATGCAGGCGTACACACACACACATACACACACACACACACACACACACACACACACACACGCACACGCACACGCACGCACGCACGCACGCACGCACACGTACACACGCACACACGCACGCACGCACATCCATACAGACATTTTTCAAAAATCATGTATTATGATTTCTGATACCTCGAAAAACAATTATAACATGTTTTTACAATAACTCAAAAAATGACTGTCACAAAGCTTCCTCTAGGAGGAAGCAAAAATTAATATTCAAAATGTACAGATAAAATAATAAATTAATATTTTGTTTAATATTTATCGGATGAACATCGGGCGAACGAACCATCGCTTCTGACAGCGATACAGCTACTTTATTATTATTTATTACTTAAAAATTAAAGACAATACTTAGTACACTAGGAATAATACTAAAAGAATTCTATCTTAATTAGGGCAATTGTAATTTATTGTTGAAGTTGACTAATCGGCGCTCGCGTTGTGCCGGCAAAAAATTCATCGCTGGTAAGTATAATACATGTGGAGCGGCGGCGCGGGGAGAGGCGAAGGAAGAGACTAGCGTGCGAACTTTTAAACATTGCGCGAGCGCCGAGCGGGCCGATGAAACTGACGGCGATGCAGCTACAACGACAAAAGTACGGCGCGCGGTATCGAAAAGAGCTTGTTAGCACAAAAAGGGCGTGATGATGCGCACGATTATTTGTTTACGATGTACTGTAACCGGGTGTAAGATCTGAGAATACGAAAAATAAGCGTTGATATCAGGCTTCGATCCCGGGCCGCCGGGACGATAACCGTGTGTCTTTATCGACGGCTGAACGGAAGAAGAATGTATCTCAGCGCGCGGATGTAAAACGACGTATCTCGGCGCAAGGATGAAGAACGGCGCATCTCGGCGCTCTTACGGCCAGTACACGGCCAATATATATCAACCAGAATGCTGGTAATGACTAGCTGATATCCATGATCCATTATAGTAGTAATCATCGATGATGTTAAAATAATCATATTAATCGAGAAATGAAAATGAAAGCTTAAAGTTAATTTTATAAAACCAAAAAACCAGCCAAATGTGTCACAATATGAAAGTACTTTTAAAACAAATAAATACGCAAAACTTGCGGTAAATAAACAAGCAATGAGAACAGATGATAAATCAGAAAGTCCAACACATGCGCATCAGACATCCCAGTAATTAATATTGATTAAATAGGATTTCAATGAACTATAAGATTTAGATAAGAAATAAAATGTGATGTATGCACCATAGAAGCTAAATCACAAATACCGAGGTAAAATAAGAGAATTAATCAATAGCTGTTATTATTATTTATGAATTAAAAATTAAAGAATATTCCTATAGTATACTACCTTTTAAAAATAAGAGAATTCATTTATCTCTAAAATTTGTAATTAACAGTAAATGAACAGTGAAAATAAAAATGCGAAGGAGAGTTAAATACCCGTGAGGGCAGTACCCGTGGTCAATACAACATTTAAGAGCCGGGACACGGGGCCTTTTCCAGCTTTTTCTTAGTCTGGAATGTTTGAACTTTTTGGAAAATTATGATATGTAAATGTGCGTTGCAGCTATCGATTTCTGTTCAGAAAAAAGGCTCGAGGAAAAAAATAAAAAAATTTTTAAAGAAATACTGGAGACGTGGCTCATAGTAAACAGGAACTGTAAATAAATTTATTGATCAGAAACGAAATAAGTCTCACAGAAAGTCATAATCTGTAGAAAGATGTACTATACTGCACGTGACATAAACTATAGCGTCGCGGAATCACCTTTCTAGCAAATTGTGCAATCGAAAAAAAGGTTCTGACTTTAATGGTTGTGTATTGGGTATCTATTTAATATTTATATAAAGTTTTTTCTAAGATAAGTGTAAAAATTAAATTTTTTTAAAACTTTGGTCGAAATGATCCTAATCTTCAATGAACTTTAATGTATGTAGATCATAAGAAGTCAATTTGTAAGAAAAACTTTCGCGAAAGGTAAATCAAATTAATTCGTATTTCCAGATTAAAAAAAAAATTAATATCAATTAAATTTCCATTACAAAAATTATGACTCATGGATGGCTAAGCAGAATAAGTTTCTATCTCGGCGTCAGCTAAAGCCATACTTTGAGCTATGTTTGAAGCCATACTTTGAGCTATGTTTGAAGCCATACTTTAAGCCATACTCTAATCCGTACATTCAGCCATACTTTAAGCCATACTTTCAACTATACATACTTTAAGCCATACTTTCAGTCATACTTAAGCCAGAGTTGCAATTACAAAAATGGGATCGAGTTTTTACTCACAATATATTGTCATGATATTGCTAATATATTGCCAATATATTACCAATATATTCCCTATATATTCCCTATATATTCCCAATATAAGGTAAAGTCGGTAGTAGTGGGGCAGTTTTGAACATACTTTTTTTTAATCTTTTCTATTGCCAAAACTGAGCATAATATATGAAAACTGATTACCTCAGCTGATGGCTCATATCTCACGATTTATTTTAAGTAAAAAATGCTGTCTTTCCTTGCTGGTGTATTAAAATAATCGCACTAAAAGAAAATAACTATCAACTGGTGTAGTGGGTCACGGTAACTTATTTGGAACCAGTAGTGGGATGCCGTTGGAACCCAGTGGTGGGACAATACTTTTTAAACTTGTCCCACTACTACGGTATGTGAATTAAGAGGCACCTTAAGTGTGACAAAATTTTCGCCATGCTCACTTCTGAAACATAACCTCAAGAAATTTGTATCTTGTCATACATTAATTTAAGAAGTAAATAAACACAATAACAAAGTGACTACATAGTTAACATCATAAAGAATACTGATGAATTAATGCTGTTATCGTCTCAACTGTTTATTGTAGTTTTTTCTGTTGTCCCACTACTGGTGCTAAAATTGTCTTTGTCCCAGTACTCCCTCCTTTACCTCAGTGCTAATAAGTTATCACTGTGTAAAAACAGTAATAATGACTTAAAGTACAGCTAAAAGAAAGGCTGAAACAATGGCTTAAGGTAGCTCCAGCGGTCTAGTAGACCTAAAACTATGAAAATTTTTTACAAAAATTCATTTACACATTCCAATCTGAAAACTGATATGACAGGAAGCAGAGTTCTTAACATAACGGAAAATATTTTTGTTAAAAAATTTCCAATATTGCAAAAGTATATTTTGTCCATTAAAATAAAAAATTCAATAAGAAATACAAATCTTTTTTGTTTTTGATTCAATTTTAATTTGCAAGGTCTCATTTTCTTCCTTGTTAAATTTCAGGAGGAGTCAACGATATGAAAATTGAAAAATTTTCAAAACCTGCAAAGTTATATGCAATTGTTTGTAGATTTGTCACTGAATTTTATAAACAATTGCATATAACTTTGCAGGTTTTGAAATTTTTTCAATTTTGATATCGTTGACTCCCCCTGAAATTTAATAAGGAAGAAAATGCGACCTTGCAAATTAAAGTTGAATGAAAAACAAAAAAGATTTGTATTTCTTATTGAATTTTTTTTTAATGGACAAAATATACTTTTGTAAAATTGGAAATTTTCTAACAAAAATATTTTCCGTTATGTTAAGAACTCTGCTTCCTGTCATATCAGTTTTCAGATTGGAATGTGTAAATGAGTTTTTGTAAAAAATGTTCATAGCTTTAGGTCTATTAGACCGCTGGAGCCACCTTAAAGTCTGGTTTCACTTGGTCGGTATTGGTGCTCTAAAACCAGAACACTAGACACTTTCCTGCTTTTTAACAAACATGATAGCTTCAACTTTTTGAAAAATAATCTGACGGGAAAGCACGTCACAGCATCGATTGCTATAGAAAAAATAGACCTAACATCTGACTAGCTGGTCAGAAGTTAATTAATCGCTATAAGCCTTGCTAAATATCTCGCTGAAAGTCTCGTCAGAAGTCTTCCTTAAAGTCTGTCCTAAATATCTCGCTCGAAGTCTCGCTCAAAGTCTCGCTTAAAGTCCCGTTCAAAGTCTCGCTCAAAGTCTTGCTAGAATTCTCGTTTAAAGTCTGATCTAAATGTCTTACTCAATAACTCACTGAAAGTCTGCTCTTAATTAATCACTATAAGTCATTCTAAATGTCTCGCTGAAAGTCTCGTTAGACCTCTGCTAAGACGCTAATTATCGAGAATTCTAGCGAGTAATTAAAGCCAGATATTCAGTGAGCCTTCTAGCAAGACATTAAGGACCTTTAAACTAGGTTGCTAGCGACACATTAGCGAGACTTTGAGCGAGACATTTGGCGAGAATTTATGTAACACTTTGAGTGAGACATTTGGTGAGACATTTAGCGAGACTTTATGCAAGACTTTATGCGAGGCTTGGAGCAAGACTATGAGTGAGACTTAGTGAGACTTTTAGCGAGGCTTTTAGCGGCACTTTGAGCGAGACTTATTGCGAGATATTTAGCGACACCATTTGCGAGTATTAGAGCGAGACATATGGCGAGACTTTGAGCGAGACATTTGGCGAGAATTTATGTGAGACTGAGCGTGACATTTGGTGAGACTTTATGCGAGACTTCGAGCAATACTATGAGCGAGACTTTTAGCGAGACGTTTAGCGGCACGTTTTGTGATATATTTAGCGAGACTTAGAGCTAGACATATGGCAAGGCTTTATGCGAGACTCTGAGCGAGACATTTGGCGATACTTTATGCGAGACTTTGAGCGAGACATATGGTGAGACTAAATGCGAGACTTTCAGTAAGACTTTGAGGGAGATTTTTACCGAGACATTTAGTGAGACTCTATGCGAGACTTGGAGCAATACTATGAGCGAGACCTTTAGAGAGGCTTTTGGCGACACTTTGAGCGAGACTTTTGGCGAGATATTTAGCGAGACTTTGTGCAAGACTTTTCGCGGGACTTTGAGTAGGACTTTGAGCGAGACTTTTTGCGAGACATTTGGCGAGAATTTATGCTAGACTTTGAACGAGACATTTGGTGAGATTGTATGCGACACTTTCAGCAAGACTTTGAGGGAGACCTTCACCGAAACATTTAGCGAGACTTTATGCGGGACTTGGGGCAAGACTATGAGTTAGACTTTTAGCGAGACTTTGAGCGGCACTTTGAGCGAGAGTTTTTGCGAGACTTTGAGCCGGACTTAGGCTGAAATGAAGCTAAACTTGATATAACGTTTTTAGTAAGTAAAGCTTACAATTTATAATTTTTTCCCCAAATTTTGGTGTAACTTAACCTCAACTTCATATAAAGTTTCTCCTAAGTAAAGCGTAAAAATTAAATTATTTTATCCAAACTTAGGCTGAAATGAAGCTAAACTTGATATACGGGTTTTAGTAAGTAAAGCTTATAATTTATAATTTTTTCCCCAAACTTTGGCGCAACTCAACCTCAACTTCATATAAAGTTTTTCATAAATAAAGCTTATAATTTATCATTTTTTTCCAAACTTTGACGAAACTTAACCTCAACTACATATAAAGTTTTCTTTAAGTTAAGTTATAATTATCAATACCTGTGGTGACTAAGAGTACCTCCAAATGAAGAATAACGACAGTCTGCCGCGTCGGAAATGTTGCCATGAAGCGTTTTCCACCCACGCAAGGTGTTATAAAAATGACCTTGACCGACTTATTTCTACAAGGCTAACCCTTTTATTCTGAAATAGTTTAATGTTTAAACTAACAAAAAAAAATAGTCTGCCGTTCAATCAATGTTGCTAAGCCTTTGCAGACGCAATGGAAAGCACGTTATCCCGAGCGTAGCCGCTGCGCCAATCCACTATAAGTCGATGAGAATAATTGTATATACCGGTGTTAAATTAAAATATACAAAGCAGTTTTTTCGTCTACAAGTAATTTACATTAAGTTTTATTAAATAAACGTCATCTGCTGTCGATACAATGTGGCTAAGGCGTCGGCAGACGTGGTTAAAGTCGACGCGCGGGAAATTGATTTGCAAGTTTTTTGAATAATTTTGAAATTATTTGATGTGAATTAGTATGATTTTATTATTCAGAAAATGTTAATGTTTTATATATTTTTGTAAATTAAATAACTGAAATATTAGACTAGAGCATATTTTAATTTTAAATGTTTTAAAGGTAAAACCGAGCAGTTCGTGTTATTGGATTCCCGCCAAGTTTTATACCTGCTCCGAATATGGTATAGTTAGTGTTATTTTCGGATTCAGCGTGTGCACGTATGTGCGCGTGTGTGGACGCGTGCACGTACGCGCGCGCGTGCGTGTGTGTGTGTGTGTGTGTGTGTGTGTGTACGCGTGCGTGCGTGCGTGCGTGCGTGCGTGTATATATGTGTGTGTGAGGCCGATTTAAATTTCGTATTAGTCGAGGCGCGCGCAGATTCATGAACATATTTGATGCGAGCGACAAAAACGAGAGAGGGGAACAGAAGGTAGAGGTTGTTGCGGAACAATGCGTATGTTTGCGTGTATGTGTGTGTCCCTTCTCCACCTGTAATAAAGGTTTGTAGTATGCATGTATTACAGTGGAGCTAGTGTTTGTGTATGCTGGAGTGGGAAATGATCCGGCCGGGCGATGGATTGTCGAATTTGATATCGTCAATCCTCGTTACGGAGCGATAGAGGAAACAACTCTTGCACTTTCCAATAGTTTTCGTGTGACTTGATTTTAGGCGGCACGAAAGCTATTAGGAGACTTGATTTGGTGCCTTAGCTTTTTGAATACATTTCACGTGAAGGAGAAATTGTTGAAAAATAAAGTTAACCAAATTTGTAATTAAATTAGATTGGTTTAATAAAAAATCAGTAGATTGTTTTTTTTTTTTATAAATAATTTCGTAGTACAAAATTATTTATCCTAAAAGACCGTTACTCCTAAAGTCTTTCCTTGATCCTGTGGAACATATTTAAAAGAGATTTTAAATATTATGACTTAAATAATACGTTACAACATAAAGCTTATTTTGAAGTTGTGCAAGTGCAATTATATATTTGGTCGCATAATGTTAAGTATTTGAAAAATAAATAAGAAAAATATGGAAAAATCGATTTTTTTTTGTCGCCGAGGTTCGGATATCGGTCGGAAGTAAGCCTATTTTCTGAAAGGTCTTGAAATTTCTTATCTACCTATATTTTTTTCGGCCCGATCGGATATTATTAAGTCGGTTAAAAAAAATAAAGAAAAATATGAAAAAATCGAAAATAATTTTTTTTTGCTCTGGGTTTGGATACCCGTCTGAAGTAGGCCCATTTTCTGAAAGGTCTTGAAATTTCCTATCTACCCATATTTTTTTCGGCCAGATCGAATATTATTAGGTCGATTAAAAGAATTAAAAAAAATATGGAAAAATCGAAAATAATTGTTTTGGCTCTGGGTTTGGATATCGGTCAGAAGTAAGCCCATTTTCTGAAAGGCCTTGAAATTTCCTATCTACCCACATTTTCTTTCTACTAGAGCCGGCGCTGCGCTCTGCCGCTGCTGCCAACTGCTGCCCGCGAACTACCGGCTGCTCGCTATGACCTAGCATTACCAGCGTAGCCGGTCTTTTCCGTACAACGCCGTTGGGTATAACCTCCAAGCGGCTGATGAGATAATTACTCCCGCTACCGATATTCCTGTAGGAGGCAGGGCCTGCGACTAGCTGCAGCTGCTGAAAACGGTAGAGGGCGGTATTCGGGAAACATGCATAGGTTAGGCACGCTAAATAAAAGGCGTGACTCGACTGCTAAGATAAAAATAAAAGGGGTTTATTTAAACCAAGTTGATCGCGCTAAGGGGCACGAACCCGGACAATAATCATTACAGTGGAGTACGCGCAGGCCGAGACAATAAAACGCACGCACGCTCGTGGCTGCTGATTGGCGTCGGCAACAATTATCTCGCGGTGACAAGAGGGACGCGCATATAATTAAGGCGAACTTACGTTCGCGGGCTGTCCAGCCATAGCCGCTATCTCTCTCGCTGTTCTTTTGCTGCACGCGCGCTTCCGCTGCAAGGAGGGGCTGGGATGGAGCAAGCCTCACTGTCCCCGTTCTTCTTGGATAGGCCATCTCTCTCCCTCTCACGCTTTCTCGCTATTGGTGGCGGCGCTCCGGCGGTCACGGTTGCAGCGGTGGAGGCGCGGTACACTCTCTCTTTCTCCGCCTCTTACACAAAACGCGTGGGGGGCACTCGGGACTAGTTTTCCGTGTTACGGCGAGAATCAACATGGCCGCGGCGTCCCTTTCGCGGCTGCACCGCGTCTTCTTCTTTGTTGGCCTCGATCGCGCGCCGCGTGGCGTCCTACGAGGCATTCGACGTTCCGACACGCGAGATTCGAATCTCGCGACGCCGTATGCTCGGTTAACGCGACTCATATCGGCGCCCGTCACATTCCCCACCCAGATTTGGCGTACTCCGGATGCTAGATCGGTAAAAGGAAAGGAGATAGGGCGCAGAAATAAGTCGTCAAAGGCAAAGTAGGTGCGGATGTTGCTTTTATTTTTTGTTCTTTCTCTCCTACAGCTCTAAGCTGGTTTCCGCGGGTGGTTTGCACGACCTGTGCACCCGCGCGTGTCCTTCACGCCGGCTCTCCCGCAGGCCATGCAGTACTTTACCCGTGGAAGCGGGGGAAGGGCGGCTGCCCCTTCAGACCCTGCTTCGCGGCCCAGGTGCTCGTCGAGATCACGCTTGCGGCGCCGGGCCTCTTCCAGGCGGGCCCGCATCTCCGCGAACGCCGCCTCCTCGGCCAGTCGCTCGACCTGAGGGGGGCTAAGGTCGTCCCGTGGCGACGCCACCGGGACCCCTGTGCTGGCCCGGTCGGCCTCCTCCTGGCCTTCCTCCCACTCTTCCAGCAGCGGGCGCTCCCACGCGGCCTCCTCCAGCTTCTCCTGCTCCCTGGAGAGCCGTTTCTCTCGTAGGACGTGGGGTGCGGTTTGGGCGGTTCCCTCGACCGCCATGTCCAAGTCCAAACTGATGAAGCCCGCCAGGACCTACTCCACGGACTCCTCTGAAACCTCCAGCAGCTGCAACAAGGCAAAGGAAAATATGGTAAGGCTGGGGTGTTTGTAATAGGGGCACGGATGCGCCACGTCTAATCCTCGGCCGTGGCAGTAAGGAGGGAAAGTTACGGGGCTGTCCGAGCACGCCCGCGTCCCCGCGGTGATTTAGAAGGATCGGTTGGAGTGATCGAAGTCGGTCCAAGTTGGTCTACTACCACTGCTCGGGCTCCCGGGGGTCTTCCGCGTCCCCTCCGCGGTAGAGTCGAGGGGGGCGGCACACAGAGATTGGCTCGAGTGGATTTTGGACCTCTCCTCGAGCTCCTGGGGGCCTCCCGTGTCTCCTCGATGGGGGATCATCGGTAGGGGCGACATCTGGCAGATCGCTTGTCCGCGCAGCGTCCGAGTCATTCCCCTCCTTCGGCTCTTCGTGTTCCGTTGATTCGCTGTGGTAGGCTTTTAGCTGGTCGGCAGCCACTATCTCCTTTACCTGCCCGCCATCATCTACCAGCCGGTAAGACCCACGGGCGTCCGTAATCCAAAACGGACCGTCAAACTTCGCCCCTAATTTTGCCGCGATGCCCTTGGCGGCTGAGGAAATGGTGTGACTATGCTTCCACACTCTATCACCCGGTTTAAAAATCGGCTCACGCCGACCAGCGTCGTGGTACGCAGCTTGGAGGTCTTGAGCAGCCCCCACCTGCGACGCGGCTCGCTGCTATAGTTCGGGGAGGCGTCGAGGCGCTCCTTCCAGCGAGCCATGCTTTCCTGTTGAGCCCGGGTTTCTGCCGCCACCTCTTGCAGCCTACGCTGCGTGCCAGGGGGTTCGGGCTGCCTCCCATAGAGTAACAAGGCCGGGCTCATCCCGATGGAACTCTGCACAGCTGTATTCATGGCGAAGAGAAGTTCCGGAAGCTTCTCGTCCCATGGCGTGTGCGGGATTAGCCTGATGGTGGTAGGTTGGAGTGTTAGTGTGATGCACACCTCGCTCCTTCAGAAAGTTTTCCACGACATGGTTCTTAAACTCTGTGCCGTTATCAGAGAGGAAGACTTCCGGGCAGCCGAACCGGAGGAAGATCTTCCGACTTAGTTCCGATTCAGCTCCCCTATCACTGTCTTGGCGTTGGCCTTGCGTATTGGGGAGGCCTCCACCCACCTGGTAAAAAGGTCTTGGTGTACTAGGATGTACTCGAAGCCTATGGAGGTGCGAGTCAGGGGTCCAATAATGTCTCCAGCCACGACCTGCCATGGTCTCTCGACGACTCGGCGTCCCATGAGGCTGGCTGGAGCTCTCTGTTCCACTTTGGAACGCTGGCGCGTCTCGTAGTTACGCACCTACTCGTGCATTTCCGCATAGTAGCGCGGTCAGTAGTAGCGGAGCGCTACTCTGGCAAAGGTTTTCTCTCTGCCGAGATGTCCAGCGGTTGCATCATCGTGGCATTCCTGCGATCCTCTTCTGGCACGACGAGTTTCCAGGCATCTTCGTCATCGCCTAGGGTTGAGTCTACCTCCGGGTTGGGGCGGTACCAATAGAGATTGCCCGCGACGAGTTTGTACGTCGGGTACTCGTTGGGCTGCTCTTTGACGTCGGTGCACCATTCTTGATACCACGTGTCCTCGGTGTCAGTAAACCAGGACACCGCGGCCACCTTTAGACCTCCCTCGTCCTCATACATTCGAGAGAGGGTATCGGCCACGTAGTTCAAGGCGCCTTTACGATGTTGAATTGTAAACCGGTGGCCTTGCAGCTCCAACGCCCAACGAGCGAGCCGGCTCGTAGGGTTCTTCATTTGACAGAGCCACCGCAAGCTACTGTGGTCTGTCACGATTTTGAACTCGTACCCTTCGACGTAGGGGCCAAACTTCTGGATCGCCCATACGACCGCAAGGCACTCTCTCTCCGGCACGCTGTAATTCCGCTCGGCCGGTGAGCACACGGCTCGCGAACTCTATTACCCGCTCCTGCTCTTCCGACTCCGGAAGCAGTACGGTCCCTAGGTCCACGCCACTTGCGTCCGTCTGTATGATGAACAACCCGTTAGGGTCGGGGCGGTGCAGTACCGACGCGGTCATAATAATTGCCCGGAGCAGATCGAAAGCCTTCTGTTGCTCCTCCAGCCACTCGTACCTCTAATTCTTCTTGGTTAGGTTGGTGAGTGGCTCGGCGATGGTGGCATAATTCGGTATAAACCCCCTATATTAGGATGACGTGCCTAGGAACCGTCTTAGCGCCTTCAGGTTCGGTGGCACCGGGTAATTCTTAATGGGCTCGATCTTGGCCGGATTCGGCCTCGTGCCGTCCCGGTTGACCAGGGATCCCAGGTGCGCTAACTCCGACTTGCAAAACACGTACTTTACGGCGATCAGCGTCAGTCCAGCGGCTCCAAGTCGTTCTAGCACCATTCGCAAGCACTCCTTATGCTTCTCGAACGTTTCGGCGACGGTGATGATGTCGTTGAGGTATGCATACACGTACGGCTCGGGTCCGAGCACTTGGTCGATGAGCCGCTGGAAGGTAGCGGGCGCGTTCGTCAGACCATAGGGCATCCGCCGGAACTGGTGCAACCCCATTCCCGGCACCGTGAAGACGGTGATCGGACGCGCCTCTTCCGCTAGCGGTATCTGGTGATACGCGCTCTTGAGATCCATCATGAAGATGAACTTCGCCTTCCTCAGCTTCCGCAGAATATCTTGCATATTCGGCAGAGGATAGGGGTCGGGTTCGGTGACTGCGTTCACCTTACGCAAGTCGTTGCAAAACCGTCGCGTGCCATCACTCTTTTGCGTCATCACAACTGGGCTCGACCAACCTCTCTTGGAGGGCCCAATTTTCCCTTGAGTTAGCATCTCGCGCACCTGGCGGTGTATCTCCTCCTGCACCCTATCCGATACCGGATAGTGGCGCTGTTTGATTGGCCGAGCATTTTCCACATGGATCTCATGGTCCACGCCTTTGACGCATCCCAACCCTGGCGGAAGCTTGCCCAGGATATCGTCGACCATGACTTTCATCTCCTCTCGCTGAAAGTCTGTAGCGTCCTCGAGCCCAATGGCAGACGCAGTGCTACGTTCGGCGGTCAAGTTGGCTACCTCCCGATCGACATAGGCTTCCACCTCTTTGCACAAGAGCCTATCCGTATCCGGGTCAAGTACGGCCCTAAACGCCCGTACGAAGTTGACCCCTAGATAGCAGTCTGCGTCGAGCTGGGGCATAATGGCGACCCTTATGTCGCGTGTTATGCCAGCCACTGTGATCGGCAGGATCACGTGGCCTAACAGGGTGCTGTGGCTTCCGTCCGCTAGCCTTACCCCCTGCTTTTCGGACGCTACAAAGTCCCTTTCGAGCGCGGGCGCCAGTTGGAACCCGACGGTGCCCATGACCGTCGTAGATGCTCCTGGTTCCAACAGCGCTCGGAGATCGAACTCGCCGACCCCGATCCGCAGCCACCAATGTGTTTCTGCGGCGGGTGATGGGGTAGCCGAGGCCTCTCCTCGACTATCCTCGGGCGAGCAAGCCTCCTGCTCTAGCGTGCCCGGGTGGCTGTCGCCCGAGGCCACGGCGACCTCCCGTGTAGGGATCTCTGCCTGAGGGGCCGGGGGGGGGGAGCGGAATTGATCCCTTCTACGCGCCCCCATCGGCGTTTCCCGAGCCGTTCGGGCAAACGCAGGCGGTATGTTCGGGGAGGCCGCACGAGTTGCAACTCAGTGGCGGCCTCGGCTCCTTAGGGGGCCCGCCCTCGGAACTCGTGGGTGGCCGGAGGCTGTCCTGCGTCTTCTCGCCCTGATTTGGTTCCAGAGGCTTCCCGGACCCGTCCCGACCTGGGGGTCGGTGGCCTCGCCCTCTACGCGAACCCGACGGGGACGTTTACCCAGAGCTCCCTACTCTAGGGTTCCCCATGTCCGCAAGGCTCTGCTTCAGAACTCTCCGAAGCATCTCCTCCAAGCTCTCCTGCTTGGGGCCCCGCGCTTCTTCCACCCTGTTCATTGTTCCCTTTCAACTTGTGCGACATCTCGCACGGAGGGGAAGGCTTGTACGCCATTTCTGGCAACAAGGTGTCTGCTAGCGGTGACGGCGATAGATAGGCCTTGGTAACCCAAGGTTTGCTCGGCATCTACTGCCTGGACGAGCAGCTCCTTGACGGTGCGGAAGTCCGATCTCCGCACCATCGCTTGCAACCGCGGTTCATGGTTACGATGGAGCTGGTCCAGCTGATTTTCCAGGCTGGAGGTGATATTTTCCTCATAATCGCTATGAGGCACGTGATGTAGTCCCTCACGGCCTCGTCCACCCCTTGCGTGCGGCTGTTGGCTTCTGCCACTAGCCGCTGCTGGTATCTTCTGCTCGTGCCGTACCAGCGTCGCGCAGCCGTCACAAATTCTTGCCACCTGGTCCACTTTTCCTTCTCGTTTCTGTACCACGTGGCGACCGTGTCGGTGAAGAGTTCCGATAGTGATGGTAACACCTCTTATTCTGTCAAATTGGCCAGGACTCTGCAATCCTCGAGCCTCGCCAAGAATACGTCTATACTCTGGCTCTTCGCGCCAGAGAAGCGTATTTGCCACTTCCGCACTATTTGGCCGGTGTCTCTCGAGTGATATAACCCCGACCTCGAGAAATTGGCCGTCGTTCCTGGTGTGGAGTAGTTGGGCAGCTCGTACTTCTCGCCGGATTTCGGCGATTACCTCCCTCCCAGGCTGGGTTTACGGCCCGTAAATGTGCCTGGTCTCTAGAGCGAGCTGGCGGTGGCGAAAGCTGCCTACGATCCCATGCTTCGTTCTGATCTGTGGTCGTGAACGTGTATTCAAATCGTACATTCAGTCCTGGCCTGGTGTCCGCTATCTGTGTGCTGGACGCTGTTTGTCGCTGGTTGTCCAGTCTATGCTCCAGCGACCTTACTTTTGTCAACAGCCCTGCTATGTGGATGTTGTACGCTGCTTGTCGCTGGTGGTCTGCTGCTAGCGTCTCCTCCAGCGACTTCACTTTCGTTATTAGCTCCACTAATAGCAGGCTGACGTCTTTCGGCACCTGGAACTCTGTTCCGTCTCTTCCTTGGAGAAGCAGCATATCTCCTTGCCGTGGTGATTCATCCGCTCGCGCGTCCTGTGTGCCGTCGTAAAGGCCCTTTTGTTGCCAATGATCTTCTTGATATGCATCTTCCTGGTGCAATTGCACGGTTTCTTCAGGAACGGCGTTCTGGTCGCGCGCCATGGGTTCTTGGGGGTGTGGGTGTTGGGCTCGTGACGCTGTTTCTGCCGTCGTCTCCCTCATTATTTTCAATATCGGCTCACTCTTCAGTACCACCTCCAGTGGGTGCACTTCCCATCCGGAGGTTTCTATGAAGGTGCCGTCGTCTTCCATGAGGAGTTTGCCCAGGTGACTTGTTCTCTGTGTCTTTCGCCGGGTGATCGCATCTCCCGGCCCCACAGGCTCTTCCGAAGTCTTCTGGGCAATACATTCCCAACACCCACTTAATTAGTCTGTCCAGATTTTTTAACACCGTGCCATGGCGCCTTATCTCCAGTTGCGCCAGGCAGTAATCAATCTCACTCTGCGTGAGAGAGTACCCCAGTCTTCTACGGCTTTGCGGATGTGATACTCCATCTCAGTGTCGTTCGCAATATTTGTGTCTGCGCAAAGGGATTTCTTGTTCAACTACGTGCAACTTAGGAGTGCTTTTGCACTGCCAGTGGTATCCTTCACAAGGTACCTACTGGATTACCATTGGTTAAAGAAGTATCGATTTTTCAACTGGTGGCTTGGTCTTCGCACGCTAGACCGAGGTAAACTCGCTTTTACCCACTTGCCTGGAGGTTATGTCGCTTTTTATGTGTTGCGCAACCGTCTATCCACTTTTATCGCAATGCGCAACCGTAGTTGTGACTTGCGCTAAGATGCGTAAACGATTTCGCGGGGTTTTATGCCTTCTTTGCAAATTGCTAACCAAGTATACACGAGACCCGAAAGTTAGTAAGCGCGCAAAACAATTTGGCACACGAGCAAGCGATTCCCGGGCAAAAAACGGAAACCCGTGATTTCCGCTCTCTGTGCATGCGCGGCACTAAAATCACTATATGTATCGGTATCGCCAACGCATGCACAAACGATTCCGCGCGGAAAAACGAAAATCCAATTTTTCGACCTTGTGCGCATGCGCAAAACCGAAATTATTGTATGCGCCCACCTCCTCGTGGGATGAGCAAACGAATTCGCGATAGTAATTTTTCACTTCTAACTTTCGGTTTCTGCGCATGCGCGGACCTAAAATTACCGCGCGCGCACTCTAGGCTATTTCCTGCGCAGACGTTTACGCGAATTGCCCCTTAAATGCGAAATTTTCGCAAAAATTCCAATATTTGGCAATTGGTTTTAGAATCCGTTACTTTACTCCCCGGCGTGCAAGTGTATTGACAAACAAAGACATTCAACGCTAAAACTTATTTTAAACAATGGTTTATCAATATTATAGTATAATAAATAAACAATAAATAATTGCTACCTAATTTCTTTGTTGTCCACACTAACAAGAAGAGGGTTTCAACTGCGAGAAACGGCTTTTAGTGGGCATTGGAGAGTCGATTTCTGGTACCCAAATGAAGCTCAGTGATCATATTTCCGTCAAATGGGCTCTTTTTCTTGAGATATGGGCAATTTAATCTCAAATATCGTCTATTTCCTTAAAAAAATGATGTCTCTTCTATTGAGTGTCACATTGCAAATATTTAAGATACGAAAACGAGAAAGAGAAATTATACAATCGGACAGTCACAGCTAAAATTTAAGCCCTGATTCATTAAAAAATATTGATCTTTCAGGAAGGTACAATCAATCAAAGATAGGGTACGAAAATGGTTAAAAATACGATCCATTTAATCGGTTAAAATCAAGACAAATTTTTAACCATTTTCGTACCCTATTTTTGATTGCTTGTAACTTCCTGAAAACTCAATTTTTTTTAATGAATCAGGGCTTAAATTTTAGCTGCTACTGTCTACTTTTATAATTTTTTTTGTATCTTAAATACTTGCAATGTGACAGTCAATAGAAAAGACATCATTTTTTGACGAAATAGACGATATTTGAAATTAAATTGCCCATATCTCAAGAAAAAAGGCCTATTTGACGGAAATGTGACCACCGGGCTCAATTTTTAGGTACCGGAAATCGACTCTCCAATGTCTGCTAAAATCCGATTCCCGCAGCTGAAACCCTCTCCTTGTAAGTACTTCAACAAATGCTCGGGCTTCACAAGCAATGTTCCTCACTAAGTACGTGCAGGCCGGCTTATTTCCTCCAAGCAAGCTTAGGAACAATCAGTTGGTTACCCTTGTACACACTATACACTTTTGTAATAATTAATTATCACCGCGATAATTAATTATTCGCAACGCGCGTCTCGACCTGTTCAAAAAAATCTAATTATTCCCTAACCTATGCTTTCCAACACGTTAAGGGCGCCAGTTGTAACGGGGTGCAGTTAGGGAGAGGGTATTAATCCCTCTCAAGGGTTCGCGGGGTAATATACGTGCGTATTCTACGCCCGGGCGACTCACCGTTGTAGTATTACCTGTAGTCCGGCAGAAGCGCCTCGGCACAGGTTCCGAACATGCGAGCCCGGCTTTTATTGTAGAAAGCCTAGGCCACTTTCTACTAGAGCCGGTGCTGCGCTCTGCCGCTGCTGCCAACTGCTGCCCGCGAACTACTGGCTGCTCGCTATGACCTAGCGTTACCAGCGTAGCCGGTCTTTTCCGTACAACGCCGTTGGGTATAACCTCCAAGCGGCTGATGAGATACTTACTCCCGCTACCGATGCTCTTCTAGGAGGCAGGGCCAGCGACTAGCTGCAGCTGCTGAAAAGTGTAGAGGGCGGTATTCGGGAAACATGCATAGGTTAGGCGCGCTAAATAAAAGGCGTGACTCGACTGCTAAGATAAAAATAAAAGGGGTTTATTTAAACCAAGTTGATCGCGCTAAGGGGACGAACCCGGACAATAAGCATTACACTGGAGTACGCGCAGGCCGAGACGATAAAACGCACGCACGCTCGCGGCCACTGATTCGCGGCGGCAACAATTATCTCTCGCGGTGACAAGAGGGATGCGCATATAATTAAGGCGGGCTTACGCTCGCGGGCTGGCCAGCCATATCCGCTATCTCTCTCTCGCACTTCTTCTGCTGCACGCGCGCTCCCGCTGCAAGGAGGGACGGGGATGGAGCAAGCCTCACTGTCCCCGTCCTTCTTGGATAGGCCGTCTCTCACGCTCTCTCGCTATTGGTGGCGGCGCTCTGGCGGTCACGGTTGCAGCGGTGGAGGCGCGGCACACTTTCTGTTTCTCGTCCTTTTACACAAAACGCGCGGCGGGCACTCGGGCAGCCCAGAAGGCGCACAGTAAGGCTGACCAGCGGGTTTCTAGTTAACCGAGACGGCAGAAGGCCGAATCCGGCCAAGGTAGAGCCGATTAAGAATTATCCGACGCCGAAGAATCTGAAAGATCTTCGAAAATTCCAAGGCATGGCCTCCTGGTACCGGAGATTCATTCCCGACTACGCCACGATCGCCGAGCCCCTCACGCGACTCACGAGGAAGAATGAGAAGTTCGAGTGGCTCGACGAGCAGCAAAGTGCTTTTGAGCTGCTCAAAGCAATGATCATCGTCGCACCGACGCTGCAACGGCCAGACCCAAACAGCCTGTTTGTCGTGCAGACAGATGCGAGCGACGTCGGCCTCGGCGCTGTATTGCTCCAGGAAGTGGGCGACGTCGAGAGAGTTCTCGAGTTCGCGAGCCGGGTTCTGACGCGGAGCGTAATTACAGCATGACCGAGAGGGAATGCCTTGCGGTAGTGTGGGCGATAGGGAAATTCCGCCCATACATCGATGGCTATGAATTCAAAGTGGCGACAGACCACAGCAGCTTGCGGTGGCTCTGTCAAATGAAAAACCCCACGAGCAGACTGGCTCGGTGGGCGTTAGAGCTGCAAGGGCATAAGTTTAGCATCGAGCACTGGAAAGGGGACCTGAACTACGTGGCTGATGCCCTCTCCCGCATGTATGAGGGAGAGGAGGACCCGGAGGTGGCCGCCGTATCCTGGTCAACGGACACGGAGGACATGTGGTACCAGGAGTGGAGCGCCAAGGTCCGGGAGCAGCCTAACGAGTACTCGACTTACAAGCTCGTAGCCGGCAACTTGTACCGCTACCGCCCTAACCAGGAGGTAGAAACAACCCTCGGCGACGACGATGATGCATGGAAACTGGTAGTACCTGAAGAGCACCGTCGCGAGGTGCTACAAGAATGCCACGACGACGCCACCGCTGGACACTTCGGCAGGGAAAAGACATTCGCCAGAGTAGCGTTGCGCTACTACTGACTGCGCTATTACGCCGAGACGCAGGAATACCTGCGGAACTGCGAAACGTGTCAGCGATTTAAGGTTGAACAGAGAGCTCCCGCCGGCCTCATGGGGCGACGCGTCGTCGAGAGGCCATGGCAGGTCGTGGCGAGGGACATTATCGGACCGCTGCCCCGCACCTCTAAAGGCTTTGAGTACATCATCGTATTCCAAGGCCTTTTTTCCCGGTGGGTGGAGGCCACGCCGATACGCAAGGCAAACGCGAAGACGGTGATAGGTGAACTGGACCGGAAGGTATTCCTCCGGTTCGGTTGTCCCGAGGTGTTCCTCTCTGACAACGGCACCGAGTTCAAGAACCGGTCCTAGAAGACTTCTTGGGCGAGAGAGGTGTGCATCACACCAATACTCCCACCTACCATCCGCAGGCTAATGCGGTGCAGCGCGCAAACCGTACCTTAAAGACGCTGGTCGCCTCTTATCTCAAGGAGCGGCACACTACATGGGACGAGAAGCTTCCGGAACTTCTCTTCGCCATGAACACGGCCGCGCAGCTCTACCGGAGTAAGCCCTGCCCTGTTGCTTTACGGCAGGCAACCAGAGCCCCCTGGCACGCAGCGTAGGCTGCAAGAGGTGGCGGCAGAAGCCCCGGCTCAGGAAGAAAGTTTGGCTCGCTGGAAGGAGCGCCTCGACGCCCTTCTAGATCTACATCGACGCGCCGCCTCGAGGGCTAGCGCGGCTCAAGACCGCCAAGCCAGCTACTACGATGCAGGCAGGCGAGAGCCAACCTTCAAACCGGGCGATAGGGTCTGGAAACGTGGCCACACGCTCTCCTCGGCCGCGAAAGGCATCACGGCCAAACTAGCCCCGAAATTCGAAGGACCGTACTGGATTACGGCCGTACTGAGCTCCAACACCTACCGATTGGTGGGTGAAGGTGGCCAGGTCGAGGAGATCGCGGCCGCAGACCAGCTCAAGCCCTACCACGGCGAGTCGCCCGCGCCTGCGGAAGCAGGCCCAGACGGCGACTCAGAACCAACCCTCCCGAGGGAGTTGCCTGTTTCTCATGAGACAGGAGCAATCCCCAAAAGGCCACGGGGAAGACCTCCGAGGTCGCGGCCCGTGGCTCCGGCTTCTGCCGAACCACCCCCGGCAGGGCAGGGGGCCGCGTGCACCCCTCGCAGGGGGCGCGGCAGGCCTCGGAGGCAACCGTAGCGTCGCGACCCGGCGCATCGGCCCGCGTCGGCCTACGAGCCACCTGCGTGCGTTCCGCAGACCTCGTATCACCAGGAGTCTAACCTGAGATCTCTATTTACAGATGCTGCAGATCCCGAAGGAAGCCCTCGAAGAGGCGATGGCCGCCCTTATCACCCTCGGCTTGGGTGAAGCCGTCGAGGGTGTGGCCCAGGCGGCCATCCACGTGGTAGGCCAGCGTCGCCTCGCCAGGGAGGAGGAGGCCAGGGAGCGGCTCCAAGAAGGCGCCAGCCTCGAGGAGCTGAGCAGCGACGAGGAGGAGGTCACCTGCGCCAGCGTTGGCGTGTCGCGGAGCGCCCCGGCAGAGGAGCCCACAACGGCCCCTGCTGGCGTGATCCCGGCCCGGTAAAGACGAGAGATATCATGTTTGGCAACCTACTGCCAATCCCCACTGATCCCGTGCTCGACCCTCCCCCCAAAGCGTGCTACAACTGTTGGCAAGAGGGTCACTCATGCCTCCGGTGTCCGCGCCCTGCCAGCGTTTATTGCCACAATTGTGGCCGGCGGGGCGCGGACCTGACAGTGTGTCCCCGGTGCTGGGTGGCCCATCGGGACTATATCAGAGAGCGCTACGGGAGGGAGGGTCCGCGACCCTCATCTTCCCACTGCCAAGGTAGTGGGGCGACGGCGGCGGCTGACCTGGAGGTGGAGAGTCGCCCGGTGGAAGCTGCCGCCGCCGTTGTATCGCCCCCCCCCAGTCTTACGAAGACCGCGCGAGAGCCGGAGAGTCCCGCCGTGTCCGAGGCCTCCGGGGTCTTGCGCCTTCCAGTTGGAGAACCCGCCGGCTTCGGTGGCCTCGGTGGCAGTGGTCCCATCTGTGCCGGAGCAGCAGAGGCGGAGAGATCGTCCACTCCAAGGGGGACGCCCTAATAGCCCGGAGAAGCAAGCAAGGGCGATCCCAGCCGGTCTGACCGTCGCTCAGACGCTACAGCTGGTAGATCGCCTAAGCGACCTCCCCCTGGAGGTTAGGAGCGCCGTCCTCCTGGGGATTTTCGGGCGGCAAGGTGTAGAGAGAGAGAGGACGGAAGAGAAAGAGTGAAGAGAGGGAGGGTAGAAGAGTGTAGAGGAGAGTGTAGAAAGTAGGGCAAGATGTGGAGAGTTTGAGTGGAGTAGGAAGGGAGCGTGGAGAGAGGAGAAAGAGCCGAGGCTGGCGTAAAGGGAAGGGCGGTATCCATAGCGCCATCCGTGGAGAAAGGAGAGGGAGAGAGGTCGATCCTTCGACCAACCCTGAGCAACGCCGTGGAGACAGAGCGAAAGAAGTCTTATAGGGGGGCCGTCGTTCCCCGGTAAGTATCTTATTTCCTTTCAATGTTCCACGCCCGGGTGACCGACAAGAGAGAGAGAAAGAGAGAGAAGACCGGGAGCTAGTATGAGCGGAACACTCGGGGTGTGTTCCGTCCTAGGAGGGGGGAGTTTGTGACGTGGTAAGTCGTCACCATTGCTTTTTCTCTCTCTCAAGCTGCGTTGGTGGGGCACAACCGTATAAGACGTCATTATTGATTTTTCGGAATCTTTCTCTCTGTTTCGGTTATGTTTATCCCGGCGGGTATTGTGGCGGAGGAGAGTGAGGCCGAGAAGAAAGAGGAAATTCAAGCATCGCGGTGGGCCCGCAGGCACGCAAGTATATCAGAGATAAGCCATAGTCGCGCGGAGCGTGTTCGAATTTCGCGCGACTCCGTGCGACCGCGGAGTTGGAGAGCGAGATGGCAGCACCTCGAGGGTGAGTGTGCGCGGCCGCGCGTTGCTACAGCGGGGAGGCGCTCCGCTGACAGGCACGGCCGGGAGAGAGATAGGAGAGCCACGTGCGAAGCACGAGTAGCGCCGATCTGGCGATGCAACCCGTGGAACGCCTGCGCATGTGCGGGGGTAAGGGATACGGCGCGCGCGGAAAAGATCGGCATTGCCGAGTGAGCAGTGGAAGAGAGAGTGTGTGCGCGAGAGAGAGCCCGAGGAAGAAGAAGTGAGAGCAGTGCGAGAGAGGGTAACAACGAGAGACGACGACGTGGAGGAGACGACCAAGGTGAACCGGAGGACCAGATCGGACGGCTGCAGGAGGAGAGCGACGGTCGCGGAGAGGAGAGAAAGAGAGCGAGAGCAAGAGGGGTCATCGTCGAGGTAAGGGGGGACGCGGTTTGAGAGATAGATAGATAAATAGATATCCTTTATTTACCAGAATGGCAAAATTTTAAAATACAAAATAGATTAATATTAAAATACAAAATACTTGGAAAGTTCCGGCACCAGTCTCCGTGCTCACCTTGGGGATGTTAAGTTCCCGCAGCTCTCCTTTAGCAGAGGGCCTGGGCGTATGCTTTTCGAAAAAATCCGCTAAGTAACCAGGCTCACACATCCGAGTAATTTTATAGAGTAAGAGGGCTGTAAAATACAGCCTGCGTGAGTCCGTTCGAAGCCAGTCCAGCCGTTTCCGATAGGGGGTAATATGTTCATCCCCCTTAACCCCCAAAATATACTTCACACATGTATTACTCAATCTCTGTAGTCGGGACCTTTGTTCGTTCGTCGCGTTCAGACACACTACTGTGCAGTAATCAAGATGCGGTTGGACTAAAGTCTCGACTAGTCTTTTGCGAAGCGTCTCATTGGTGCATGCCCTGATGAACCTCAGGCTGTATAGGACTTTATTTACTGTGTTAGTAATCGCGTCAATCTGAGATTTCCACGTTAATTTACTGTCCAGCGTGACACCAAGATTCACAACTTCGCTACTGAATGGGATGAGAATCCCCTCCCCCAACCCAACACCTGGCAAGCCTTTCGAATTGAGATCATTGACATTTTTCTTTGAGCCGAAGAATATAGCTTTGGTCTTGCCAGCGTTGAGGCTCAGGTCAGAGCGCTCAGCCCACTCAGCCACCATTTGTACTGCATTAGAAAGTCGAGCTATGGCCCCCAAAACTTCCTTTTTAGTGGTGTTTAGATAAATCTGAAGGTCATCTGCATAAAAGATATGATTTATCGCTAGTCCGTCAAGTATGTCGTGCAGGTCGTTGACGTAAAGGCAAAAAAGTAGGGGACCCAGGACAGAACCCTGTGGACTCCCATATTGGTTTCTAGGTAATCCGAGTTACCATTCTTTTGAGAGATTACCATCTGGGACCGACCTTGTAAGTATGATTTGATCCACAGGAGAGCTGCCCTGGAAACCCCTAGCTGCTGAAGCTTTCACAAAAGCTTTGATGGCGAAATCGTATCAAATGCCTTACTAAAATCAAATAATAATAGAAGAGTTACCTTCTTTTTATCAATGGCCATACGCACATCGTCGGTCAGTTTAATCAGAGCTGTTTGAGTACTGTGGTGTTTACGAAAACCGGTTTGGAGGGGATCAGGAAGTTTATTTTCATTAAGATACTCCGTAATTTGGGTGTGGGCGAGCTTTTCAAGAACCTTGGAGAGGAAACAGAGCACTGCAATGGGCCGAAAGTCCGAGGCTGATGTTGGTGCCACTTTCTTTTTAAGTGCAACGAGCTGCGACCTTCTCCAGGCCCCCGGAAAGATCCCCTGAGCGAAAGACGAGTTAAAAATGTTGACCAAAAAGTCGCCAACAACCGGAAGAGCCCCCGCAACAACCTGCTGGGGAATCCCATCCGCCCCCTTTGCCTGCGAGGAGAAATGAGAAATGGCAAGGACAACATCATTATAATTTACCGGTTTACAATGAAAACGCTCCTCATTTGCAGTATTTATCAGGTCCAATGCTTCGTCTATGTCTTCCAAAGGAGAGGAAGAGACCCCAGCGAAGTGAGCATTTAACTCTCCCGGCGTGAACCCGTGAAAATCCTCGCCTTTACGTTTTGAAAGGAGGACAAGGTTACGCATTTCCTTCCAGATATTCTTATTATTATCGAGAGTATCAGTGAGATGTTGTTGCGTGAAGGAATTCCGCTCTTCGATTAGACGAACGTCGACCTCCTCACTGAGTCGGAGAAACTCATCGAGCAGCTCAGCTCTCCCAGTGCGCTTATAACGCCTGTGAGTAGCATTGCGCTTATCAATGAGTAGCCTCAACTCAGGCCCAAGCCAAGGAGCATATTTTTTATTGGGACAAACCTGTTTAAGAGGTGCCAAATTGTTAATTACTACATTAAGACTATGATTCAATGAGAGCAGAGCACCCTCCAAGTCGGTTTCGATTGAGCTCATGGCCATCCAGTCACATTGAATGAGCATATCATTTAGTGCTTCCGGACTTATGCTCTTGTAGTCCCTATAAGAGAAAGATTCTCGAACGGGATTCAAAGAGTAGATGTCTATAGTAGCATCCAAAATGCTATGCTTTCCAAAACTGGGCAGACATTCGCTCTTGTACTCCAGTACTGTGTCATTATCGTCCGTCAAGATTAAGTCAATCCATGTGTGAGCGGTAGAGGTTCGATGCGTAGGGCCATGCTGAACAATTTGAAGAGAAAGCTCTTCCGTAAGACGCTGGATGGTGTTTACGTCATCGGATGCCGACAACAGATCCACATTCAGGTCCCCCATGATGATTTTGTAGCTATACTCAGCTGTTAAGTCTCTCAAGATGGAGAAGAGATCAGATTGCTTTTGCATTTGAATTTTAGGGGACCGATATATCACCCCTACGAGGGCAGGGGGGCAGTCACCCTGCTGCACACTACAAAACAAGTATTCAGGCTTATTTGGCGTGCCCGATCCGTGAGTATCAGAAGTGTCAAGCACACGAACGGTATAATCACTGCGCACATGCAGCACAACTCTCCCCCCATTCACGTTTCGATCCTGTCTGATCAAAGTATATCCCTGAACCCGAATGAGGCCGTCATCGACAACCGGGCCCAGCCATGACTCCGCAATTCCAAAAATATGGTAGGAGGGATTCTACGCAAGGAACAAGCGAAGTCTTAGCGAGTTAATATTAGGAACCCCGCCTTAAAGAAACTACCATTCCACCGTCCCCCCTTCGCCACTGGCCCAGTAGCGTCAAAGAGTTGCCGCCGGACCATTTGCCAGAGCCGAATCTTTGTCTGCATTATCTACCTCAGTCGGTGCTATGTTCCTGACAGCTGTTGATTTGGCGGAAACTGACTGGCACGCTGTATAAATAGCTTGAAGGTTCGCAGCTGATACGAAGACATGCGCACGCTCACCACCTCTTCTCCTAGCTAGGAACCTGCCTCCCGCATGCCAGACGTACTTGAAGCCAAGTCCCTGAGCTATTGGCCTCAAGTTTTTAAAAAGAAAGAAGTTTTCTTGGGACAACATCTCGTTAATAAAAATTTTTCGCGCTGGCATTCAGGAAGCAGCCTCTGAATCCAACAGGTCGAGTTTAATATCGCTAGTCGAGATAGTTGTTGGCAAGCGCACGCTTGGCTCGCATCACTTCTCTGACTAACCTGGACTTTGCTAGTCGAACGATTATAGAGGGCAATGCGCCCGAGCGCGATCCCAAGCTCTCCACCGAGCTCTCTCCTGGTTCCCGGGTTGGTTCCCGGGAGCGCAAAACACGAGTGCCAGCAATATCGTCTCTCTGAAGAGAGGGAAGAGCGATGCTGAGTACCGCGAAGGCAATATTGTCCAGCTTCATTGCATCTGCGTCTATATTACTTTTCAATACGCCATTAATCATTACCTCGCAACACTCAGCTCCGTCCTTGCTAGATCTCGTATCAGAGCTTCCGAGACCCAACCGAGGAGAGAAGGAACGTGAGCCGTAAGTATCACAGCCGATGGCTGAGTCAAAAGAGGCTGGGGGAGCAGCCCTTATCAAGGGATAATCTAAAGACTCTCGAAACGGGCAAGCACCTCGGAGACTCTCAATTCCAGCGTGGACTTTTCGTAAGTCGTCTTTAAAACCTCCGGTAGTCTCGAGCAGCAACCTCATGTTAGCGTTAGTTTCGCTTAACACACCAGTGTGGTTAGTTATTTCTCCCTCAACAGCAGAGACTCTGGCTGTTAAATTTCCCTTATCGACAGCAGCACCCCTACAGGAGAACGTAGGAGTTACACTGTGAAGATCAAGGCACCTCCTCATGAGGGATTTGAGCTCGTCCAGTTGCTTCTCGATCATATCGAAGCGCCGGAAAAAGAGCTCCAAGGTGCTTACTGGTATTATAACTTGTGAGACTCCAAGAAAAGTGGTCTCACCTAGTGGCGCCTCTTGCGTAAACAGCTTAAGCAGATCGTCGCTATTTCTTGCGGATGGAGAGGCGAGGTGACTTTTATTGTCGCTGGTTGTAGATTCAACAGCCTCTGCATTGCTTTGACCAGTGCCATCTAGAGGCTCTTCCTCTGTATCAACGATTGCCGTATCAACATCAGCAACATCAGCACCAGTGCTAGCAACATCACCCGAGAACTTGGAGGCGACACCGGAGCCAGTAATAGCAGTAGATGGTGGTGGCAGGTCGTCCTCAATTAACGAGGAGCGCTTCGGCGCCTGCCCGCCGATAACCCGAGGTAAGCCACCTCTGGTTTGCAGAACACACATTTGTCCGGGTTAAGCGAGAGTCCAGCGGCCACGAGTCTCTCTAACACCATTTTGAGGTACCCCTTGTGCTGCTCGAAGGTCTCGGCGACGATGATGATGTCGTCGAGATAGGCGTAGACGTGCGGCTCTAGCTCGGGCCCGAGCACGCGATCGATGAGTCGCTGGAAGGTAGCCGGCGCATTGGTGAGGCCATAGGGCATGCGCCGGAATTGGAACAGCTCCAATCCCGGCACGGTGAAGGCGGTAATCGGCCGCGCTTCCTCTGCCAGCGGTATCTGGTGATACGCGCTTTTAAGGTCGAGCGTCGAGATAAACCGGGCCTTACGCAGCTTACGCAAGATGTCCTGCATGTTCGGCAGGGGGTAAGCGTCTGGCTCGGTGACTGCGTTGACCTTACGCAAATCAGAGCACAACCTTCGGGTGTTGTCGCTCTTCCGCGTCATTACGATTGGGCTCGACCAACCGCTCTGCGAAGGCTCAATTATCCCCTGTTGCAGCATCTCGCGCACCTGTCGGTGCATCTCCTCTTGCACTCTATCCGACATCGGGTAATGTCACTGCTTTATCGGCCGAATGTCATGCACTTTTATCTCGTGCACGACTCCTTTCACACAACCTAGACCTGGGTGCGCACTCAGGACGGACTCGACCATCGCCTTCAGCTCCTCTCGCTGAAGGTCCGTGGTGTCCGCGAGTCCTATGGCCGCCACTACTGCGGGCTCGGTTGTCAAGCTGGCTACTTCCAGCTCAACGTAGGTGCCTGCGTCCTTGCAGAACAACCGATCCGTATCCGGGTCAAGTACGGCCCGGAACGCACGCACAAAGTTGACGCCCAGATAGTCTGCAAGATCACGTGTCCGAACAAGGGGCTTCGACTCCCATCCGTGAGTCGTACGCCCCGCTTTTCAGAAGGTGTAAACTTCCGGTCAAGCGCTGTGGTTAGCTGGAGGCCCACGGTACTCATGACCGTCATTGACGCTCTCGGATCTAGTAGCGCTCGGAGATTGAAGTCACCTACTTCGATGGGAAGCCACCACCTGGTTTCCGTATCGCAAGGACGATTGGTCGAGGCCTCTCCTCTACCGTCGTTCGGTGACGGGGCATCCCGCTCCGGCGCGGCCGCGTGGCTATCACTCGCGGCCACACCCTCTTCGCTCTTTGGAATCTCTACTGGGGTAGGGGCGGTAGCGATCCTGACGAGGCGCGCCCCCTTCCCGTTTCCCGTACAGTTCGGGCAGAACCGGGCAATGTATCCAGGGAGACCGCACGAGTAACAACTCAGCGGCGGTCTCGGCTCCTTCGGAGGACTACCTCCGGGGCCGCTGGGTGGCGCGGAGCTATTCTGCGAGCTCGGCGCCTTTTCCTCTGGTCGGGGGCCAGAGGCCCTCCTTCCCCGCCCCTGCCCGGTGGCTGGTAGCCACGTCCTCTACGCGGCCCAGGCGGCGTAGCCTTCCCGGGGCTCTCTACTTCGGGCCGTCCCAATTCGGAGAAGCTTTACTTCAGCACGCGCCGAAGCATCTGCTCCAAGCTTTCTGACTTGGCGCCTTTCTCTTCGACAGCAGAGACTTTGCTATCTTTAGCATCGGGCTTGGGCCTTTTCTGCGTGTCGGTGGTGGCTGAAGGCTTATACGCCATCTCTGGCAGTAAGGCTGCTGCTGGCAGTAGCGGAGGTCGAAAAGTCTTCGCATTTTCGAGCGTCTGCTCCGCGTCCACTGCCAGCTCCAGCAGCTCCTCTACTGTGTTAAAATCGGTTCTACAGACCATCGATTCAAGCTATGGTCGTAGATTTCGATGTAGCTGGTCTAGCTCTTGTTCCGCGCTAGAGGGCGGCGATATTTTGCGAACAATCGCGATGAGGCACGTGATGTAATCCCTCACGGCCTCATCTGCCCCCTGTGTATGGTTATTGGCCTCTGCCACTAACCGCTGCTGATACCTTTTGGTTGTACCATACCAGCGCCTAGCCGCGGTCACGAACTCTTGCCACGTGGTCCACATCTCCTTCTCGTTTCGATCATTTTTTTGAATAGCGCGCCGAATTAGATTTTTGCGAGAGCGCGCGCCATGCGACGAGAGAGCGAGGCACGGGAGGAAGAAGGCGAGCGAAGCCGACGCGCGCGGCCGAGGGACGCCGCGACCATGTTGGCCGCCATTCGAGTTGCACCTGTTGCATGCGCGTGCTCGCTCCGGGAGTGTTCGCCGCCTTTCGTGTGTGCCCGTAGCATGTGTGACCCCGCCGCCACGACTGCAACCCTACGCCTCTGCGTGCCGCTCGTGAAGCGTTGAAGAAGAGAGAGAAAGAGAAGTGAGAAGAGGACGAGCGAGAGCAACGAGCCGGCCGACGGGCAACCCGTCGGCATCGCCACCGCCGAGCAGCCAGCCCCGAGCGAGACTGCGGGAGATAGAGGGGGGGGGGGGGGAAGAGGGATCCGCGGTTACCTTGCGTGCTGGCCAGCATCAAGTAAGTTCGCTGCTTATGTATTGCCGTCCGCGTGCATCCGACGGCCCGGCTCATGTACACGCTGCAGCGGCAGCGTGAGCGCGCGAACCCGAACCTCGCGGCGAGCTTTAGCCTGCTGTCGAGCAGCAGGCCCCGCGCTTAGTCTCGGCCTACGCGATTTGTAATTCTCTGTGAGGGCACGCGCCCCTTTGCGCGTATTCTTTCGGCCCCAATAAACGTAGTTTCATTTTAGTTCGGAGTTTCGCGGATTATTTGGCGAGTAACCTTTCCCCTTCCCGAATACCGCCCTCTACCATTTCAGCAGCTGCAGCTAGTCGAGGCTCAGCCTCCTGGAGGACAACGGCAACGGGGAGAAGTAAGTAAAAGTCGCCCAGGTTTAACCTGCGTGGCGTTGTACGGGAACGCCGGCTGCTGTAGGTAAGGTTAGACAGCAGCCGGGAGTTCACGCGCCGAGGTTGGCCGCATCGGCTGTGCGCACAGTCCGTGGCCCGTGCCACGGGGCTCCCTCCGGCGCGCAGGGGGATTCTACATTGGCGAGTATCCCTGACGTATAATACACCCGTAGATTACTCGAAGAGTCCCTGAGAGGGATCAATACCATCTCTTAACTTAACCCCGTTACAACTGGCGCCCATTACGTGCTGGGAAAGCACAGAATAAGTAGGAATAGATTATTTCGCAACTAATCCGACGGAAATGAATAGGTCGAGACTCGCGTTGCGTATTAAATAATAAGGAAAGTTTATATAGTGTGTGCAAGTGTGTACAGCTGTTGGTTGATTCCTGCTTGGAGGGAATACTCGGCCTGCAAGTTGACACTGCGTAATTGTTTGTTAAGGCCGAGCAATAATTAGGAACTGAGGGATTGTTATTAATTAATTTATTTATTTACTAACAATTATTTATAAAATTAAAAATTTTTGTTGTTTTTTTTCTTTTGTTCTGCAACAATCCTTAGCTACGTGCACGCCGAGATAACCAGTGCGAGGCATATTGGTTAATACCAATTTCTAAAACTTAATACGAGATAACTATTAACGTGTTGCTATTATAAAACAGAATTAGCACGACGAATCGTTTGCTCGCGTCACGTGATTGTTCGTGCACTCGAAAATTTTGAGGTGAAATACACCTAACGCTCAGGAAATTAAACTCAAAATTTCACTATCGCGGGTTCGTTTGCGCATGCGTCGGTGGTATTAGCGCGCATTCTAATTTTTGGACCGCGCATGCGCAGCACACAAAAATTTAACCTTGAAAATCAACCTTCGAGGATTTGCTTGCGCACGCGACAGTGATACTCGCGCGCAAACTAACTTCTGAATTGCGCATACGCAATACATCAAAATATTCAACGTAATTTTGAACACCGCGGATTCGTTGCGCATGAGATAGGCTCATTGGCGCACGCGATAATTTCCCGGCCACGTGCGCGATACGCCGAAAATCGAGTTTAAAAATTGCTTTTCCTGTTTTAAAGTGTTTCTAAACGTGCTAATTTCGTAAACCGCGAGAATACAAGCCAAGATTAGCGTTGGAAATAAAACCTCCAGGCACGGAACGATCACTAAAAGAGTGCGAATTCCTTTTAGCGAATGCGAGCGGATCACAAGCCAACAGCTGTAAATCCGACATTGCCTAATAGTTAGCCAGTGGTAATTCAGTAGATACCTTGAGGAGAATACCACTGGCAGTGCAAAAGCACTACAGAGTTCGGGAGTATTGAAAATAATACCCTTGCACACACACCAGCGAGCGCAACAAAGATGTCGTATAACATCCAGCAAGCTGTGGAGGGGTGGGTGCTGTCGATCTCTCCAGCCGAGACCGAAAGCTACTTGGCTGAGTTACAGCTAAAGCGGCAGGACGTCATGCTGCTGAAGCTGTACAGGCTGAGCCAGTGGGTGCTGGGGATTTACGCACCTGAGGAGTTCGATGAGCCTGAGGGGCCGGGGGATGTAATCGCCCGGCGAAAGACACTCAGAGATAACCTCTTACGGAGAATTCTCTCAGAGGACGACGGCTCCTTTATGGAGGCGTCCGGCTGGGAGGTACACCCACTGGACGTAGTCCTCAAGAGTGAAGAGATCTTCGAGATACTGCGCAGAACGACGGCGGAGGCCGCGTCTAGGATCCAGCACGCACCACACCAAAACTGCACAGCCAACGTAGGAGATAATACACCGAACGACAGCTCACCCCAACGACGAAGGGACAACTCTACGGAAGAAGAAGACAGGCACACATCAAACAACAGGCGGCGCAACAGTGAACAGAATCAGGATAGCGACGAGTAACCAGACCGCACAGGAGGGTCGATACGCCTCCTGGCAACGGATGGTTGGGAATTTTGCGTCCCGAGGGAAGTAGACGCGCTATTAGCGGAGCTAATAGCAAAGATAAAGTCGCTGGAAACCTTGGTGCTAGACCAACAGCGACACGCCGCTTCCAGCACGTACATACACCATCCACAACGACGACTGGATGGGTCTGCCGCCAGCATCTCAGCCAGCTCGCCCAGGTGGACAGGCTGGTGTACCAGGGGTAAACGTACCCTCGGCGGGGGATGACCGCCGAAGTTCGGCGAGAGGATCGAGCTGGCTGAACTACAGCACGCCGGGGGCAGGCAACTTCTCAAGATCGAGCACGTTTCACTCGAGAGACATAGGCCAAATCGTGCGCAAATGGCAAATTCGATTCTCTGGGGCCAAGAGCCAGAGCATCGATGTGTTCCTGGCGAGGCTGGACGACTGCCGAGTCCTGGCAAACCTCACGGAGGAGGAGGTGCTCTCGTCGCTTTCCGAACTGTTCACGGATACAGCAGCCACGTGGTATCGAAACGAGAAGGAGAAGTGGACCACGTGACAAGAGTTCGTGACCGCGGCTAGGCGCTGGTATGGTACAACCAAAAGGTATCAGCAGCGGTTAGTGGCAGAGACCAATAACCGTACACAGGGGGCAGATGAGGCACGTGATGTAATCCCTCACGACCGTCGGATGCAAGCAGACGGCAATACATAAGCAGCGAACTTACTTGATGCTGGCCAGCACGCAAGGTAACCGCGGATCCCTCTTCCTCTCTCTCTCTCTCTCTCTCTCTCTCTCTCTCTCTCTCTCTCTCTCTCTCTCTCTCTCTCTCCCGCAGTGTCGCTCGGGGCTGGCTGCTCGGCGGTGGCGATGCCGACGGGTTGCCCGTCGGCCGGCTCGTTCCTCTCGCTCGTCCTCTTCTCACTTCTCTTTCTCTCTCTTCTTCAACGCTTCACGAGCGGCACGCAGAGGCATAGGGTTGCAGTCGTGGCGGCGTGGTCACACACGCTACGGGCACACACGAAAGGCGGCGAACACTCCCGGAGCGAGCACGCGCATGCAACAGGTGCAACTCAAATGGCGGCCAACATGGTCGCGGCGTCCCTCGGCCGCGCGCGTCGGCTTCGCTCGCCTTCTTCCTCCCGTGCCTCGCTCTCTCGTCGCATGGCGCGCGCTCTCGCAAAAATCTAATTCGGCGCGCTATTCAAAAAAATGATCCGCGCTCGCGTGCGCATAACTAGCAACTTCTGGTTTAAGCTACCCTACTCTCGAGGAATGTACGCGCCCGTTACAATATATATATATATATATACACGAGGGGGGATACCCCCCTACTCGCTCCGCTCGTCAACCCCCATATAAAATAAATTTAAAAATTTTATATTTTGGAATAAGAGAACAAATCACCCTGATGTTCATTATTTTAAATTATTACACTTATTTTAGTACTTATAAATTATTACTTAGTTTATTACTTACTTTATAAATATTGAACAATGTTTTAAATTAAACAATAACTGTGTTGTGTTAATTCGTTTTATATAAACTTTATTAACTATAAAGATTGGTTGAAGAGACGAACAGTTTTCCACGACACCCTGGGGCTACTGTTCATGGACCGTTGGATTGTTATTTTAAGTGGCATCCTTCGCCAATAGCCCTACATTACCACTATACCTAAAATTTTATGAAATTTTATTAAATATATTTTTATATCATTTATATTACATTTTGAAATTTAGGAAAATAATAAATTAAAAATAAATTATATGATTTATATTATCTTTAATATACCATAGAATGTTTTTATAAGCTTTTTATTATTTAGAACCATATACATTTATTTGTTCCTTTTATATATATTTTTGCTTTTAAACATTATATTGGATACATGAAAGAATTTAATATAATTTATTGTAAATGATTTTAAAATTAATATAATTTTATTTTCCTTAAATATCAAATATTGCATTTTCATACTTAATAATAATTTACTTAAGAATAATTTTCTTTTATTTCATTGAATTTTTATATTTATTACTTCTATTTAAAATTTACAAAAATATTTATAAAAAAATAATTTTCAAATTTTTAATTAAATTTTTTTTAACTTATCCTGTGACGTTTTTGTAAGCTATTTATAATATGGAAATATATATTTTTATTTTTTCTGTTATATATATTTTTGCTTATAAACATTATATTGGATACGTGAAAGAAGTTAATGTAAAATAATAGAATTAAAAGTTAATATAACTTAATACTATTTTTGTGAAATTTCAAATATTTTATACTAAAAAATTGAGTTTAAATTGTATATTGAAAATATTATGTTTGCTTTTGATTTATTTTATTTTTCATATTTTTTAATTAAATTTTGTAAATAATTTAAATCATATTCTATAAGTAAATTATTACAATAGTTATTATACTTGTTTTCTTTTTTTTCATGGGTTGCTATTATTTCATTTAATTTGTCTAACTTTGTAGCATCTTTTAAATTATATACTGTTCGGGTTTACCTTGCGCAAAACGTCAACATACACACATTCACCCGCACACACACTCGGCAGTTAATTGTATCGCGACAGAGACAATGCCTCGGACGATTTTCGTCAACCAATCGCGTCGCTTGTAACACCCGCGTGTTTAAGGGGAGAGACTCGCGGTTTCTCCTCGGTTAGAGTGTCTAGTCAGTTTCCGAGCGGAGAGCGCAGCGCGCACATCTTCTCCCCCGCCTCGTTACACCTTACAATATAAACACAAGTCTATATTAATGTTCACGTGCATCCTTATTTGGAGCCTGGCCCAAAACCCCATCCGTCAATCCAAACAATACTTCTATGTATTTATTTTGTGTTGGATCCCAAATTAACGGTGTTTGTATCATAGTAATATTGTTATTATATTCATTGATATAATTATTTAAATGAATTTCACATTCGTTCTGTTCATTTATATGATTCTGTAACTGTTCATTTAATTCATCTAATTCTCTTGCGTGTGGTATACTACTCACAATTCAATATACATATTTTGCACAGGATCCCATCTTAATGGACTAGGTTTTGAATCATCTTGTTCAGCCATCTTATATTTTACTAAATAATAGTTAATTACATTAAGAAAAGTAATTTACATTAAATGTATAATTAAAGTAAATTTTAATTATATTATGTAATTAATTATTGTTTTATATTTTTTCTTAAATTATTTCGATCAACTATATTATGTTATGTAACGGGATGGCTAGTGGGGGAAAATCCCAACAAGCCACAGGCCAGCGATGCCCTAGAACACGGTGCCACGGGTGTCAGACTAAAATGACTTGCCCGGGGATCTGCTCCTGGAATCCCAAAAACAACGCGAAGATCGAACACGAACTTCGCTTTCCAACTAATTGGATCGCTGAGTGAAAAGCGCGGACTGGAAGAGTAAAGCGCGCGGCCGCTATACTCAGATATGAAAACGACCGGCGGAGTCGTTTTCCCGCGGAGGCGGCGGTATCGAGGAGAAGGACAGGTTGTAATGAACAACGCGACAAGTAACTAGATATCACAGTATATTAAAATCACTAATAACTACAAGCACAACGCACGTGCTGATTAGATCAAATGAGTTAGTTCGCGCGCGACCGTTAAGATTCAAACGCGCGAACGATACGGCGCGCGGCGAAGCTGCTAATTTCGCGCGCGGTGTTAAAGTACGGCGGGCTGACACACATCCGCACGTACACGGCACAGAAAGCTTGCACGGGGCGATTTCCGTGCGAGCCTTTACAATAAACCCGCGAGAGGAAAGTAGAAAACTTACGTTAAGAAGGAGCAACCGGTGCACTCGGCTCTCTCTCGCTCGCACAGCAGTTGAGCTCTCTTTCTCTCTCTCCCTTACTCGCTGTATTGGATCGGCAGGCAGACTGGCTGCCGGCTCCTCGCTCGCTGTCTCTGTGGCTCACGCGGCTCGGGATCGCTCTCTCTCTCTGTCTATCTTGCGTGCGCATACACTATGTGCGGCGCCTCCACTACACTCGCGGGGTCTAACAAAAAACGATAGGACGGCGCGGACAAGTTAACTCACGAGAGACACGGAGGAGATGTTTCACGCGCGATGGCAGACACGAAGATGGCTGCCGTGACTCGCATAAAGCCGTAGCAGCTTCGCGGGTACGCGACGGGCATATTACGCGTCGCGAGACCGTTCTAATCCGGTCAGGATGCTCGCGCGCTCGCGCCCCCGGTGAGCATGCCTGCTCGGCCCGGGTAATTCGAACCTTGAATTACCTAACTCGCGCACGCGTTACAGTTATTATTCTAATATCGTTAAGAAGATCATAATATTAAAATATCATATGAATATTTTATTGTATATTTATTAAATTTTAAAATGTTATTATTTTATTTATACCATTATTAGTTTATTATATTATAATCTTATTATTTAAATTAATTATCTAATATTTCTTTCCAAACAATATTTGTTACTTCTACTTTATTTTCAGATCCATTTTGTATATCTTACTATACTATATAGTTGTAAGCTGAATTGAGTCGTTAACCCTCCGCGTCCCTCCGCAAAGTGCCCTCCACAAAATAACGTAAAATTCACTGTTTTTTGCGTTATTTGGGGTCTGCATTGTCCCTCCGCGTCCCTCCGCGTCCCTCCGCAAAAAGGGTCTTGTCCCTCCGCATCCCTCCGCGTCCCTCCGCGTCCCTCCGCGTCCCTCCGCGTCCCTCCGCGTCCCACCTCATTGTCCCTCCGCATTGTCCCTCTAATGACAACTATCTGTGATGCAGAAGACACTTCTGTCGACAACTTTTGCATCGCTCCGTTGTCAGTTCTTCACCTCGATACACAAACAACAGGCTGCTTTCTGTAAATAAACTATGCTACCTTCCTGCCATCAGCGCAAGAAGCACGTTCGCGCATTTATTATAATGCGCGCCTTTTCTCCGCAATTAACGAGACCAATTAATTACAGAGCAACTTTTTGAAAGGAAACTTCTTAATTATTCAAATCAAGGATAACGCCAAACTCACGCGAGTGCAGCGCGGCGTATGCGCATTCATTTGACAGTTCAATTACAAGTCGAACGCTGTCCGTATTTTTTCTTCCGAAAGAAAAGTGCAGCAACTGCAAACAGAGCGTGAGAAAACGGCGGGAGACGGATTGAGTGCCTTCGTTAGTTCTTTCTCTCCCCCTCTGTCTATTTCTCTCTTCTTCTCTCTCTTTTTCTTATATATATATATATAGTGTAGGAGAGGCGTTGCCGAGCTCGTCCTCGAACATCTCGCGTCATCATCCTTTTCTACGTTAAAAGTAAATAAACAGAAATGTAGTAAAAATAAAAATTTAGAGTATGAATCATATTTTGGTAATATGAGTTATGTTTGTAAATTTTGTTGTGCAGTATACTGGAAAGAAGAAAATAATAAATCAATTTGTTGTAGTAAGGGTAAAATAATTTTGTCTCCGCTAAGTATATATAATAAAACACTAAAAAATCTATTATTATATGATAACAATTTTCAAACTTTAATCAGATATTATAATAACTTATTTTGCTTTGCTACATTTAGTTCAAACGTAAAATACGAAAAGAAGAAAGCTATTTATAATTTAAAAATTCAAAGACAAGTTTGTTATATAACGCCAAATACTTTATTACCAAAAAAAAGTGCAGAACCTTCGTGTGGTTCAATTATATACATATGATGACAATACTGCAATTGAAATGAAAATAAAGAGTCATATAGATTTAACTCAAGAACATTTAAAATTATTGACTGAAGTTTTAAATAGTAATCCTTACGCGAAACAGTATAAATATTTACACGAAATAACTAATACAGAGAAACTTTCAAATTATAAATTATATTTTGTTCGTAAGAATAATAATCAAAAACATAATTATACTAAACCATTAACGTCGGAATGTGCAGCTATAATTATTTCCAAATCAGAAATCCCTCATAATTATGATCTATACGTTTATCCGAAAAATAGTTCTAATGAAAAAGAATACACATATGTAAGTAAATTATCACATCATGTTGACCCAATGGTATTTCCATTATTTTTTCCTTCAGGAGATTTAGGCTGGAGTATTGGTTATACTAAAAAACCATATGATTCAAAAGAAAACCTTCTAACAATATTACAGCACTATTCTTATACACGGTGACCCATTTTAATCGCTACACCCGGATTTTTCGGATCCTAAGACAGATAGGAAAAAATGATTCAGACAAAAGTTGTAGGGGACGAAGGGGGCCAAACGATGGTCCTAACAGCTTTGACCTTGAACTTGACCTTCAAGGTTATTTCAAGGTCAAGTGGTTTTTTTTAATAGGAACACCTATTTTTGACCCCGGATTCGGAAAGAGCGGGAAATTTTACGTTCAAAATCATATTGAGACATTATTTTTCAAGGTCATTTCAAGGTCATTTCAAGGCCAAATGAAGGTCGAACTCCGAAAAATCCATTTTAAGTCGTTTTTCCATGAGTCACAGGCTTAAGTGGTTCAAACTGATCGTAGGTTTAATAGGAAACCCACACACCCAAAACTTTCACATCCTAGTAAACAAATATCAAACTTGCACATCCGAACCCCATGCTCTTCATAGCCTCACATGCTAAACTGTTACACCAGACATCCCCCAGTCCCACACATCTCTACCCCATGTCTGATGTTTGTTTAACGGAAACTTCAAGATCATTAAAGCTTCTGTTGTAAATGTGTCAACCTTACGTTTAGCGCTACCCAGAAACAACGACGTGGACGTAGTAAGGATTGTTTCCTTTGGGGTGCTTGATTAAAGTGAGTCCCCTTGCCTCTCACTGTTCAGGGTGCTTGATTTAAGTGAGTCCCTTCGCCTCTCACTGATCGGGGTGCTTGATTAAAGTGAGTCCCCTTGCCTCTCACTGTTCAGGGTGCTTGATTTAAGTGAGTCCCTTCGCCTCTCACTGATCGGGGTGCTTGATTATAGTGAGTCCCTTGCCTCTCACTGTTCAGGGTGCTTGATTTAAGTGAGTCCCTTCGCCTCCACTGATCAGGGTGCTTGATTAAAGTGAGTCCCCTTGCCTCTCACTGTTCAGGGTGCTTGATTTAAGTGAGTCCCTTCGCCTCTCACTTATGTGTTTATCTAACCTCGAAGAAAATGTTCGAAATTACGACCATTTGCTTCCAGGCACATAGTCAAACGCCTTTGGAAGTGGCGAACGGGGTTTAGCAAAGTTTGCCTTGGAATGGCAGCGCATGCTCGACGAATTCTGTCCATCATGTCTACTCTTGTGGTGGGCCTTTCCTCAAAAACGGCATTTTTAAATACCCCCATAAGTAAAAATCTGGTGATGTAAGATCTGGTGAGCAAGCAGGCCATTCAACCGGACCACCTCGACCAATCCATCTGTTACCATACTGCTCATTCAAAAAAGTCCTGACAATTCGAGCGAAATGTGGTGTTGCGCCGTCCTGCTGGAGCCACATTCTTCGTCGCGTTTCTAAGTCAACATCTTCCACCAATACAGGTAGTTCATCTCTTATTAGCGTTAAGTACGTGTGTTGATTAACATTTTCTTCGAAAAAATAAGGGCCAATCACACATCCATTAATAATCCCACACCATACCATAATACTCCATCGTCTTTGATGGTTTACAGTTCTGACCCAATGAGGATTAACATCAGACCAGTAATGACAATTATGTCTATTCAATTCCCCATCACTTTGAAATTTTGCCTCATCAGAAAAAAGAACAAAATTAAAAAAGTCTGGATCATTTTCTATCATTTGTAAAGCCCATTGGCAAAACACAATACGCTGTTGAAAATGAGCAAACTGTAGCTCTTGGACCAGATTAATATGATACGCATGATATCTAAGCACCTTCATAATTCTTAAAAATGTACTTTTTGGAAGACCGATTTCCCTTTCGATTCGACGAGCGCTTATCTGTGGGTCAAGATGAATTATTGCCAGAATAGTCACAACCCGATTATCATTTTCATCATATTGATGGCGCCTACGTTGACGAACCATGTGTCCACCACGAGCTCTTTGAGTTAAACGTCTGATAGCCATAGCGTCAGGGTGTCGTCTGTCTGGATAGCGTTCAGCATAAATTCTTGCCGCAGCACGATAATTACTTCGGCTTTGTCCTAAAGCCAACATCATGTCAACGATCTCGTTGGGCGGATAGTCAGCCATTTCAGAGCCAGCTATTAATTACTATTAAATTTGAATAGTGAAATGGTATAAAAAATATTAATAATTATAATATTTGCCCGTATACGGTCGCGACCAAAAAAGAAAAATGTTCCTAAATTATGGTAACTTTATCTGACTAAGTGTATTTGCCAAAAGTACTCCGATTGTCACACTTTTGTAATTGTAAGTTTTATAATAAAGTAATAATCATTAAATTATTTCTAATTTGAACTGCACATAATACTAAAACTTGCTTTTATTTTAAATATTGTGAATTATTGCCGTTCAAACTTGAGAAATACTAATATTGATAATGTAATCATTAAAGGCACATTTACAAATAATTTCTGTTCCGTCAAGATTTTTGTACAAAAAGAAATGTTGTATCTTTATTCTTTTGAAAGTTATGACTTTTCTTTTTAAACAATGACATTTTTTTACAGCTCATATCTTTAATTTACTCATAACTTTCAAAAGAATAAAGATACAACATTTCTTTTTAAACAAACATCTTGACGGAATAAAAATCTGAACGGCAATAATTCACAATATTTAAAATAAAAGCAAGTTTTAGTATTATGTGCAGTTCAAATTAGAAATAATTTAATGATTATTACTTTATTATAAAACTTACAATTACAAAAGTGTGACAATCGGAGTACTTTTGGCAAATACACTTAGTCAGATAAAGTTACCATAATTTAGGAACATTTTTCTTTTTTGGTCGCGACCGTATACGGGCAAATATTATAATTATTAATATTTTGTATACCATTTCACTATTCAAATTTAATAGTAATTAATAGCTGGCTCTGAAATGGCTGACTATCCGCCCAACGAGATCGTTGACATGATGTTGGCTTTAGGACAAAGCCGAAGTAATTATCGTGCTGCGGCAAGAATTTATGCTGAACGCTATCCAGACAGACGACACCCTGACGCTATGGCTATCAGACGTTTAACTCAAAGAGCTCGTGGTGGACACATGGTTCGTCAACGTAGGCGCCATCAATATGATGAAAATGATAATCGGGTTGTGACTATTCTGGCAATAATTCATCTTGACCCACAGATAAGCGCTCGTCGAATCGAAAGGGAAATCGGTCTTCCAAAAAGTACATTTTTAAGAATTATGAAGGTGCTTAGATATTATGCGTATCATATTAATCTGGTCCAAGAGCTACAGTTTGCTCATTTTCAACAGCGTATTGTGTTTTGCCAATGGGCTTTACAAATGATAGAAAATGATCCAGACTTTTTTAATTTTGTTCTTTTTTCTGATGAGGCAAAATTTCAAAGTGATGGGGAATTGAATAGACATAATTGTCATTACTGGTCTGATGTTAATCCTCATTGGGTCAGAACTGTAAACCATCAAAGACGATGGAGTATTATGGTATGGTGTGGGATTATTAATGGATGTGTGATTGGCCCTTATTTTTTCGAAGAAAATGTTAATCAACACACGTACTTAACGCTAATAAGAGATGAACTACCTGTATTGGTGGAAGATGTTGACTTAGAAACGCGACAAAGAATGTGGCTCCAGCAGGACGGCGCAACACCACATTTCGCTCGAATTGTCAGGAGTTTTTTGAATGAGCAGTATGGTAACAGATGGATTGGTCGAGGTGGTCCGGTTGAATGGCCTGCTTGCTCACCAGATCTTACATCACCAGATTTTTACTTATGGGGGTATTTAAAAAATGCCGTTTTTGAGGAAAGGCCCACCACAAGAGTAGACATGATGGACAGAATTCGTCGAGCATGCGCTGCCATTCCAAGGCAAACCTTGCTAAACCCCGTTCGCCACTTCCAAAGGCGTTTGACTATGTGCCTGGAAGCAAATGGTCGTAATTTCGAACATTTTCTTCGAGGTTAGATAAACACATAAGTGAGAGGCGAAGGGATTCACTTAAATCAAGCACCCTGAACAGTGAGAGGCAAGAGGACTCACTTTAATCAAGCACCCCGATCAGTGAGAGGCGAAGGGACTCACTTAAATCAAGCACCCTGAACAGTGAGAGGCAAGGGGACTCACTATAATCAAGCACCCCGATCAGTGAGAGGCGAAGGGACTCACTTAAATCAAGCACCCTGAACAGTGAGAGGCAAGGGGACTCACTTTAATCAAGCACCCCGATCAGTGAGAGGCGAAGGGACTCACTTAAATCAAGCACCCTGAACAGTGAGAGGCAAGGGGACTCACTTTAATCAAGCACCCCAAAGGAAACAATCCTTACTACGTCCACGTCGTTGTTTCTGGGTAGCGCTAAACGTAAGGTTGACACATTTACAACAGAAGCTTTAATGATCTTGAAGTTTCCGTTAAACAAACATCAGACATGGGGTAGAGATGTGTGGGACTGGGTGATGTCTGGTGTAACAGTTTAGCATGTGAGGCTATGAAGAGCATGGGGTTCGGATGTGCAAGTTTGATATTTGTTTACTAGGATGTGAAAGTTTTGGGTGTGTGGGTTTCCCTATTAAACCTACGATCAGTTTGAACCACTTAAGCCTGTGACTCATGAAAAAAACGACTTAAAATGGATTTTTCGGAGTTCGACCTTCATTTGGCCTTGAAATGACCTTGAAATGACCTTGAAAAATAATGTCTCAATATGATTTTGAACGTAAAATTTCCCGCTCTTTCCGAATCCGGGGTCAAAAATAGGTGTTCCTATTAAAAAAAACCACTTGACCTTGAAATAACCTTGAAGGTCAAGTTCAAGGTCAAAGCTGTTAGGACCATCGTTTGGCCCCCTTCGTCCCCTACAACTTTTGTCTGAATCATTTTTTCCTATCTGTCTTAGGATCCGAAAAATCCGGGTGTAGCGATTAAAATGGGTCACCGTGTAGATTTGCTTACAGACCAAATTCAGAAAATTTCAATCCACTTTTATTTGGAGGGAGACTAACCCAACAATTCTTTTTACATCCTTATATTATGATAGAAAACAATAGAATGAATTATTTTAGGCAGAAAAAAAAAATTACGTACTGAATGTTATCAAGGTTTGAGGAATCATGTTATAAATAGTGCATTAAATATATCAGAAAATTTTGAAAAAAAAAGAAAGACTAGGAAATATTTTTGTACTACCAGCAACTTATATAGGTAGTCCTAGATATATGCAGCAACATTATCAAGATGCAATGGCAATAGTAAGAAATATTGGTCGACCTGATTTATTTATAACTATGACGTGTAATCCTAAGTGGAAAGAATTAAAAAATGTATTAACGACATTTCCTATCGGAACTACGCCCAATGATATACCAAATATTACAGTTAGATTATTTTATAGAAAATTTAAGTGTTTACTTAATGATATAGAAAACCATCAAATTTTGGAAATGCTTTAGGTTATGTGTATACTATTGAATTTCAGAAAAGAGGATTACCGTATGCACATCTTGTAGTAACATTATATCATAAAAATAAATTAATGACACCAGAAGCTATTAATAAACACATTTCTGCTGAGATACCTTCTAATAATGATAAAAAATTACAAAAATTAGTTATAAAACATATGTTACATGGACCACATAGTGAAAATTTTCCGTGTTACGATAAATGTAAAGACGTTTGTAAAAAAAATTTTCTTAAACCTTTTCAATCGTCAACAACATTTAAAAACAATGGTTATCCTCAATATAAACGAACAAATAATTCTTCTGATAATTACACATATCGACTTAAAAGAAGCAAAAAAATTATTCCAGTAGATAATTCAATGGTAGTTCCTTACAATAAATTTTTATTAGAAAAACATAAATGTCATATTAATGTTGAATATTGTGCTTCAATTCAAAGCATCAAATATATTTTTGATTATATACATAAAGGTAGTGATAGAGCTTTTTGTACATTAAAAAAAAATGATGACAAAAGAAATGGAATATATGATGAAATTACTGAATATATTGATGGCCGGTACTTGAGGCCAATGGAAGCAGCATGGCGGTTACAAAAATTTCCCTTATGTGGAAGGAGTCATACTGCTATCCGTTTAGCAGTTCATACAGAAAATCAACAAAAAATTGTTTTTGAAGAAAATTATGAAATAGATGCTCTTGGTAATTGGAAAACAACTTTAAAAGCGTGGTTTGACTTGAATAAAAATGATAAATTTGCAAATAATATAAAATACGTTAATATACCGCATTATTATATATTTAACGAAAAAAAGTTTGGGTAAAACGTGAATGTGAACAAAAACATTATGCTATTGGACATTTAAATATAGTATCTCCAAAAGATTCTGAAAGATTCGCTTTAAAATTAATATTCCTTCCTTAAATTAATTACTTCCTTTAAAGATTTACGTACATATAAAAGTGTAACTTATAATACTCATAAAGAAGCTGCGACTGCAATGGATTTAATAGAAAACGATTTACAAATTTAAAAAATTTTTGTAGAAGCATGTCGTATCATGTTACCTTTTCAATTACGTAAATTTTTTACTTCGTTTCTACTAACAGAAAATATTCAAGCCAATATTATTTGGGAAAATTTTAAAAAATACTTCAGTGAAGATTTTCATGAAAATAAAGATAACTTAGCTTTAGATCATATAAATAAATTATTATTGTTGGAAGATTTATCTTGTACAGATTTTGGATTACCTGAACCTGATCCCATCATAAATGATATAAAATACGATAGTAAAATAATTTCAATTAGTAAGGAAATATTCGAAGATATGTTTACAAAATTAAATGAAGATCAAAAATTTATTTTCAAACAACTTATAAAAAATATAAATAAAATAAATTTTATAGGCGGTCCTGGAGGTTCGGGTAAAACATTTTTATATAAAACTTTAATTTATTATTTTCTATCAAAAGGAAAAAATATTATATCAATGGCTTGGACTGGTATAGCGTCCATTCTATTACCCAAAGGAATGACTACTACACTACTCATAGAACCTTTAGATTACCATTAGATTTAAATAGTATTGAAAATTCTTTTTTAAAATTAGAATCAGATAAAAAGAAATTAAGAGAAACAGAAGTCATAATCTGAGATGAAGCATCTATGATACCCAAAAAAGCTTTAGAAATTATTGACAGAACTTCAAGAGATTTATGTACAAACGATTTACCTTTTGGGAGAAAATTAATAATGTTAGGAGGTGATTTTCGACAAATACTCCCAGTAATGAAAGACGGATTTAGAAGTGCTATAATTGAAGACACTATTAAATATTCTGAACTTTGGCATTTATTTAAAATTTTCAAATTAAAACACAATATTCATTCTCAGAATAATGAATTCTCAAAATTATATAATACCTAATAATTGGAGAACTAACGATGTTTGCTTACAAATTTATAAAAATATTAATAAAATAAATGATTATGATCGTGTTATTTTAGCACCTCATAATGAAGACATTAAATTTTTGAATAAAACAATGTTAATGTTATTAAATGGTGATAATAAGACTTATTATAGTACAGATTATGCGACTCATAAAGGTGTTGATCAAAGTGATGACAATATTCATCTACTTTTTCCAATAGAAACATTAAACAATATTTATGAAGTTTGCCATCTCATAAATTATATTTAAAAGTTAATGCTATTGTTATGTTAATTAGAAATTTGAGTATACACGAAGGTTTGTGTAACGGTACTAGACTTGAAATAACCACATTATTTAGATATAATATTGAAGCAGAAATATTAACAGGAGAAAAAGTAGGTAATAGATTTTTTATTCCAAGAATTACATTAAATACAGGAGAATCTTCTTCATTACCGTTTATTCTTTATAAAAAAACAGTTTCCAATAACATTAGCATTTTGCATGACCATTAATAAATCTCAGGGACAAAGTTTTGATTATGTAGGGTTATACATCAAAAGGCAATTATTCTCACACGGTCAATTATATGTTGCTTTACCACGATGTAGAAATCCAGATAACTTATATATACAAAATAATTTAGAAAATTCATTAGAAATTGAAAATATTGTTTGGGAAGAAATTCTTGATAATTAAAAAAACAATTAGTTATATAAGTAAATATGTATATATGTTTAATGCATATATTTATTAAAAAATATGTTCATATATATTCAAAAACCAAATTTCTCAATATAAAATATACGCAATAAAAATATAAAATAAAGGAGAAATTATTTGAATGATAAGAGATTTTAATAATCAGCTAAATGAAAATTTTATATAAAATTTAATTAAGTTTCGATTTCATCCATATAAAAATACAAATAAAATCAAAGAAAAGATTTTTAGATCAAAATTTTTAAAGTGATTATACTCTTATATTTAAAAAATAAAAAAATTCACAATATAAAATATACGCAATAATAGTATAAAATAAATGAGGAATTGTTTAAACAATATTATAAGAGATATAAATCAATAGCTAAATGAAATCGGTATACGAAATTTATTTAAGTTTCAGTTTATACATAAAATAATAAAAATAAAATACAGCAAAAGATTTTTAAATCAAAATTGACAGCGTAAATGTACTCTTATATATTCAAAAAAATCACTACCTTGAAAATAAATAGGTTCAAAGTCTTCAAGGTCTTATTTTTCAAAGTTGGGGGGTTGACGAGCGGAGCGAGTAGGGGGCGCAGCCCCCTAGTATATATATATATATATATATATATATATATATATATATATATATATATATATATATATATATATTGTTTGGATTTTTACATCATGAAAGTGCTACGTACAATTATCCATGGGAAAATAATTGTTTTTTTTAAATATTCCTACACTATTAAAACTTTGTCCTTGTGATTTATTAATAGCTATAGCAAATGCTAATAAAATTGAAAATTGTTTTCTATATAAAATGAATGGTAACGATGATAATTCACAAGTATTTATTGTAATGCGTGGTATAAATACTTTATTTCCTTTATTTTCTCCAATAATGATTTCAGCTTCAATATGATATTTATATAAATTTGTTATTTTTAATCGTGTTCCATTACATAGTCCATCAACGATGCTAAGATTACGAATTAGCATAACAATTGCATTTTTTTTTATTTTATTTCATATTGAGGTAAACCTTCTCGTATATGATTTAACATTTCTATCGAAAAATTTTAATGTATATTTTCATCCGTTTGATCTACTCCTTTATGTGTTGCATAATCTATACTATAATATGTTACAGTTTTATGTTCAATTAAGTTCAATATTTTATTATTTAATATATTTACTTGTTCATTATGTGAACTTAATATTACATTTTTTGAAAAATCATAATTTTTATTAATATTTTTATATATTTCATGACAAACATCATTTGTTTTCCATTTATCTAGAATTTTAAAGTGATCAATTTTTCCTTCTCCAATATCTAATAAAAATGATGCAAAAGCATTATCTTGAGTACGAATGTTTATTTTTAAATGGAAAATTTTAAACCAAAGCCAAAGATAAGAATTTTTTTTAAATCTCGAAAATGTTTACGACTCATCCCCCCCCCCCGCGTCCATTCGCCCCCCTCCTCAGCGCCCCTTTCAGCGCTCCCCTCACCCCCCTCAAAATAACGTAAAAATGTGACTGGTTATACGCTTTTTTGAAAGAAATTGTTAGAGGCTTTAAATATTCCTTATTACATGTCCGATATATCTTCCATTTCTTCTAAAATGTCCCCGATAACAAAAACTTTTTGTCCTTTGATAATGTCCATTTCTTCAGAACAATGATAAAATTTTTAATAATATAAATGTTCAGTGCTACCGTTATATCCTTCTTAAAGTTTATCCAAAGGAGTTATGGAAGTATCCACAACTTTGATATTATTATAATTTTGCACGTGTAAATATAATACATTATTTTGTTATTCTAAAATGTCCCCGATAACAAAAACTTTTTGTCCTTTGATAGTGTCCATTTCTTCAGAACAATGAGATACTATTATGAGAGTGGTTATATATGGCTATTGGCGAAAGATACCACTTAAAATAACAATCCAACGCGTCAATGAACAGTACCTCTAGGGTGACGTGAAAACTGTTCGTCTCTTCAACCAATCTTTATAGTTAAATCAATTAAAAAAAATAAATAAATATCAATATTATTACATAGAACTTGCGATACTCGACAATTCTTCTAATTAATTATATCATGATTTATAACTGAAACAATTGGGGGGGGCTGAGGAGGGGCTGGGGGGAGGCGCGTGGAGGGGGTGAGGGGCGCGGGGGTCGCGAGGGGGCGAGCCTCTAACAATTTCTTTCAAAAAAACGTATAACCAGTCACATTTTTACGTTATTTTGAGGGGGGCGCTGAGGGGGCGCGAGGGGGGGGGGGCAAGGGGGCGCGAGGGGGGGGGAGGGGGCGCTGAGTCGGAAACATTTTCTTTCAACTATATAATATAGGAAGATATATCTCCCTATATTATATAGGTGTTACTGCTATATCTGAACGCAGTCCCTCCACCGTCCCCTCCACCGCCCTCCACCGTCCCCTCCACCGCCCTCCACTGTCCCATCCACCACCCTCCACTGTTCCATCCACCACCCTCCACCGTCCCCTCTACCGTCCCCTCCACTTTTTAACGTTAATTTCGTTCAAAAACCACGTTATTTTTTAATCTCAGTCAGACCACCGTCTCCTCTACCGCCCTCCACCGACCCCTCCACTGCCCTCCACCGTCCCCTCCACCTCTGGACTACTACCGGACTATTGTTTTTTATGATAATCGAAAAACCATCAATGAGAAAACTGTCACTAAATCTTTGAATTCGAACATTTAAAAAAACTCAAAAATATACTAATTATTATTAGAACCAACATAGACAATTATGTTTTCAACTATCACCACATTTCGCACATTTGGAACAGCTTTCCAAACCACCACTAAGGTACTGTTATAGGCACGTTGAATTTTTGATTTTATTGAGCTTAGGTTTTATATATAAGAAATAATAATAATTATACATATGATTTTGGGACATGCCGAAATCATATAGAATTACACAATAATATTTTATATAATGTGGCTAAACACAACCATGGAATTCATCGCCAGTAGCCCTAAAAACCACGGGAGTCATCCCTCCGTAATCCTCCTTGACTCCAACCTAGCCCTTCCTTCCTCCACCATGTAAGATGGGAATTAATTTTAATTACTTATTATTGTAATTTCTCTAAAATAAAAATTGTGCAAAGTTTAAAATACCGGGTGTCCCATTTTAAAACCACCAGGCAAATATCTCGAAAACTAAGGAAGATGGAAAAAACTTTTAATACAAAAGTTGTAGGGTTCAGAGGGGCCCAACTGATCGTTACCTTGGTTATGACCTTGAGGTCAATGATCAAGGTCATTTTAAGGTCAACTCGATTTTTTCAAATGGGAACCCCCACTTTTGACCTCGTAAATGGAAAGAGCGGAAAATTTTACGTTCAGATATGTCCTTGAGTCAAGGTCATGGTCATGGTCATGGTCATGGTCATGTTTAAAATCAAAATCAATCAACGCATCAAAACATTCCCATAATTAGGCATGCGAGACAAATTGTTAAATACAAAAGTTGTAGGGTTCAGAGGGGCCCAACTGATCGCAACCTTGGTTATGACCTTGTGGTCAATGATCAAGGTCATTTGAAGGTCAAATCGATTTTTTCAAATGGGAACCCCCATTTTTGACCTCGTAAATGGAAAGAGCGGAAAATTTTACGTTCAGATATGTCCTTGAGTCAAGGCCATGGTCATGGTCATGGTCATGTTTAAAATCAAAATCAATCAACGCATCCAAACATTCCCATAATTACGCATACGAGTGTTAAATACAGAAATTGTAGGGTTTGGAGCGGCCCAACTGATCGTGACCTTGGTTATGACCTTGAGGTCAATGATCAAGGTCATTTGAAGGTCAAATCGATTTTTTCAAATGGGAACCCCTATTTTTGACCTCGTAAATGGAAAGAGCGGAAAATTTTACTATTTTTACTATCAATATTTACCAGGGTTAACCACTTATATCAAATAATAACAAAAGTTAATAAGTGTTGACCACCTGTATCCAATAGTGACCGGTAGTATTCAGCATTGATCGGTAATAGTCAATAATTATTACTGTTTACATAAAATTGTTTTCAAATTGAGCACACTTATATTGGCACAGAAAATTAAACGTTTTCGTTTTAAAATATTGTATAGTATAATAACATATTATTTCTTTTGTGGTGTGTTTTGATAAATAATTGCATTTACAACTAAAAAAGAATGCCTGACTATTCTGCTAAAGAAATAGTTGACATTCTTCTTATTTTAGGAGAATGTCGACGAAACTATCGAGAGGCAAGCAGATTGTATCGTGCTCGGTTCCCTCAACGACAACATCCTGATCATACGGTAATACGTGACATTGAACTGCGTGGTCGACAAGGAAACTTCGTTCGAAGAAGGAGGACACTGAATGAACACGATTATGAAAATAATCCTCGTTTTCTTGCTGTTCTAGCCATGGTACATTTAAATGTTCATGTCAGTTTACGCGAAATCGAGTTAACAATGGGTATTCCAAGATCTACGGCCAGTAGATATTTACGATATGCGCGTTACCATCCTTACTACATTACTCTAAATCAAGCTTTAACTGTGGAAGATTATCGACGGAGAATAACATTTTGCCAATGGGCAACACAACAAATTACTGATGATCAAAATTTCTTTAACAATGTTCTTTTTAGCGACGAGGCTACATTTCAGAGTACTGGTATGTTGAATCGCCATAATTGCCACTACTGGTCTCCTGTTAATCCTCATTGGATGCGAGAAGTTGATCATCAGCATCGCGGGAATGTAACGGTATGGTGTGGTATTATTAACGGATGTCTGATTGGACCTTATTTTTTTGAAGGTCACGTAACTCAACATACTTATTTACAGTTGCTGAGAGACGAGCTGCCACTCTTTCTAAAAAACGTTGATCTCCATACAAGGGCCAGAATGTGGCTACAACAAGATGGTGCTCCTCCACATTATGCCAGAATTGTCAGAGATTTTCTTAATGAAAGGTTTAACGGTCGATGGATTGGTAGAGGAGGTCCCGTAGCATGGCCACCAAGGTTTCCAGATCTGACATCTCCAGATTTTTATTTATGGGGCTTCCTAAAAAATACAGTCTACCGCAACAGGCCAACTACAAGAGATGACATGATTCAAAGGATTACACAAATCTGCTTAAGTATTCCACGTCAAGTATTATTAAATACTGTTAGAAACTTTAAAAGGAGAATAGAATGTTGTCAACAAGTAAATGGTGCAACTTTTGAGCATCTTCTTCAGTAAATGGTGACCGAAATACTTGGATCCTATGACTAAATACACATGAACGTGGAATTTTCCAATGAATTTTTAGCTGGCCTGATCATCCCCGACCTTGCCTTAACTGGCCGGGTCATCTCCGACCTTGCCTTAACTGACCGGGTCATCTCCGACCTTGCCTTAACTGGCCGGGTCATCTCCGACCTTGCCTTAACTGGCCGGGTCATCTCCGACCTTGCCTTAACTGGCCGGGTCATCTCCGACCTTGCCTTAACTGGCCGGGTCATCTCCGACTTTGCTCTTAACTGCACGGAAACTGACCATAACTTTGACCATGACCTTGACCCAAGGTCATATCAGAATTTTTCGGTTTTTCTATTTACGAGGTCAAAAGTGAGGGTTGCCGTTAAACAAAATTGATTTAACCTTCAAACGACATCATCCTTGACCTCAAGTTCATGGTGAAGGTCACGATCAATTGGGTCCCTCCAAACACTACAACTTCTGTATTTAACACTCGTATGCGTAATTATGGGAATGTTTGGATGCGTTGATTGATTTTGATTTTAAACATGACCATGACCATGACCATGGCCTTGACTCAAGGACATATCTAAACGTAAAATTTTCCGCTCTTTCCATTTACGAGGTCAAAAGTGGGGGTTCCCATTTGAAAAAATCGAGTTGACCTTAAAATGACCTTGATCATTGACCTCAAGGTCATAACCAAGGTTACGATCAGTTGGGCCCCTCTGAACCCTACAACTTTTGTATTTAACAATTTGTCTCTTATACCTAATTATGGGAATGTTTTGATGCGTTTATTGATTTTGATTTTAAACATGACCATGACCATGACCATGACCATGACCATGACCTTGACTCAAGGACATATCTGAACGTACAATTTTCCGCTCTTTCCATTTACGAGGTCAAAAGTGGGGGTTCCCATTTGAAAAAATCGATTTGACCTTCAAATGACCTTGCTCATTGACCTCAAGGTCATAACCAAGGTCACGATCAGTTGGGCCCCTCTGAACCCTACAACTTTTGTATTAAAAGTTTCTTTCCATCTCCCTTAGTTTTCGAGATATTTGTCTGGTGGTTTTAAAATGGGACACCCGGTATAATGAAAATTAATTCACGTCTTTATTACATTTAATAAACAAATATTTCACATTAATGTATTTAATAATTATGAAATATTTATTTATTAAATGTACAACAATATCCAGATTATTTATGATATTAAACTTATGAGAAGATACAACATGTCTTATATTTTCGCAAAGGGTAATATTTTAATTAAAACGATTATTGTTATAAATTCCTTGAGCTTAGGAGAAATTGAGATCATATACAAATACGACATAAATTTTCACTCATCAAATCTTACAGTGTAAATTATAGATTAAATTTCAAAAATTTCTTTCCATACAATGTTATCTATTATTAAAGAATTTTCTGAACAATTTTCAATAAATATATTGTTAGCATTTTTATATCGGGATAAAGTAACATATAACTGACCATGTGAAAATAGTGGTCGTCTAATAAAAATTCCAATAGAATCGAAACTCTGTCCTTGAGATTTATTTATTGTCATGGCAAACGCTAATACAATTGGAAATTGTTTACGGTAAAGAATAAAAGGAAATGAAGATAAATCTGCAGTATTTAATGTTATTCGTGGAATAAAAACCTCTTCACCAATTCTTTCGTCTGTAATTATTTCTGCCTTAACATTATGAGCATATAATCCAGTTATTCTTAGACGTGCACCATTACACATTCCTTGTACAATACTTATATTTCTAATTAACATAACAATAGCATTTACTTTCAATTTTAATTCATGAGGTGGAAGACCTCTAATATTGTTAAGCATTTCAATTGGATAATTTAAATGAATATTTTCGTCTGTTTGATCAACTCCTTTATGAGTTGCGTAATCTAAACTATAATACGTATGTACTTTTTTATTCAATAATTCTAAAATTAAATTTATTAGACTCGGAAAAGATAAACTAGATCCGCTCGAAACTGCATCTGTCGTTTATAAAATAAACTGCAAAGATTGCGATGCCTCTTACGTAGGCACCTCAAAAAGGAAGTTAAACAGACGTGTATACGAACATAAATACGCGATCTCAAAATCGTTAACGACCTCCGCACTCTCAGAGCACTTTAAAAAAACTGGACATAAAATAATTTTGAGAATACACACATAATAGACACCAAAACAAACTTCCGTAAACGCACTTTTTCAGAAATGGTGCACATACACTCGCAAAATAACAGCCTAAATCGAATGGACGACACTAACAATCTCAAGTACATTTATAAAAAATCCGTTGAAACAACCAATAGACACTTCTGCAATAACGAAAATAACAATAAACGGTGTTAGTCGTACGATCTCCAGTACGCTACTTGTTGGCGCGCTCCCTCTCCTCTCACTCTCAGAATTTGAATTTGCGAAAATTAACGTCCCCCCTGTAGGTATATAAACCCCGGAAATTTCGCATTTCTCTCAATGTCGAAAAATGGGACTCCAGAGTGCAGGATGGGTAAGAGCTCTAGCTGTTTATTGTTATATTCGTATAAAATTTTAATTTTCGTTAACTTAAAATCAAATTTTCAAACTCGAATTCTTTTCAAAATGTTCTAGTTAAATAAAATCCGCTCACAGACGTTGCACTATGTGCTATATCATTACTTGATCGACGTCACCTATGTTTGTCTACGAACCATGGTGTAAACTTTCGTTAATTTATTAGGTCAGTAAAATGCCAAAAAAAGTGTTAATGGGTTCTTTTGCTTAAAATATTCTGTATATATGTTTTAACTATGTATTTTTTCCCTTCTTAGCCCTGATGAAGGTATTAATATTAGTACCGAAACGTCGGCCAATAAACGAAGTTTTAAATGAATTTTTCTTGGTTCCTCGTTGATCGTTTTATTGCAACCTCCTTCAAAATAATTCTAAAACTTTATTATTAATAATTTTAGTACCTTTATTATGAGCGGTTAAGATTACACGATCTATTGAAGTTTTAATATTAATGTTACTATAAATTTCTTTAGAAATATTATTCGTTTTCCATTTATTTGGAATAATAAATGGATTAATTTTTCCTTCACCCAATTCCAACAATAGTGAAGCAAATTCTTTATTTTCCGAACGAATATTTTGTTTTATTTTTAAAACTTTAAAAAGAGACCATAACGCAGAAAATTTAATTGTTTCTTCAATTATACTATTTTTGTGACCACATTTCATAACTGGAAGAATTTTCCGAAAATCACCTATTAATATGATCAATTTTCTACATTATTCAATTAATATAACGATATTTCATTGCTCTGAAGCAATTATAAAGAACATAAATAGTATATCCTTTACCTTTGATTCGTCTTAAGTCCGATATTTTACCCATCAAAATTTCATATTGTCAAAATGATAGTTTCATACTTCATTATTATAAAATTTCTCTCTGAAAATGGGGGTTGGCGAGCGGAGCGAGCAGGGGGCGAAGCCCCTCTAGTATATATATATACATTTCTCGAAAGGGGTTTATAAAGCCCGTTTTTTTATATATGGGGGTTTATCGTGCCCGATTTTGATTATGCAGCCCGGGCTTCATAATATTTCTAAATATAGGGGTTTATGCAGCCAGACCTAGAGTCTATAACCCCAGGGTCCATTATTTCTTTAGTCACTTGCCATAGGAAACTCTGGGCTGTAGGTACTAATATACAGTCTTGGGTTACATAAACCCCGATAATTGTATATATATATATATGTATATATATACTAGGGGGATACCCCCCCTACTCGCTCCGCTCGTCAACCCCCGAATTTTGACAAGTAAATAATTTATTTATTTTCAACGTAGATATTTTTCATATGTTGTATTAATATGGTATTTTTCATATTTTGTATGGATGATAGTTTATACAAATGTAACACTTAAGAGTAGTTCTTAATTCTTAATTTCTGAAACGAAAGAATAGATTACTGAGATTTTTCATATTTTTTGTGGATGATAGTTAATACGAATGTAACACTTAAGAGTCATTCTTAATTCTTAATTTCTGAAACGAAAGAATGGATTATTGAGAAAACTATATTAATTATATATTAAGAAAATTTATTGAAAATTATATATTTTATTTTATTTTTTCCACATCACCTTGGAGGTAAATAGAAAGATGCGTTTTATTTTTAAGTGGTATCCCCAGTAGGCCTAATCCACTGTCTTTGTCACTATAAAATTTCAGAAAACATTTAAAATTGTTACAATAAAAGTATGTTTTTTTATAATATAATATATATTTTGTAAAATTAAATTTAATAATTAAATGATTTTAATTACCTGATAATAAGTTAAATTCGTCGGAATATTTTACTCAATTTTTGAATTGTTTTTTTATTTTTTTATTTATTTTTTTATATTTAATATTTTCTGCCCCCCCCCCCCAGACCCCCCTCGTGACCCCCCTCAGACCCCCTCAGACCCCCTCATTTAAATGTTCACTTAAAAGTTTATTTTTTTCATGTATTTTTCATATGTTTTATTAATAGGGTAATATTTATAGATGTAACGCTTAAGAGTAGTTTTGAATTCTTAATTTCTGAAATAAAAGAGTAAATTATTAAGAAAATAACATTAATTATATATTAAGATATATTTTATTCTATTTTTTCCACATCATCTTGGAGGTAAATAGAAAGATGCGTTTTATTTTTATGTGGTATCCCCAGTAGGCCTAATCCACTGTCTTTGTCACTATAAAATTTCAGAAAACATTTAAAATTGTTACAATAAAAGTATATTTTTTTATAACATAATATATATTTTGTAAAATTAAATTTAATAATTAAATGATTTGAATTACCTGATAATAAGTTAAATACTTCGAAATGTTTTATTCAATTTTTGAATTGTTTTTTTATTTTTAATTAATAAATGAAGCTAATGGCTATTACGGGCAATCGATAAAGGATAAGGAAGGTACCTAACTTATCAATGATCGATTTTATTCTTTTTACGTGTGTATACTTACACATCTCTAATTATTCTAAGCTATTAGAGTAAAGCAGTCAAGGATATTAATGCACAGTTATTTTTAATAATTTTAAAGTGCAGTCAAGAATTTTTAAAGGATGAGGAAAGGAAAGGTAAACGTATAGGATGAAAAAATGAGAACGAAAAAAATAACGGCCCAGGTCGGGATCGAACCGACAACCTTCTGCATACCGGGCAGCTACGCTACCATTTGCGCCACTGGGATGACGATTCTATCAGGACCCTAGCCGGTTCTTAATCCGTTTCTATATTTCTACATTTTAATAAGATATCGTTTAAAATAAAAGCATTTGATTTTCCAAAACTTGTAATTTTCATTTAAAACTCTTTTCTCTTACAAAAAAATTCTCCGAGAGTTGACGAAACATTTAGATAGTGATATATTGTGGATATATACATGCTCGGGACTGAGAATATTAGGGAAAAAATAACATCTTAGAGTTTAAATTGACAGCTTGGCCATTAGCTTCAAATTTTCTTAACATATTATTATTGAATAACGAATAAATATATTGTTGTTTTTTATAATTTACTTTCGTTCTGTGTAGTCGACATATTCTAAAAAGAAAAATATTTGAAAATTAATTATCTAAAATTGCTTTCCAAACGATATTTATAATTTCTTCTTTATTTTCTGAATTATTTTCAATAAAAATTTTATCTGGGTTTTTACATCTTGATAATGCTACATATAATTGACCATGAGAAAATAATGGTCTTCTAATATATATTCCATCACTATCAAAACTTTGACCTTGTGATTTATTAATAGTCATAGTAAACGCTAATATTAAAGGAAATTATTTTCTATATAAAATAAATGGTAATGATGAAGAATTGCCAGTGTTTAATGTAATTCGAGGAATAAAAACTATGTTTCCAGAGTTTTCACCTGTTATTATTTCTACTTCTATGTTGTATTTAAATAATTTAGTAATTTTTAATCGTTTTCCATTACATAATCCATCGTTAATACTTAAATTTCTTATTAATATTACAATAGTTTTTATTTTAAGTTTTAATTTATGTGGTGGTAGTCCTTCACGTATATTGTGTTTAAAGTTTCAATCGGGTAATTAATATGGATGTTATCATCAGATAAATCTACATCTTTATGAGTAGCATAATCTAAACTATAATACGTATTTTCTTCAGTATTTAATAGTTTTAAAATTTTATTATTTAAAATATTTGCATCTTCATTATGTGATGTTAATATAACTCTATTGATATACTACAATTTATATTTTCATATATTTTAAAACAAACATCGTTTGTTTTAAAACTATGAGGTATAACAAATGAATTAAATTTACCTTCTCCAATATCTAATAAAAATGAAGCAAACATGATATCTTTTGAACGGATATTTGTTTTCAAATACATTATATTAAATAATGATCAAAGATTTGAATATTTTATTGTTTCTTGAATTATTGTGCTTCTACAACCATTTTTAACAACAGGGAGAATTTGTCTAAAATCACCTCCTAAAATTAATAATTTTCCTCCGAATGGTAGATTATTATTACAAACATCTTGTAAAGTTTTATCAACAATTTCTAAAGCTTTACGTGGAATCATTGACGCTTCATCCCAAATAATCGCAAAAACTTCATGAAATTTTTTTTTATCTGATTCAAATTTTAAAAATGCACTTTCAATATTGTTTAAATCTAAAGGTAATCTAAAAGTTTTATGACTGGTCATACCTTTTGGTAATAGTATAGATGCTATACCAGTCCAAGCCATTGATATAATTTTTTGTTCTATTGACAAAAAATAATAAATTAAAGTTTTATATAAAAACGTTTTACCTGAACCTCCGGGACCATCAATAAAGTTAATTTTATGTTCATTATTTAATATTTGTGTAAAAATTGTTTTTTGATCTGTGTTTAATTGACTATAGTAATTATTAAACATTTGTTTACAGAATAAAATATTTTCTTTATTATTTTCATTATTTGTATCGAAAATTTCATCAGGTTCAGGTAATCCAAAATCTTTACAAGACATTTCTTCAACTTTTAAAATTTCGTTTATATGATGAAGAGCTCGGTTATTTTTATTATTGTCAAAATCTTTGGTAAAATATTTATTAAATTTTGTCCAAATAGTATTACCATTAATGTTATCTGTTATTAAAAACCAAGTAAAAAATTTACGCAATTGAACAGGTAACATTATATTACAAGCTTCTTCAAAAATGTTGTCAATCTGCAAATCATCTTCGATTAGACCCATTTGTATTGCTGTTTCTTTGTAAGTATTATATGTTTTATTTTCAAATGTACATAATTCTTCAAAAGATGTTGCGCCTTTAACACGACTTAAAATTAATTTTAAATGAAATCTTTCAACATCTCTTGGAAATACTACATTTAAAGGTCCTATAGCAACATGTTTTAGTTTTCGTTGACGTTTTCTCCAAGTTTTATTCTTAAAAATATAATATCTTGGTATATTAACGTATTTAATATTTTTTGCATTTTTATCTTTTTTATTTAATTCGAACCACGAAGTTAATGTAGTTTTCCAGTTATCTAAAGCTTTTTCCTCTTTATTTTCTTCGAAAATTATATTTTGTTTATTTTCGGTGTGAATTGCTAAACGTATTACGGTGTGACTTCTACCACATAAAGGAAATTCTTGTAATCTCCATGCTGCTTCTATGGGACTCAAATATCTACCATCTTATTATGTTTGAGATCGTCAACTTCTTCGTAAGCTTCACATATCTGTGGTTGCATCCTTTTTATGACCCCGAAAACCTCTGAGTAACAATTTTCATCGACATTCTTAAAGATTTAAATCTTGGATACAATTCATTATGGATTAGGCCTACTGGGGATACCACTTAAAAATAAAACGCATCTTTCTATTTACCTCCAAGGTGATGTGGAAAAAATAGAATAAAATATATCTTAATAGGAGTCAATCCATCCACAGGAAAATTTCAAAGCTTACGGTTAGTGAAAAACTTATTTCATCGATGACTATGGTTCTGGACCATATAAAAGGTCCATCGGAGAAAGTTTTAAGGTAAGGTAAATATACCCACTTTTATATGTAAAAAGTATGAAATAATTAGTTTACATTTATGTATTAAAATGTGACTTCTTATTTCAGAGAAAAAAGGTGTCTAGCCCCCTATAATCATATGAAAAATATAAATTATTAATTTTATATAATATATGAAATATACATAAAATATATTTTTATATATAATTTATGTAATTTTCTCAATAATTTACTCTTTTATTTCAGAAATTAAGAATTCAAAATTACTCTTAAACGTTACATCTGTATATACTACCTTATTAATAAAACGTATAAAAAATACATGAAAAAAATAAACTTTTAAGTGAACATTTAAATGAGGGGGGTCACGAGGGGGGTCTGAGGGGGGTGCGAGAGGGGTCGAGGGATGGCGAGGGGGGATCTACCATACTCAAAATAACGTAGAAAAAATCACAATTTTACGTTATTTTGAGGGGGGGCTGAGGGCGGGCTGATGGGTGGCGAGGGGGGCGAGGGGGATCTGCGTGACACAAATAACGCTTACGGCTATATAATATATATATATATGAAACGCTAGTAATGCAGACACTTTCCGGAATTGAAATAGACTTATGCAGACAGAGACCCACTTATGCAGACGTCAGCATAAATAGAGAGATTATTTCTTTAGTCACGCAAGACTAATGTTATTGAAATCAATTTTATGATTTGTAATCACTATGTGTTCATGTAAAACTGATCTGTCTCTCTTAAACTTACAATCACTTGCATGTTCTTTACTTCTTACAATTAATTTTCGGGATGTTTGTCCCACGTAAGAAGCATCACAATCGCCGCAGTTAATTTTGTAAACAACATGAGCTTTTTCATTTTTTTGGTATTTGTCTTTTCCTAATCTAATTATCTGATTAAATTTATTGGAAATTGAGTTGATCATGATTAAGTTATTGTTATTGCAGATATTTTTTAATTCAGAGTTAAGATATTTAATATATGGAAAAACCAAAATACTATTGTAATTGATATTCTTAGAATTACAGGTATTTTTGTTATTATTTTTAAATTATAGCAAACGTTTATTTATGTGTTTATTTATAAAGTAAATAGGATTTTATTACTAACAGGATGGTGAGAATTAAAGTTTAGAAATCTACCTGAAAAAGTTGGTTTCCTGTACCAGTCCATGGAAATTTTTTGTTTATTTTGAATCATTAAAATGTCAAGAAAACTTATTTTATTGTTGCTAGATCTCTCCATTGTGAATTGTAAATTATTATCAAAGTTATTAAATAAGTTAACGGTATAGTCTATCATCCGCTCCGGTACACAAGTAATTATATCATCCACATATCTATAGTAGAAAGGCACAGAAAAGCAAATGTTTGATAACGCTCGATTTTCTAAATCCCCCATAACCATATCTGCTAAGATCGGGCTTAAGGGGTAGCATAGCAGCGCCAAAAATTTGTTTATAATACACATTTTTACATATACGCGTCGTGTCATGGTTGTACAATAGCATATCTCTCTTACCTCCTCCCTTGAATCATGATTCACACTGTGGCATAGTCTAGTATAAATACGACGAAATCATACATATAATTTCATATTGAGTAGTGGTCACTTAGGATGCCCATTTAAACATAGTTTTTTACGATATGTGTTGGTAAGCGTTGTAAATTATTCGCCTTAAGTATGTGATTCTTAAGTAAACTTGTGTTTTTTATTTGTATATTGTTTATAGACCTTGAAGAGGGACGAAAATAAATCGTCCGAAACGTTGGATAAATAATTGCAATTTGTTTTCTTTACTACATGGGCAGTAGAACCATTAACGTCCTATCCTGCAATATATTCTAATCTGACTGCCATTTGCTGCTAAAAAAACGAAGCCCCCCTAATATATATATTAGGGGGGCTTCGCCCCCTGCTCGCTCCGCTCGCCAACCCCCATTTTCAGAGAGAAATTTTATAATAATGAAGTATGAAACTATCAAATTTTGACAATATGAAATTTTGATTGGTAAAATATCGGACTTAAGACGAATCAAAGGTAAAGGATATACTATTTATGTTCTTTATAATTGCTTCAGAGCAATAAAATATCGTTATATTAATTGAATAAATAATGTAGAAAATTGATCATATTGGGAGGTGATTTTCGGCAAATTCTTCCAGTTATGAAATGTGGTCACAAAAATAGTATAATTGAAGAAACAATTAAATTTTCTGCGTTATGGTCTCTTTTTAAAGTTTTAAAATTAAATCAAAATATTCGTTCGGAAAATAAAGAATTTGCTTCACTATTGTTAGAACTGGGTGAAGGAAAAATTAATCCATTTATTATTCCAAATAAATGGAAAACGAATAATATTTCTAAAGAAATTTATAGTAACATTAATATTAAAACTTCAATAGATCGTGTAATCTTAACCGCTCATAATAAAGATACTAAAATTATTAATAATAATAAGGTTTTAGAATTATTGAATAAAAAGAACATACGTATTATAGTTTAGATTACGCAACTCATAAAGGAGTTGATCAAACAGACGAAAATATTCATGTAAATTATCCAATTGAAATGCTTAACAATATTAGAGGTCTTCCACCTCATGAATTAAAATTGAAAGTAAATGCTATTGTTATGTTAATTAGAAATATAAGTATTGTACAAGGAATGTGTAATGGTGCACGTCTAAGAATAACTGGATTATATGCTCATAATGTTAAGGCAGAAATAATTACAGGCGAAAGAATTGGTGAAGAGGTTTTTATTCCACGAATAACATTAAATACTGCAGATTCATCTTTATTTTCTTTTATTCTTTACCGTAAACAATTTCCAATTGTATTAGCTTTTGCCATGACAATAAATAAATCTCAAGGACAGAGTTTCGATTCTATTGGAATTTTTATTAGACGACCACTATTTTCACATGGTCAGTTATATGTTACTTTATCCCGATGTAAAAATGCTAACAATATATTTATTGAAGATTGTTCAGAAAATTCTTTAATAATAGATAACATTGTATGGAAAGAAATTTTTGAAATTTAATCTATAATTTACACTATAAGATTTGATGAGTGAAAATTTATGTCGTATTTGTATATGATCTCAATTTTTCCTAAGCTCAAGGAATTTATAACAATAATCGTTTTAATTAAAATATTACCCTTTGCGAAAATATAAGACATGTTGTATTTTCTCATAAGTTTAATATCATAAATAATTTGGATATTGTTGTACATTTAATAAATAAATATTTCATAATTATTAAATACATTAATGTGAAATATTTGTTTATTAAATGTAATAAAGACGTGAATTAATTTTCATTATATTTTAAACTTTGCACAATTTTTATTTTAGAGAAATTACAATAATAAGTAATGAAAATTAATTCACATCTTACATGGTGGAGAAAGGAAGGGCTAGGTTCGAGTCAAGGAGAATTACGGAGGGATGACTTCCATGGTTTTTAGGGCTACTGGCGATGAATTTCATGGTTGTGTTTAGGCTCATTATATAAAAAATTATTGTGTAATTCTATATGATTTCGGCATGTCCCAAAATCCTATATCTAATTATTATTATTTCTTATATATAAAACCTAAGCTCAATAAAATCAAAAGTTCAAGGCGCCTATAACAGTACCTCAGTGGTGGTGTGGAAAGCTGTTCCAAATGTGCGAAATGTGGTAATAGTTGAAAACATAATTGTCTATGTTGGTTCTAATAATAATTAGTATATTTTTTAGTTTTTTTAAATGTTCGAATTCAAAGATTTAGTGACACTTTTCTCTTTGATGGTTTTTCGATTATCATAAAAAATAATAGTCGGGTAGTAGTCCAGAGGTGGAGGGGACGGTGGAGAGGATGGTGGAGGGCGGTGGAGGGGTCGGTGGAGGGCGGTGGAGGCCCTCTACCTTTTCAGCAGCTGCAGCTAGTCGGAGGCATCACCTCCTAGAGGAGCAACGTCGACGGGGAAATTGTAAGTTAAAGTCGCTCAGGTTAACCTGAGCGGCGATGTACGGGAACACCGGCGAGTGTAGGCGAGGCTGGTACACCGCTAGCCGCCGGTGATTCGTGCGCCGAGGTTGGTAGCAGCGGCAGAGCGGAGCGCCGGTTCTAGTAGAAAGCGACTTAAGCTTTCTACAGTAAAAGCCGGGCGCGCTTGTTCGGAGCCTGCGCCAACGCGCTCCGGCCGGCCTGCGGGTCCGTCCACAACGGCGCGCTGCTCCGGGCGTAGTAGACGCCCGTATATTACCTTCGCGCACCCCAGAGAGGGATTAATACCCTCTTTTAAATTCACCCCGTTACAACTGGCGCCCATTAACGTGTTGCAGCATATTAGATTAGGGAACGGCGAATTTTATAGTAATTAGCTAATTTTCGAAACAGGTCGAGACGCGCGTTGCGGATAATTAATTATCGCGGTGATAATTATTATAAAACTGTATAGTGTTTGCAGGGGTAACCAACTGGTGGTTCATAACCCGGCTTGGAGGAAATAACCCGGCCTGCATGTACTTAGTGAGGAACATTGCTTGTGAAGGCCGAGCATTTGTTGAAGTACATAGTGAGGACAGCAAAGAGATTAGTTAGCAATTATTTATTTATTAATTATTCATTATATTAAGGATTAAAATAGGTCTAGCGTTTTATCTCTTTGCGCGTCAATACACGTGCACGCCGGGGAGTAAAATACCGGATTTCACACCCGATTGGTGAATGGGAGGATTTCGACGTTTTTTCTTATTTAAAGGGTTAACCCGCGTAAAGGCTTACGCGGGAATTAGTTTAGAGCGTGCGCATAATAATTTTGGGGTCCGCGCATGCGCAAAACCGAAAATAAAAAGTGGAAAATCACTATCGCGATTTCGATGCCCATCTCACGGGGAGGTGGGCGCATTCAGTAGTTTCGGTGTTGCGCATGCGCAAACGGTCGGAAAGTAAAAATTTTATTTTTGAACGCGGAATCGCTCGCGCATTACGCAATAAGCGACATAACCTCCAAGCGGGCGGGTAAAAGCGAGTTTACCCCGGCCTAGCGTTCGAAAACCAAACCACCAGTTGGGAAGATCGTTATCTCCTGAGCCAGTGGTAATCCAGTAGGTACCGTGTGAAGGATACCACTGGCCGTGCGAAAGCACTTTAAATTCACGGGATTGAAGAGGAATCCCCTTGCACACACACAACCAGCGAACGATGTCGTACAACATCCAGGAAGCTGTGGAGGATTGGGTGCGGTCGATCTCTCCAAGGGAGATCGACAGCCACCTGTCTGAGTTGCAATTGAGGCGACAATACTCTACATTCCTGAGTATGCACAGGCTAAGCCAGTGGGTGCTGGGTAATTATGCGCCTCAAGAGTTCGAGGAGCCGGAAGGGCCGGGAGATGTAATTCCCCGGCGGATGGAGCTAAGAGAGAACCTCTTGCGGAAAATCCCTGCAGAAGACGACGGCTCCTTCGTCGAAACGTCCAGTTGGGATCTACACCCCCTGGACGTAGTACTCAAAAGCGAGCAGATATTAGAGATACTGCGTAGGACGACGGCGGAGGCCGTGTCCAATACCTAGCACTCACCACACCCAAACGCCACAGCCAGTAATAGGAACATGAAGACATGCAACAACGCAAGGAGCAATGCACGCAACAAGCCTTACAACATCAGAGCGACAAAAACGACGACAACAGCGATGAACAGCAAGCGCAGCCAGGAGAGATGCTTCACCTCCTGGCAAAGGACGGCTCCCAGTTTTACATTCCTCGGGAAGTCGGCTCGCTATTAGCGGAACTAATAGCGAAAGTCAGGTCACTGGAGGATATAGTTCTAAACCAACAGCGACACGCCGCTTCCAGCACGCACATTGCGGAACCCCGACAAGGTCACAACGTGCAATTCGACGACACGTACACCGTCAACGGCAACGATGCGTGGATCGGTTCGTCATCGACATCACCGCCAGCTCGGCGTGATGGTCAGGCTGATTTACAAGGAGTAAATGCAGCCTGGGTGGGGGGTGACCGCCGAGGTTCGGTGAGAGGCTTGAGCTGGCCGACATATGGCGCGCCAGGCGCGACAGGGAACTTCTCGAGGTCGAGTATGTTCCACTCGCGAGATATAGGCCAAATCGTGAGGAAATGGCAAATTCGATTCTCTGGCGCGAAGAGCCAGAGTACCAACGTATTCCTAGCGAGGCTTGAGGACTGTCGAGTCCTGGCGAACCTCTCCGAAGAAGAGGTGTTGTCGTCGCTGTCAGAGCTGTTCACTGACACGGCAGTCACGTGGTACCGTAACGAGAAGGAGAAATGGGCCACGTGGCAAGATTTCGTAACTGCAGCGAAACGCTGGTACGGGACGACGAAGAGGTATCAGCAGCGGTTGATAGCAGAGGCGAACAACCGAACCCAAGGGGCGGACGAGGCCGTGAGAGACTATATCACGTGCCTCATCGCGATAGGGAGGAAAATATCGCCGCCTCCCAGCTCGGAGCAACAGCTGGACCAGCTGCACCGAAACCTACGGCCACAGCTGCAGACGATGGTCCGCAGGTCAGACTTCAGCACAGTAGAGGAGCTACTGGAGTTGGCAGTGGACGCGGAGCAAACTTTGGAGAACTCGAAGACGTTCCGACCTCCCCCACCGCCAACAGCGGCGCTACTGCCTGAAATGGCGTATAAACCGCTGGCAAACACCGACGCGCCACGAAAGCCTAAAGGCGATGCCAAGGAAGGCAAAGTGGCTGCCGCGGTGGCCGAGAAGGACACCAAGCTGGAGGGCTTGAAGGAAATGCTTCGGCGAGTGCTGAGCGAACGTCTTTCCGACCGGCGAGGCTCCGGAGGAGAGCGCTCCGGGCGAAATACGCCCTCTGAACCGCGCAGAGGGCGCGGTAACCAGCCACCTGGGCGTGGCGGGGCAAGGAGGCCCCCAGAACAGAGGCAGGAGGCGACGGCGACGAGCCCACCAAACGGCTCCGCACCCTCCGCAAGCCCCGAGGGTAACCCTCAAAAAGGGCCAAGGCCGCCGCTGAGTTGCTACTCATACGGCCTTGTCGGCTATATAGCGCGCTACTGCCCCAATTGCGCGGGAAACGGGAAAGGGAGCGCGTAGAGGGGATCACTACCGCCCCCCTCCCCGAAGAGGTCCCAAAAACCGAAGATGTTTTGGCCGCGTGCGATAGCCGCCCTGCCGCGAAAGAGTCAGCGGCACCCTCGCCAGTTGCGAACCGAGGAGAGGCCCCGGCGAAGCAACCGACCGACGCAGAAACAAGGTGGTGGCTGCGAATTGAGGTCGGCGAGTTTAACCTCCGCGCGCTGTTGGATCCGGGAGCATCCACGACGGTGATGGGCTCTGTCGGGCTCCAACTAGCCACCGCGCTGGACCGGGAGTTTGTAGCGTCCGAGAAGAGAGGGGTAAGGTTAGCGCATGGAAGCCGCAGCCCCTTGCTAGGCCACGTGATGCTGCCCATCACTGTGGCTGGCCTCACTCGCGATATTCGAGTCGCCATAATGCCGAATTTAGATGCCGACTGCTACTTAGGGGTCAATTTTGTACGAGCGTTCAGGGCCGTACTAGACCCGGATACGGATAGGCTATTCTGTAAGGAGACGGAAGCCTATGTCGAGCTGGAAGTAGCCAGCTTGACCCCCGATCCTAGCTCGGTAGCGGCAATTGGGCTCGAGGACGCTACAGACCTTCAGCGAGAGGAGCTGAAGGTCATGGTGGACGAGGTCCTAGGCAAGCTCCCGCCAGGACTAGGTTGCGTCAGAGGCGTGGAGCATGAGATTCACGTAGGAAACGTTCGACCAATCAAGCAGCGCCATTATCCAGTGTCGGATAAGGTGCAGGAGGAGATGCGTCGCCAAGTTTGCGAGATGCTGAACCAAGGCATCATCGAGCCCTCCAAGAGTGGTTGGTCGAGCCCCGTCGTGATGACGCCGAAGAGCGACGGCACACGACGGTTCTGCAACGACCTGCGGAAGGTGAATGCAGTCACCGAACCCGACGCCTACCCCCTGCCGTATATGCAAGATATTCTGCGGAAATTGAGGAAGGCGAAGTTCATCTCCACGCTTGACCTCAAGAGCGCGTATCATCAGATACCGTTAGCGGAGGAGGCGCGGCCCATCACCGCTTTCACGGTGCCGGGGCTGGGCCTGTTCCAGTTCCGGCGGATGCCGTATGGACTGACGAACGCGCCGGCTACCTTCCAGCGGCTCATTGACCAAGTGCTCGGACCCGAGCTGGAGCCTTACGTCTACGCCTACCTCGACGACATCATCGTAGTCGCAGAAACGTTCGAGGAGCATAAGAAGTGCTTGAAAATGGTGTTGGAAAGGCTCATCGCCGCTGGATTAACTCTCAACGCAGAAAAATGTGTTTATATATGCTGTACATATTTTTTTGTAGATATTTTGTATGTAGTTTTTTTTTGGTGGTAAAGATCTTTTTTTTTGTACATAGTGTAAATAGGTGCCAATGCCCAAGAGGCTGAAATAAATGGAAGAGCCTCCACCTAACTCGTTGTTTTCACGTTACTGCTGCGCCCTTCCTTTCCCCGATATTACGTCCAGGTTACGCTAAATCTGGGTGGGGGGTGTAACGGGCGCATGAATAGAAGTAAAGGTGGTCGTGTATACAGCGCAGCGAGATTTAAATCTCGCGCGCTTGCACGTATAGCGACTCGCCGCGCGCCAAGCGGGACGCGCGAGAGGCGGAGCGAGAAGAAGAAGAAGACGCCGACGCGCCGCTGAAGCGACGCCGCGGCCATTTGTTTAGTCAGTCTGATCCTGCCGCGCAACAGGTGCGCACGTGCCCCGCCAGTGCCGCGCCAATCCGAAGTGCCCCGTGCCCCCGCGCCTTCTCTCCGCCACCAGCCAGCCAGCAACGCAACGCCGGCTGCCTCCGCTAGCCCGGCCACTCCGCCAGCCAGGAGAAGAGAGCGAAAGAGAGAGAACGAGAGGGAGAGACAGCGGCAGCCGAGGCTCGAGTGACCACGAGGCCCGGCGCCTCAAAGCGAGGAGGCGAGAGCGAGAGAGAGGGAGAGAGGATCTCCGTGCGCGAGCTGGCCAGCTCCAAAGTAAGTGTTGCGCCTCTTTTATACTTGCCGCGTAGGTTTTGCGTGCGAGCGGCTTCGCGAGTGAGTTGTTCCGCGGCTATCCGACGCCGCTTGCGTAGAGGCGAGCGGCCGCGTGTACGAGCGTCGGCGGCCGTTTTGTGGCGTCTCGCGGCGCGGTGACGCTGGCCGTGCGACCGGCCGGCTCCGCGTAAGTCTCGGCCTGCGCGTTAGATTCTTGTACATGATGTTCGGGCTTCGTGCCCCTTAGCGCGATCCTTCCAGTTAATAAACCCTATTTTATTTTACTTTTACTCCGTTAGTGTCGAGTCCTTGATTTTGCGAGTAACCGTTCCCCTATCTCCCCGAATACCGCCCTCTACCTTTTCAGCAGCTGCAGCTAGTTGGAGGCATCACCTCCTAGAGGAGCAACGTCGACCGGGAAATTGTAAGTTAAAATCGCTCAGGTTAACCTGAGCGGCGTTGTACGGGAACACCGGCGAGTGTAGGCGAGGCTGGTACACCGCTAGCCGCCGGTGATTCATGCGCCGAGGTTGGTAGCAGCGGCAGAGCGGAGCGCCGGTTCTAGTAGAAAGCGGCCTAAGCTTTCTACAGTAAAAGCCGGGCGCGCTTGTTCGGAGCCTGCGCCAACGCGCTCCGGCCGGTCTGCGGGTCCGTCCACAACGGCGCGCTGCTCCGGGCGTAGTAGACGGCCGTATATTACCTCGCGCATCCCAGAGAGGGATTAATACCCTCTTTTAAATTCACCCTGTTACAATATACTAGTGGGGCTTCGCCCCTCCCCCTGCTCGCTCCGCTCGCCAACCCCCGATGTGTTGTAATTATAATAAAAAATGTTTTAAATTGTATACTTAGGAATAATTTTATAACGAAAGATATAAATGTACCTATAATTGTCAGAAAGATCTCATTGGAAAAATGTTTATAAAGATAAGAAATGTATAATATATAAGTTATATATATTTAACAGTTTTCCACGCCACCTTAGAGGTACTGTGAATAGGTGCGTTGGATTTTTTTTTAAAGTGGCATCCCTCGCCAATAGCCCTACGTAACCACTTTCGATGTTTAATTTTAAATTGGTATACTTTTTATATATGACTTATTTTACTACATATTTTTCATGTATTATTTACTAAATAATAGTTAAAATTTACGAAAATTTTGATAATTTTTCATTTGGGAAAATATTTCTTTAACATATTCTTTAATGTTTTACTTTCTTGTATGCTTTTCATAATTAGGAAACATATATTTATTGTTCCTTTTATATGTATTTTAGCATTATATGTTAACATTATGTAGAATATGTGAAAGATGTTAATGAACTTATAACATTTTAAAAATTTTATTACTACTTTCGTAAAATTTTAAATATTATATATTTTAAAAAAGTTTAATTGTTATCATTTGAACAATATGAAAAATGTTATTAATAAACTTTTTCTTTAATATAATCCTTTAAGGTTTCATAAGTATTTTAGGAACTTGTAGATTTTTATTGTTCCTTTTTTATATGTAGTTAATTGTTAGGACATATATTAAAGAAATTAATTTTTTTTACTTCTAATAATTATTTTAACTCTTAAACTTTATTGTGCAATATTCATTAATTTTTATTAATTGAATTTAATTATTATCTATATGTTTCAATTAAAGTTTTTATATAATTCATATCATACTCTTTAAGTAAGTTATTATTATACTCATTGTACTTATTGTCTTCTTTTTCATGTTTTTCCACCATTTCATTTAACCTATCAAGTTCAACGGTATCTTTTAAATTATCTAATTCATTATATTTATTTTGTTCTGGATTCCAAATCAATGGAATTTGTCCTTGTGTGATATCATTATTATATTCATTGATTTGATTAATTAAATCATGTTCATATTCATCTTCCTCATTAATGTGATTTTGTAGTTGTTTGTTTATTTCATCCAAATATCTTGCATGCTGTATACTTTCTACTTCGACATATTTTTTCTGTGTTGGATCCCATCTTAATGGACTGGGTCTTGAATCTCCTTGATTAGCCATTTGGTATTTTACTAAGTTATTGGTAATTATATTAAATGTGTTACAGTTAAAAATGTGAAATATCATAATATAATAAAAGAAAATATGATAAAAAAATGTAATTAATCTAATATTTCTTTCCAAACAATATTTGTTATTTGACTTTTATTTTCTGTTTCATTTTGTATGTATATATTATTTGGATTTTTACATCTTGAAAGAGCAACATATAATTGACCATGAGAGAATAAAGATTTTTTTAGAAATAATCCCATGTTATCGAAACTTTGACCTTGAGATTTATTAATAGTTATAGCAAAAGCTAATACAATAGGAAATTGTTTCCTATATAAGATAAACGGCAATGCAGATGATTGACAAGTATTAAGTGTTATACAGGGAATAAAAAATTGTTTTCCTTTATTTTCTCCTGTAATGATTTCAGCTTTTATATTATATTTATATAATCCTATTATTTTGAGTCGGGTTCCATTACATAATCCATCACTTATTCGAATATTTCGAATTAACATTACTATTGAATTTATTTTTAATTTCAATTCATGTTGAGGTAAACCTTCACGTATGTTATTTAATATTTCTATTGGATAATTTAGATGAATATTTTCATCTGTTTGATCGACTCCTTTATGTGTTGCATAATCTATACTATAATATGTTATAGTTTCATGATTAATTAAGTTTAATATTTTATTATTTAATATATTTACTTCTTCATTATGTGAAGTTAATATAACATTTTTTGAAAAATCATAATTATTGTTAATATTTTTATAAATTATATGACAAACATCATTTGATTTCCATTCATTAGGAATAATAAATTGATCAATTTTTCCTTCTCCTATATTTAATAAAAATAGTAATCATTTTTTTTAGGTAATCAATATAATTAATCTGTAAAAAGTTCATAATAACAGAAAGAAAAGATAATGAAATAGTGGTTATGTAGGGCTCCAGGCGAAGGATGCCACTTTAAACAAAATCCAACGCGCCTATTCACAGTACCTCTCGGATGGCGTGGAAAACTGTTAATAGTATATAAGTTATACATTTATATACTGATAATGATTAATAGAATTATTTCTAACTATACATTTATATCTTTCTAAAAAACAATTCCAAAAGAATTGCTTCTAAAAATTTTTCTAACAGGAAAATTTATATAAAGCTATTGTTAAAGAATAAAAATCCAACAGTACCTTCAAGGTGAGGTAGCATTTCATTTCAATCAAAATTTTTTTCTTCCCAATATTAAATTTTACATAAATTTATTTCCTACTTTATGACATTGTTTAAGAGACATTGAGAGGGGGCTAGGAGGGAGCTGAGGGGGCGCTGAGGTGGGGGTGAGGTGGGAGCGAGGGGGCGCTGAGGTGGGGGTGAGGTGGCGGTGAGGAGGGGGTGAGGGGGGGCCTCTAACAAAATAAGAAGTCACGAAATAACGTAAAAAATGACGGAATTTTACGTTATTTTGAGGAGGGGGCTGAGGGAGGCGCTGAGGTTGGGGTGAGGAGGGGGCGAGGGAGGGCTGAGGTGGGAGTGAGGTGGCACTGAGGTGGGGGTGAGGTGGGGCTACGTGGTAACATTCATCTATATAATATAGATATATATATATATATATATATATATATATATATATATATATATATATATATATATATATATATATATATATATATATATATATATATATATATATATATATATATATATATATATATATATATATATATATATATATATATATATATATATATATATATATATAAGTACCTACAAGTGTTATTTCTGGGACCTAGAGTTTCGTCGTCCAGAGTTGAGACAATACACTTGACTAAAGAAATAATATCCCTGGGGTGAGGGACTAATATCGCGTCCCAGAAATAACAGTTGCAGACACAGGTTTTCCAGGACGTCCCGGAAATAACGAGCGCGTCCCAGAAATAACTGTTATATACATTTTTGCGTCCCGGAACGAACCGTTGCAGATCTTTATATATATATATATATATATATATATATATCAGAAACCTATAGAAAAGGCCAAAAAAAGGAAAATTAATGTTTTCGCTATTTTAAAGATAGTAAGCTCTTTTAACCATATCATTTTTCTATCGAATCCATATCTATCGTTCTTGCGATAGTGACATTTACTAATAGAAATAAAAAAAAAAACACAACATTACTTTCGATTAAGAACTGTAATTAAGTTAATTAATTAATAATCGCTAAAGAAGATTTATTGGCGTTGTTTCAGCTATCTTCAACAAATTCTCCCTTCGTAGATTCCGATATACTCTGTAATAAAGAGGAAACAAGAAATTAACTTATCATATAACTGTAATAGGCTAATGTGAGCGGCCGACGTATTATCTATATTCGTGTTTGCGATATATAAACCGGAGTAATACATACGTACTGGCGACCTTGGTCACCCCGCGTAATCAGTCTCTCTCTCTCTCTCTCTCTCTCTCTCTCTCTCTCTCTCTCTCTCTCTCTCTCTCTCTCTCTCTCTCTCTCTCTCTCTCTCTCTCTCTCTCTCTCTCTCTCTCTCTCTCTCTCTCTCTCTCTCTCTCTCTCTCTCTCTCTCTCTCTCTCTCTCTCTCTCTCTCTCTCTCTCTCTCTCTCTCTCTCTCTCTCTCTCTCTCTCTCTCTCTCTCTCTCTCTCTCTCTCTCTCTCTCTCTCTCTCTCTCTCTCTCTCTCTCTCTCTCTCTCTCTCTCTCTCTCTCTCTCTCTCTCTCTCTCTCTCTCTCTCTCTCTCTCTCATATCTCAAGTGCAGACTGAACAAGGTAATCTTCGTCGCCTGTTCGATGACCTCTGCACATCAAATACTGCCACTGCTCCAAATGAACCTACTGTCAGACGACTGGAAAAACTCGAGCATGACCTTCAACATCTCAGTAATACGCAACGAAACCTCTCCAGCGAGCTGGTGATCACTGGACTCTCTATCCCCGATACAACATCCTTGAAAGGCGCTGTTTACGCTGCTCTGAAGTTCCTTGACGGTGAGCTTCATGACCGCGATATACTACATGTGCGGAAAATGCGCCTGAAACCATCCTCGGAGTCACTGAAGCAGTCCTCACTCGCTACTCATGCAGAAGAACCACCAACTACTTCATCTCAGTCAACCAATGGTGATGCTGGATCAAGGGTCACACCACTCATCGTTACTTTATCGTCACGTGCACTAGCTCAGTCGCTCTTAAGCGCAAAAATAAAAATTGGAAAAATGCATACGTCTCAACTCAGCACCGATTTGTTGGTACATGCTAATGCCAATCCTCCGCTGCCTCACTCTCTGATTAATATAAACGAGCTTCTTCCTACTGAACTCTACCGCCTTCGTATATCTGCTCGCGCAGAAGCTAAAAAGAGAGGTTTCGTCAGCTACGTGCGCAATGGCAAAATTTACTTAAAGAAGAAGAAAGAAGACCACGTGACAATCATTTCTACTGCTGAGGAACTAAAATCTTTTTTAGCGTAGGCTCATCACATCCTCATCTCTCTCTCAACGCCACTCATCTCATTCCTACATGTCCACCCCGCTCACGCACATCTCGCATCTCAGTGTCTCAGAACCATGGCCTCAGAATCTGTTACTTTAACGCTAACTCACTCAAAAAACGTATAGAAATGCTGAAATTTTTTCTCTCAACTCGTTCCTTTTTTCACATCATAGCGGTCACAGAGACTAAGCTTGACCCTAATCTAGATGCTAGTTCAATAGTGCACCTTGATAACTATGAACTCCTACGTCGTGACCGTAACAAAAATGGTGGTGGGGTTGCTTTATTCATTCACAATTCTATCTCTGCCACTATCCTCTGCTCATCTGATGGCATCTGGACTGGTAAGCCCGGCAAACCAGAGTATCTGCTCTGTGAGATAAATATCGTAGGCCACCCTCCATGTTTTGCTGCGGTAGTATATCGTCCACCGCACGCTCCCTTCATTCAAGGAACAGACTTCATTGATAAAATCACGACATTCATGCACGACTATAGCACAAAAATAATAGTAGGTGATTTTAATGCAGATCAGCTCTGCTCGTCTGCAGATGCAACTTTCGTTCACCGGTTTATAGACGATAATGGGCTACACAACATTCCTTATGGCGCGACGTATCATAGGGATACCTCCGATACCTGGCTCGACCTCTGTCTTGTGGACAACCAGGACAAAGTCGTTGATTTCTGGAAATCTGAGTCACCCTTTGCAGATGGTCACGACTTGCTCACTGCCACTTTAGGTCTGCACATGCCTAATCCTCCTCAACCCTCGTTCTCTTATCGTGATTACAAGGCCATCTGTGCAACTACACTTATAGAATATCTTAAAGGTTTGGACTGGACTGCGGTCGAGTCAGCCCCACTTGAAGAGTGTGTCTCTGTCCTTCAAACGCACATCAAAGGGGCAATCGCGAGTCTAGCTCCTATAAAAACCATTTCACCACGTAAAAAACGCCATCCATGGTTTAACACCGAACATCACTCTATGATTCAAGAGCGCGATCGCCTTTACAAACGTTTTCGTAGGACTAGACTACCACTGGACCTCTTAGCTTACAGACAGGCACGCGATGTAGCTCATCGTACCATTGAAGAGGCGAGACTAAACTACCATCACGCTCGGCTCTCCTCGCTTACAGACCCCAAGGATATATGGCGTGAGCTCGAACATCTTGGCATCTCTAGCTCCAAAAAGAAGTCGTCCGCCCAGCCTTTCACTACCACTGAGCTCAATGCTCATTTTAGGGGTGTCTCATTCGATCAAGACACTCCACCTGTCGCAGACTTCTTGGACTCTTTGGCCACCTCTACTCATAATGAGCAATTTTCATTTGATGAGATTCAAGTTTCTGATGTTGTAGCCGCAGTAGCACATTTTAAAACCCAGGCCAGAGGGCCAGATGGTATTCTACAACATGTAATAAAACTTGCTCTTCCTTTCTTAGCGCCTATCATCTGCAGGATTTTCAATCGATCTCTGCGAGAAGCACTCTTCCCATGTGATTGGAAGAAATCTATCGTGATTGCTTTGAGTAAGGTAAGCTCTCCTTCGTGCCTAAGTGATTTTCGCCCTATATCACTCTTATGCTTTTTGTCTAAAGCCCTCGAATGGCTAGTACAACGGCAATTATCTGCTTACCTAGAAGCACGATTATACCTAGATCCGCTCCAGACTGGCTTTCGCTCGGGACATAGCACACAGTCATGCCTGCTTAAGCTGACTGATGACATCAGACTTGGAATCGAAAAACAATATGTAACCTTACTACTTCTTTTCGATTTTAGTAAGGCTTTCGATTCAGTCTGTCATGTAAGACTCCTTAAAAAGTTGCTTGACTACGGTCTCTCCAGACTTGCCATCCGTTGGTTAGCATCCTACTTAACAGGTAGAGAGCAGGCGGTTATTGATGGCATTGGAAACTGTTCCACCTACCTAAAACTCAATACAGGAGTCCCGCAGGGCTCTGTGCTAGGTCCCTTACTTTTCTCAATTTATGTCAACGATATATCTTTGTGCCTGGATCACGATATCTCTCACCTCATGTACGCGGACGATCTCCAAGTTTATATTCGCTGCCCTCTAGGCGAGCTTGATCGCGTTTCCGCTATAATGAGTGCAAACGCCATCCGAATCATGTGCTGGGCCACTCAAAACCACCTTAGACTAAACGTTGGAAAAACAAAAGCAATGGTTATTGGCTCGCCATACTATATAAACAGACTATCGGCAGTGGCCAGAAACTACCTTGATATAGGTGGTGACCGTATCGTCTTCGAATCGTCGCTACGGATCCTGGGAGTGATATTGGACTCCAAGCTCTCTTGGAAAGACCACATCGCACAGACGAGCCGACGTGTGCGTTCCCTCATGTACAGGCTATACTTCTTTAGAAAAAGCACAAATCTCAGGCTACGTAAGCACTTAATATTGATGCTCCTCTTTCCAATCATAGACTACTGTTGTCTTGCTTACTGTGACCTGACATTGGATCTAGATGATAAACTCCAAAAGCTTGTCAACACTGGGATTAGATACATCTATGGTGTGCGAAGAAGTGAGCACATCACACCCTACAGACGCGAACTGGGCTGGCTAACCACATCTGGACGTAGAAAATATTTTGCAGCAAACCTACTGTGCAGGCTATTCAACACTGCTACTCCATCATATCTGCTAGCATTTTTCAACTTCCGTTTCACTACTCGTCCAATTAGGGGTAATGCGGCAGCCTTAGACATCTCAAGCTGTCAAACAGAGACACTGAAAAGGTCATTTCACATCAGCTCGGCATATCTGTGGAACTCCTTACCATCTCACCTTCGCGATATCACCTTCATCCCTCACTTCAAATCACTACTTCATCATCATCTCCTTGAATCCGTATAATACAATTATATTCTGTCTGAGCAATTAACTGTATTTAGCTTCTCTCACACTGATTATGCTTCTTTAACTTTATACTTAGCTCCTTTAAAACTATATTTTGCCTTGCGTAACTTATTTATATATTGTAAAATTTTTGCTCCATGTACTCTGTATTTTTGCTTGCGTTAACTTAAAACTTGTAAACTTATATATATGTATATTATAATTCTTTATTTAACTTGTACAACATAATGTACAGATAATAAAACTATATAATCTAATCTAATCTCTCTCTCTCTCTCTCTCTCTCTCTCTCTCTCTCTCTCTCTCTCTCTCTCTCTCTCTCTCTCTCTCTCTCTCTCTCTCTCTCTCTCTCTCTCTCTCTCTCTCTCTCTCTCTCTCTCTCTCTCTCTCTCTCTCTCTCTCTCTCTCTCTCTCTCTCTCTCTCTCTCTCTCTCTCTCTCTCTCTCTCTCTCTCTCTCTCTCTCTCTCTCTCTCTCTCTCTCTCTCTCTCTCTCTCTCTCTCTCTCTCTCTCTCTCTCTCTCTCTCTCTCTCTCTCTCTCTCTCTCTCTCGCTCTCTCTCTCTCGTGTGACTCGAGTGCAGTCGGCGTTCACCTGGTCGAAGCGTGGTCATATCACTCCTCATCTAGGGGTGACCAAACGGGATTATCTCAATTTTCCTTATAATTGGACCTATTATAAGAAATATACATAATTAAAATAAATAAAAAGTTCGATTAGATAAGATTAAAACATGATAATTATTGGTGCTGCAAATATATATATATATATAGTATAATTGGGCACTTTGAGGAGCTAGGGTCTCGACGCCCAGAGTACAGTCAGCGTGACTAAAGAAATCAACCCCTCTCTGGGTACCGAAACTCTCGCGCCTCCTCAAAGTGCGCAATTCGCATACTTATAGAACTCCTCAAAGTGCCAAAAATCTCTTCAAAGTGCCAAATCTCCTCAAAGTGCCCAATTGTTCAGCATATATATATATATATATATATATCATTAAAAATATTACTTATGTCGACTGCAATTTAATATCAACTGATAAGAATTTTTCCATCGGTCTTACAGTCTTACAAATTAAATTAAAATAATTAATATTTATGGCAGTCAGATTGCCCTTGTTTATAATCACCCCCGCAGAATCTGAAATAAAAACTTAATTAAAATCTGGAAAAAACTTTGTTAGCAAAGGACGATCTGACTGCCCACCACCACCACATTGTCCGACGTTTCGAGCCTGCTCCGGCTCCTCCTCAGGGACTGAAATAAAACCCGCGATACACCTCCTTATATACCATGCACCCATACCCCCTTCTTTTCTCTTATAGTTATCCCGTAAAATTTATTGATAAAATGATTGATGAGAGAGTGTGGGAAATTTATAATGGTGGATTGAAGCAGCGGGTAGATAATCAAACAAGGAATAGAAATGGAAAGAATGCATATTTTAGTTTACCATATGTTAGAGGTTTGTCGGAAAGGATTAGAAGGGTTTTTAGTAAACATAATATTCAAGTTTTCTTTAGAAATGATAATAATTTAGAAAGGTTATTTAGTAATTGTAAAGACAAGGATGATAAATGTTTGAAATCGGGAGTTGTTTATAAAATTAATTGTAGGGATTGTAATGGTTGTTATATTGGTCAAACGGGTAGATATTTGAAAAAGAGAATATATGAACATCAATATAGTTTACGCAGCTCAAGTTGTACATCGGGTTTGAAAGAACATTGTTTAAATAGTTTGCATTCTTTCGATTTTGGGAGTGTGGATATTTTGGAACAGGGGATTAAGAATAAATATAAGAGGGAAAGCCTTGAAAGTATTCACATTCTAAGAAATCGGAATAATGTAAATTTAATGATAGAGTCAAGTAAATTAGATAACATTTATCATTCTTTATTAATTTAAGTGAGAATGGCAAGTTGGAGAGGTGAATGTGGAGGGTGGTGGGGTAAGAGAAAAGAAGGGGTATGGGTGCATGGTATATAAGGAGGTGTATCGCGGGTTTTATTTCAGTCCCTGAGGAGGAGCCGGAGCAGGCTCGAAACGTCGGACAATGTGGTGGTGGTGGGCAGTCAGATCGTCCTTTGCTAACAAAGTTTTTTCCAGATTTTAATTAAGTTTTTATTTCAGATTCTGCGGGGGTGATTATAAACAAGGGCAATCTGACTGCCATAAATATTAATTATTTTAATTTAATTTGTAAGACTGTAAGACCGATGGAAAAATTCTTATCAGTTGATATATATATATATATATATATATATATATATATATATATATATATATATATATATATATATATATATATATATATATATATATATACATATATATATATATTGATCCGTAAAGGAAATTCACCCCTTTTATTTGAGAATTAATTAAAGGCATATCCGAGTGGTTTTCAAATGACTAGAGTGTCAAACTATTAACATTGTGAACTTATTATGTATGATTTTATTCTTTTTCATTATCAAGGAGCGCGGGAGCGCTCCGAAGGCACGTAGCTGTCCAATGTAGAAAGAGCCTGAGGGACGACCGCACTACATATACTTTGAAATGGGCGCCCGAGAAATTGAAATATTTCCTGCAATTTTCAACGCTTTTATATTAACTCAAATAAAATAACAAAATGCTTTATATTGTTATACTATGTCGTACAAAAAATTTCATGTAAAAAGATGTTCTCATTTTAGAGATATTAAATAGTGAAAAATTTTATGTTCGGTTTCCGATTCTAAAATTTCTTCATGTTTTTCCATTCGATCCGACTTCCGGTTATATATATATATATATAGACACACACACACACACACACACACACACACACACACACACACACCCACACACACACACACACACACACACACACACACACACACACACACACACACACACACACACACACACACACACACACACACACACACACACACACACACACAGCACACACACACACACACACACACACACACACACACACACACACACACACACACACCCGTATCTGGTAGACCTAACCTTATTACACATAATAACATGTCAGTATTTTTTACATATAGAACATATACAGATTATTTCATTTTACATTTGATTGGAAAAATATAACCTATATAAGCAGCTGTGAATATCAATGGGCAATAGCAATGTATTACAGTCAGATCAGATATGTAGCAAACTTTTATTATAAAGTTAAAGTTTTAAATCAATAAAGTTTATAATAAGTATTGTTACTTTGTGAAACCTTGTTTTTATTTTTACAGAGTATATCAGAAAATGTAAGGATTATTACCAAGTAAATCGATCACTGTTAAAAAATAGTTTTTAACAGAAGAGTTCATTAATTATTATTAATTATTCGAGTTCATCGAAAAAGTAGAGTAGGCTAACCGAATCTTCTGTATGTCCATGTGTCTCAAGAAATTTTTAAATCTTCAAGTGCTTGGAAAATAACCTACATAAGCAGCTGTGAATATCAATGGGCAATAGCAGTATATTATAATCAGATAAGTAGCAAACTTTTATTATAAAGTTATAAATCAAGAAAGTTTATAATAAGTATTGTTACTTTGTGAAATCTTGTTTTTATTTTTACAGAGTATATCAGAAAATATAAGGATATTACCAAGTAAATAGATCACTTAAAAAATAGTTTTTAACAAAGAAGAATTCATTAATTATTATCTTACAGATATTATACGAGATTTTTTTCGTTTCATTTTGTAAATATGGAGATATACGTAATATAGCCAATAATGTTGACTTCTAATTAGGTACTGTCTGAAAAATCTAATTTTGAATTAGCAAAAATGAACGAGTGCCCTCATGACCCTGGTGGTTATTTTATTATTAATGGACAAGAAAAAGTTATTTTAATACAAAAACAGACGCTTAGGAATAGAATAATTTATATTAAAGAAGATAGTACTACTCAAGAAAGAAAAGCCAAACCAATATTATTATGGAAGAGCAGGCAAATACTATTTACGAAACAATATTATTCAAGATGTATCTATTTATTCTCAAAATGAAAATTTTTCATATAAGATATAATTTTAGAAGAATATTAAAAATTTGTCTTTATATTTGACAGGGCAAATAGAGTGCGTGGATGTCAATGAAGAAAATGACAGTTTCATTGCTTTCAATGAATCACAAATAAAACAAACAACAACTAAGATATTTATTTAGACAGTATTGGATTCAAAGTACGAAAGAAGTATTATGTTTTGAAGTAAGTTTTTCAAAATAAGAAAAGAAAATTGTGATTTTCATAGATCGTCTATCTAGTTGAAAATTATATTAATAATAAAAATCTTGTGATTATTAGAAAAAGGCATGTAATCAGTGTTTTGTGTTAAATAAAATAAAATACCGGTATGATGTGTTGCATGAAGTGCACATATAATCAAATGTTATAGATAACAAATAACATAGTGATTAAAAAATGGCATCTAATCAGTATTTTGCGTAATATAAAAAAATAAAATACCGGTAAAATGTGTTGCATGAAGTGTTATATCAAATTTTAAAACTTCTACTTAAAATCAGTTTGAAATGTTTTGAAAATAGCTCAAGTATGTATTAATAAGTAATTACGTGTTATGAGGTCCATAAACTTCATAATACGCTTTTGCATAGAAGAAAATATTGCTGAGCAGTGATGGGATTATCGGGAGAATTCTCCCGACCGTAATCACAGGCCGAAATGTTTGAATGTTGGCAGCAGCGCGACACGCGAGCGAGCCGCAACGTTCCGATTTCGGATTCCTTGTCTTATCGTCTGACTTTTCAAAACAGTGTGAAAGCGTATTAGGAGGTTAGAGTATTAATATTATTTTTGAATGTGAAAGTAATGATTCAACCAAAATTGACTGGAATTACTATTGTGAAGTGACTGTTGTTATCGAGTAAGTATTTTGATTTACTTTTTATGTTTACATATTTACATTACACTAATTTTTTTTTTCTTTTAGGAAAGTGCCACATTATTTTTTACTAATTTATACAAATTACAACACTGTAATTAAAGATGTGATAGCTGGTGTTCGTGATGTTTCTTTGGATGAAAGTGTGGCTGAGCAAGTAGTTCTTCGAGAGTTGAAGAGATTGATGTCGATGAAGACTATTGTAGTAAATCCTGATCCTCCAGAGGCACAACCACCTGTATTAAATACTTATGCGAGCACCTCATCCAACAAAGTGGCTTCAAAAGTAAGAGTTCATTTGTTGTTTATAGCCTTCGTCAGTTTCAATTTATAAAATAAATTACTCGCAATTTAATTTTATTATATAGGAAATATGAGTGCCAATGCTGCTAAAACACAAGCTGCATCAGGGGCGCAACAATAATTCCAAGAGCTTGTCTAGTGCTGCTTCGCCTCCAATACAACAGTAACAAGTGTCACAGCCAGCGATATACAACCTTCTCCAATTCATCATCAAGCCCAACTGCAACCTCAGCCTCAACCTCAACAAATGACGTATCTAATAAAATATGTTCAACACATGCAGAGTATGCCAGTTCAACAACAAGTTTGGCAAATGCAACAGATTCAACAAGTTCAAAAAGTTGGCTGTATTGCTATGACACAAATACATTTATGGTAGAAAACGCTATAATACAACACAAGCCATAGAAATGAATTAACTCTTAGCTAGTCTGGGAAATACAACTTCTTCAACTGGAACATTAAGTCAAAAGTTATTGACAATTAATGTGATGTTTTTGCAAAAATTTGGAGAAGGAGCATTAATTAGGTAAGAAATGTTTTTATTGTTTTTACCGCATTTGCATCTATCATTGCTATGATAAAATTATTCCTTAAAGTCTTCTATAATTTTATCAATTATAATTTAATATGCCAATTGACGTATAATTTATATGACAAACAGTATAGTAATTTTTGTAATGATCAAATGAGTAAATATTAACACGAATAAAAATGGATATTAAAAGTTTTTCATAAATTAATTTTCTTTTTATAGCAAAATTTTATAAAGCAGAATTACAGACTGGAAGTCAATATGTCAAAGCCATAAAAATGTCATGTAGCTATTAAAAATGTATCCTTAGTCGAAGGATTAAGAGCTTGCCAGAATCCTAATGGATCTTTTACGGCTATGGTGACTGCTTGTGAGAGTGATACGAGGTTTGTTTATTGTGCCTGCTGTGTGTCAGCTATTCTGGATGACTGATCTAGAGTATAGATAAGTATACAAGTTTTATATAAAAAAAGTACAAATAAAGTTTAAGTATAGTTACTTTGTAAAAACTTTTATTTTTACAGCGCCGTCAAGAATTTATGGATTATTTCTTTTATTTTCAATCGTACTGTTTCCTGGCATCAAACAGAGACACTTAGTACCTTAAAAAAAGATACTCGTGCCTTCCCATTGGATCTCATAGGCCCTAGGAGCTTCTGTATTCACCAAAATAAAAAATTGCTATTTTCATCATAAACACTGATAAAAACAATGAAAAGTTTAAACGTATAAAAGGCAAAAGAGTAGTTCAGTTAAAGTTTAAAATAAGTAACAAAAACAAAATCTTATTCACAAATGTGCGAAATATAAAAATAAGTAAAAATAGATCAATGTGCAGTATTATCTACATGCAAGTGTACAAGTTAACGCGTGTCAACTTTAATATTCATATTAATCTGTTCGTAAATGATATTGTGATGATTATTGTGGATGGTGCTGCTTAAGCTATAAGTGTATTTTAGTTGAATAATTGTGGTGATTGTGTGTAAATGTAATAATAACTTTTAATTGAAGAACAATTAAAATATCGCCAAACCTTATATTGAAAATACTTTTTGCTAACAGTGTTGTATTCTTTCATAGTGTTATGGTATAAAGATTTATTTTCAATGTCTTCACAATTCTCACATATTAAAATTGATAGTTCACCATGGTGGAAGTTTAAGTTATGTGTTACATTTTGAAAAAATATAATCTGAACAGTTTGTTGGAGTTTTTACAATGTTTGGAAGTGTTTGATATGAAAATGAACAAATTAGGTGTATGTTTAAAATTGACAATTCAGCTTGTATTTTTCAAAATACAACACATGACTTAAACTGACACTATGGTGAACTGTCAATTTTAATATGTGAGGATTGTAAATGAATCATTGAAAATAAATCTTTATACCGTAGCACTATGGAAGAATACAACATCATTAACAACAAATATTTTCAATAACATGTTTTGCCTATATTTTAATTGTTCTTGAATAAGAAGCTATTATTACATTTACCTCAACTTAATATAAACACAAAACAGTTGTAATAATTAACATAAATAAACTAGTTTATGTTATTTCATAAAATAAGTAAAGAGTAATTAAAATTTTCATTGTGTTCATCAGTGTTTACGATAAAGTTTGCATTTTATACGTATAATGTAGCAGTGCTTATTTTGTGACTTATTTTGTAAATCTCTGATTGGCTGTTTTTTAGTGTACGTAACTTAATCTAAACAAAACAAAAATAGGGTGAGAATAGTTTTTGCTCGACAAATTTTTATCTGAATCCTTTTTCAAACCCTCTTGAAAATAATTATATTCATTTTTAAATATCAAGAGCCAAAAATGATTTATATTTTTGAGAACCAGACGGCTTTGAAAACTTAATATTATTCATTCATCTCAAATTGTGGACCTAGTTACTGACCTTTGTCAAAGCAATAAAAATAGATTAAACATCAATATTCAACAGTTTTATGATAACACTTATATTTACATATCATATTTTATTTAAATATGATTCTAGTAATAAGTTTTTTCCTGCGTAATGGAATACACATTGCTAAACTGTCTGTCATAACATTGATTTTAACCCCATAGTGCTAATTAATTCTTTAGGTTTTGTACACATAATAGTAGATTAATTATGAAATTCAATTTTTAGTAGCTTATAAAATATACGAATAGAGTGTATTAGCAGTGCGAGCAGCTCCCATTGAAAAGCTAGACATATAAGTGTTATCATAAAACTGTTGAATATAGAAGTTTAATCTATTTTCCATGCTTCGACGAAATTCAGTGACAAGGTCCATGACATATATTAGATTCATGAATAATATTAATTTCTCAAATTCTCAAGTTTTCATTATTGGTGTCTCTTGATATTTAAAAATAAATAGAGGGTATTGTATAAACAGATTGTATAATTAAAAAAGCCAAGTCTGTGTATCGCTAAGAAAATTTAATAAATATAAATACTTCAAAAATGTATAAATTTAATACATATTTTTTACTGCAAAGTCTCAGACAATTGATGAAAGAACCTCTTAGATTTAACATGGGTAAAAGTAAAATTAGATATAACACTATAATTTTTATTTATATATTCAATTCAAAATCCTTGATACATTAAGTATACAATACGGTAAATATATTTCTTTTTGTATTCTAAAGAATAATTATATTTAATCTTGAAAATTTATGCCCTGATTAAAAAGGGAGGTATATTCAACTGTCCTTGATTCGCCTCACGATGACGAGCTTCATACGCGAGATCCTGCTTTTATAAATTAGAAAACTCAACAAATTAAATGTAGCCTAATCGTGATAGGAGTCAGCCTCTCGAAGACGAGCGACGTACGCGATCATTTCCTTTTTTAAAAAGTGAATACCCTGAACGAAAATAGAGGTATATTAAACTGTCCAGGAGTCGCCTATCGAAGACGAGCTTCGTACGCGACTTAAAGCTTTTATAAAAAAAGAACCCTGCTCAAAATGAATGTAGCATAATCGTGCCAGAAAAGTCGAGCTCTCGCAGAGGAGATTTGTAAGCGAGATTCTGCTTATATAAAATAGAACACTAAACAAATTGGATCTATCCTAATCGTGAAGGAGTCGGCCTCTCGAAAACGATCTTTGTACGTGAGTTTCTGCTTTTATAAAATAGAACACACAAGAAATTGTATGTAGTTTAATCGTGATAGGAGTCGGACCATCGAAGACGCGCTTCATACACGAGCAATTGCTATTTGAAAAAGTTGATTACCCCGATAAAAAATGAAGGTATATTAAACTGCCCAGGAGTCGCATCTCGAAGACGAGCTTCGTACGCGAGCTTGTACTTTTATAAAATAGAACACTTAACGTATTGAATGTATCTTAATCGTGATAATAGTCGGCCTCTCGAAGATGAGCTTATAATTCGTTAAGTGTTCTATTTTATAAAAGCAGAATCTCGCGTACGAAGCTCGTCTTCGATAGGCGACACCTGGACAGTTTAATGTACCTCCATTTTTTATCAGGGTGTTCACTTTTTAAAAAAGGAAAAGCTCGCGTACGAAAGTCGTCTTCGAGAGGCCGACTCCTATCACGATTAGACTACATTTAATTTGTTAAGTGTTCTATTTTTTAAAAGGAATATGCGTACGAAGCTCGTCTTCGAGAGTCCCACTCCTATCACGATTAGAATACATTCATTTTGGTAAGGGTTCTATTTTATAAAAGCAGAGGCTCGCGTACCAAGCTCGTATTCAACAGGTGACACCTGGACAGTTTAATATACCTCCATTCTTGACGAGTGTACTCACTTTTTAAAAAAGCAAAAACTCGCTTACAAATCTCCTCTTCGAGAGCTCGAGTCCTTTGGCACGATTAGTCTACATTCATTTTGAGCAGCGTTCTTTTTTTATAAAAGTAGATGCTCGTCTACGAAGCTCGTCTTCGAGAGGCCGACTCCTATCACGATTAGGATACATTCATTTTGGAAAGTGTTCTCCTTTATAACAGCAGAATCTCGATTACGAAGCTTGTCTTCGAGAGGTGACTCCTGGACATTATAATATACCTCCATGTTTTATGAGTGTATTTTATTCTTTTTAAGAAAACAAACGCTCGTTTAGGAAGCTCCTCTTCGAGAGCTCCACTTCTCTGGCACGATTAGTCTACATTCATTTCGTGTATCGTTCTTTTTTATTAAAGTTGATGCTGGCCTACGAAGCTCGTCTTCGATAGACAACTCCTGGACAACTCCTTAAAAAGGAAAAGCTCGCGTACGAAGCTAGTCTTCGAGAGGCCGACTCCTATTACGATTAGGCTACATTCAATGCGTTAAATGTTCTATTTTTTAATAGCAGAATCTCGCGTACGAAGCTCGTCTTCGAGAGGCCGACTCCTATCACGATTAGGATACATTCATTGTGTTAAGGGTTCTATTTTAGGTCTTTGGGAGGCGACCCCTGGGCAGTTATATATATATATGTATATATATACCTTCATTTTTGACGAGTGTATTCCGTATTTAAAAAAGGAAAATCTCGCTGGCTATTATCACGATTAGGATAAATTCATTTATGTAAGTGTTCTAATTTATAAAAGTAAAAAGCTCGCGTACGAAGCTCGTCTTCGAGAGGCGACAACTGGGCAGCTTAATATACCTGCATTTTTTATCAGGATATTCACTTTTAAAAAATGCAAAAGTTCTCGAAAGAAGCTCGTCTTTGAGGGACCGACTCCTCTGGCACGATTAAGCTAAATTCATTTTGAGCAGCGTTCTTTTTTTTATATAAACTTAGACTCGCGTACAAAGCTCGTCTTCGATAGGCGCCTCCTGGACAATTTAATATACCTTCATTTTTTTATCGGGGTATTCACTTTTTAAAATAGCAATTGCTCGTGTATGAAGCGCGTTTTCGAGGGTCCGACTCCTATTACGATTAAACTACATACAATTTGTTGTGTGTTCTATTTTATAAAAGCAGAAGCTCACGTACGAAGCTCGTCTTCGAGAGGCCGACTCCTTCACGATTATGATAGATCCAATTTGTTAAGTATTCTATTTTATATAAGCAGAATCTCGCTTCCGAAGCTTGTCTTCGAGAGGTGACTTCTGGACATTATAATATACCTCCATTTTTTATGAGTGTATTTCCTTTTTGAATAAGCAAAAGCTCGCTTACGAAGCTCCTCTTCGAGAGCTCGACTCCTCTGGTACGATTATAGTATCCATTCATTTCGAGCATCGTTCTTTTTTTATAAAAGTAGATGCTCGCGCCTAGGAAGCTCGTCTTCGATAAGCGGCTCCTGAACAGTTTAATATACCTCCACTTTTTATCAGGGTATATTCACTTTTTAAAAAAGCAAAAGCTTGCGCACGAAGCTCGTCTTCCAGAGGCGATTCCTGAACCGTTCATTATAGCTCCATTTTTTATTTATCAGGGTAATTACTTTTTTAAAAACCCGAAGCTCGCCTACGGAACTCTTCTTCGAGAACTCGACTCCTCTGGCACGATTAGGCTACATTCATTTTGAGCAGCATTTTTTTTTTTATAAAAGCTTGAACTCGCGTACGATACTCGTCTTTGAGAGGCGCCACCTGGCCAATTTAATATACCTCCACTTTTTATCAGGGTATTAAAAAAAGCAAAAGCTCGCGTACGAAGCTCGTCTTCGAGATGCGACTCCTGGGCAGTTTAATATTCCTCCATTTTTGACGAGTGTATTCCCTTTTTGAAAAAGCAACAGCTCACTTACGGAGAGGTGGGTATCGAAAAGGCGAACGTTCACTTCGTATTTGCAGCAAAATATCAAATTTTGTTACTTCGAATTATGTTATTTACTCATGACTTTTTTAACGAATGCATGTAATTATAGAATGTTCGAATCGTCGACTAGTCATGTAGAATAAAGAAAATATGATCGATATAGTTGCATTCGAATCGTTATTGTCTAAAACATGAAAATTTTTTCTGGCTCTAAAGTAGATGGTTCATAAGGGTGAAAAACGATAGTAGTTAGTCTAAATACTTCATGTTTTTCGCACTTGTGAACTTTCTACTTGATGGTTAGAAAAAATTTTCATATTTTGGACAATAACGATTCGAATGCAACTATATCGATCATATTTTTATTATTCTTCATGACCAGTCGATGATTTGAACATTCTAATTATATGGATTCCTTAAAAAAGTCATAAAGAAATAACGTAATTCGAAGTAACAAAAATTGATATTTTGCTGCAAATACGAAGTGAACGTTCGCCTTTTCGATACCCTCCCTTACGGAGTTCCTCTTAGAGATATTGACTCCTTTGTCACGATTAGTCTAAATTCATTTAGAGCAGCGTTCTTTTTTTATAAAAGTAGATGCTCGCCTACAAAGCTCCTCTTCGATAGGCGAATCTTGGACAGTTTAATATACCTCCATTTATCACGTTATAATCAGTTTTTAAAAAACCGAAAGCTCGCCTATAACGAAGCTCTTCGAGAGGCTGACTCCTATCACCATTAGGGTACATTCAATACGTTCAGTGTTCTATTTTATAAAAGCACTATCTCGCGTACGAAGCTCGTATTTGGTAGACGACCCCTGGGCAGTTAAATATACCTCCATTTTTTAAAGTGTATTCCCTTTTTTAAAGAGCAAAAGTTCGCTTACGTAGCTCGTCTTCGAGAGGCCGACTATTATCACGATTAAGATACATTCAATACGTTAAGTGTTCTATTTTATAAAAGTACAAGCTCGCGTACGAAGCTCGTCTTTGAGATACGACTCCTGGGCAGTTTAATATACCTTCATTTTTTATCGGGGTAATCAACTTTTTCAAATAGCAATTGCTCGTGTATGAAGCGCGTCTTCGATGGTCCGACTCCTATCACGATTAAACTACATACAATTTCTTGTGTGTTCTATTTTATAAAAGCAGAAGCTCACGTACAAAGATCGTCTTCGAGAGGCCGACTCCTTCACGATTAGGATAGATCCAATTTGTTTAGTGTTCTATTTTATATAAGCAGAATCTCGCTTACAAATCTCCTCTGCGAGAGCTCGACTTTTCTGGCACGATTAGGCTACATTCATTTTGAGCAGGGTTCTTTTTTATAAAAGCTTTAAGTCGCGTACGAAGCTCGTCTTCGATAGGCGACTCCTGGACAGTTTAATATACCTCTATTTTTGTTCAGGGTATTCACTTTTTAAAAAAGGAAATGATCGCGTACGTCGCTCGTCTTCGAAAGGCTGACTCCTATCACGATTAGGCTACATTTAATTTGTTGAGTTTTCTAATTTATAAAAGCAGGATCTCGCGTATGAAGCTCGTCATCGTGAGGCGAATCAAGGACAGTTGAATATCCTCCCTTTTTAATCAGGGCATAAATTTTCAAGATTAAATATAATTATTCTTTAGAATACAAAAAGAAATATATTTACCGTATTGTATACTTAATGTATCAAGGATTTTGAATTGAATATATAAATAAAAATTATAGTGTTATATCTAATTTTACTTTTACCCATGTTAAATCTAAGAGGTTCTTTCATCAATTGTCTGAGACTTTGCAGTAAAAAACATGTATTAAATTTATACATTTTTGAAGTATTTATATTTATTAAATTTTCTTAGCGATACACAGACTTGGCTTTTTTAATTATACAATCTGTTTATACAATACCCTCTATTTATTTTTAAATATCAAGAGACACCAATAATGAAAACTTGAGAATTTGAGAAATTAATATTATTCATGAATCTAATATATGTCATGGACCTTGTCACTGAATTTCGTCGAAGCATGGAAAATAGATTAAACTTCTATATTCAACAGTTTTATGATAACACTTATATGTCTAGCTTTTCAATGGGAGCTGCTCGCACTGCTAATACACTCTATTCGTATATTTTATAAGCTACTAAAAATTGAATTTCATAATTAATCTACTATTATGTGTACAAAACCTAAAGAATTAATTAGTACTATGGGGTTAAAATCAATGTTATGACAGACAGTTTAGCAATGTGTATTCCATTACGCAGGAAAAAACTTATTACTAGAATCATATTTAAATAAAATATGATATGTAAGTATAAGTGTTATCATAAAACTGTTGAATATTGATGTTTAATCTATTTTTAATGCTTTGACAAAGGTCAGTAACTAGGTCCACAATTTGAGATGAATGAATAATATTAAGTTTTCAAAGCCGTCTGGTTCTCAAAAATATAAATCATTTTTGGCTCTTGATATTTAAAAATGAATATAATTATTTTCAAGAGGGTTTGAAAAAGGATTCAGATAAAAATTTGTCGAGCAAAAACTATTCTCACCCTATTTTTGTTTTGTTTAGATTAAGGTACGTATACTAAAAAACAGCCAATCAGAGATTTACAAAATAAGTCACAAAATAAGCACTGCTACATTATACGTATAAAATGCAAACTTTATCGTAAACACTGATGAACACAATGAAAATTTTAATTACTCTTTACTTATTTTATGAAATAACATAAACTAGTTTATTTATGTTAATTATTACAACTGTTTTGTGTTTATATTAAGTTGAGGTAAATGTAATAATAACTTTTTATTCAAGAACAATTAAAATATAGGCAAAACATGTTATTGAAAATATTTGTTGTTAATGATGTTGTATTCTTCCATAGTGCTACGGTATAAAGATTTATTTTCAATGATTCATTTACAATCCTCACATATTAAAATTGACAGTTCACCATAGTGTCAGTTTAAGTCATGTGTTGTATTTTGAAAAATACAAGCTGAATTGTCAATTTTAAACATACACCTAATTTGTTCATTTTCATATCAAACACTTCCAAACATTGTAAAAACTCCAACAAACTGTTCAGATTATATTTTTTCAAAATGTAACACATAACTTAAACTTCCACCATGGTGAACTATCAATTTTAATATGTGAGAATTGTGAAGACATTGAAAATAAATCTTTATACCATAACACTATGAAAGAATACAACACTGTTAGCAAAAAGTATTTTCAATATAAGGTTTGGCGATATTTTAATTGTTCTTCAATTAAAAGTTATTATTACATTTACACACAATCACCACAATTATTCAACTAAAATACACTTATAGCTTAAGCAGCACCATCCACAATAATCATCACAATATCATTTACGAACAGATTAATATGAATATTAAAGTTGACACGCGTTAACTTGTACACTTGCATGTAGATAATACTGCACATTGATCTATTTTTACTTATTTTTATATTTCGCACATTTGTGAATAAGATTTTGTTTTTGTTACTTATTTTAAACTTTAACTGAACTACTCTTTTGCCTTTTATACGTTTAAACTTTTCATTGTTTTTATCAGTGTTTATGATGAAAATAGCAATTTCTTTTTATTTTGGTGAATACAGAAGCTCCTAGGGCCTATGAGATCCAATGGGAAGGCACGAGTATCTTTTTTTAAGGTACTAAGTGTCTCTGTTTGATGCCAGGAAACAGTACGATTGAAAATAAAAGAAATAATCCATAAATTCTTGACGGCGCTGTAAAAATAAAAGTTTTTACAAAGTAACTATACTTAAACTTTATTTGTACTTTTTTTATATAAAACTTGTATACTTATCTATACTCTAGATCAGTCATCCAGAATAGCTGACACACAGCAGGCACAATAAACAAACCTCGTATCACTCTCACAAGCAGTCACCATAGCCATAAAAGATCCATTAGGATTCTGGCAAGCTCTTAATCCTTCGACTAAGGATACATTTTTAATAGCTACATGACATTTTTATGGCTTTGACATATTGACTTCCAGTCTGTAATTCTGCTTTATAAAATTTTGCTATAAAAAGAAAATTAATTTATGAAAAACTTTTAATATCCATTTTTATTCGTGTTAATATTTACTCATTTGATCATTACAAAAATTACTATACTGTTTGTCATATAAATTATACGTCAATTGGCATATTAAATTATAATTGATAAAATTATAGAAGACTTTAAGGAATAATTTTATCATAGCAATGATAGATGCAAATGCGGTAAAAACAATAAAAACATTTCTTACCTAATTAATGCTCCTTCTCCAAATTTTTGCAAAAACATCACATTAATTGTCAATAACTTTTGACTTAATGTTCCAGTTGAAGAAGTTGTATTTCCCAGACTAGCTAAGAGTTAATTCATTTCCATGGCTTGTGTTGTATTATAGCGTTTTCTACCATAAATGTATTTGTGTCATAGCAATACAGCCAACTTTTTGAACTTGTTGAATCTGTTGCATTTGCCAAACTTGTTGTTGAACTGGCATACTCTGCATGTGTTGAACATATTTTATTAGATACGTCATTTGTTGAGGTTGAGGCTGAGGTTGCAGTTGGGCTTGATGATGAATTGGAGAAGGTTGTATATCGCTGGCTGTGACACTTGTTACTGTTGTATTGGAGGCGAAGCAGCACTAGACAAGCTCTTGGAATTATTGTTGCGCCCCTGATGCAGCTTGTGTTTTAGCAGCATTGGCACTCATATTTCCTATATAATAAAATTAAATTGCGAGTAATTTATTTTATAAATTGAAACTGACGAAGGCTATAAACAACAAATGAACTCTTACTTTTGAAGCCACTTTGTTGGATGAGGTACTCGCATAAGTATTTAATACAGGTGGTTGTGCCTCTGGAGGATCAGGATTTACTACAATAGTCTTCATCGACATCAATCTCTTCAACTCTCGAAGAACTACTTGCTCAGCCACACTTTCATCCAAAAAAACATCACGAATACCAGCTATCACATCTTTAATTACAGTGTTGTAATTTGTATAAATTAGTAAAAAATAATGTGGCACTTTCCTAAAAGAAAAAAAAAATTAGTGTAATGTAAATATGTAAATATAAAAAGTAAATCAAAATACTTACTCGATAACAACAGTCACTTCACAATAGTAATTCCAGTCAATTTTGGTTGAATCATTACTTTCACATTCAAAAATAATATTAATACTCTAACCTCCTAATACGCTTTCCCACTGTTTTGATAAGTCAGACGATAAGACGAGGAATCCGAAATCGGAACGTTGCGGCTCGCTCGCGTGTCACGCTGCTGCCAACATTCAAACATTTCGGCCTGTGATTACGGTCGGGAGAATTCTCCCGATAATCCCATCACTGTTGCTGAGTGATACACGAGGTTATCAAGGAGCGCGGGAGCACTCCGAAGGCAAGTATAGAAGAAGCCTAAAGGAGCGACCCGTACTACATATACATTGAAATGGGTGTACGAAAAATTCAATGCGCTTTTACGTATATTGCGTTAGTTTTTTACTATATAACATATCCCTCTTAATCTAAAGCCATTTCATTGCTCTACTCAAATCAAAACATTTTATTTAAAAAGATTATCTCGTTCAGAAGATATAGAGAGCTGAATTTTTTTATGTGCAATTTCCTTTTATACTTTTCTTTTCCTTATTCCGGCGTCCGGTTTGCAGGTCTTACGACACTTCCGGTTGTTGTCGTCTATCTTACGCTTGTATATCTATATATATATATATATATATATATACACCCGTATCTGATCGATCTAACCTTACATACAACATGTCAGTATTTTTTTATATACAAATGTTATCATATCGTGAGTTAGTTAATAACACATTTCAAAGATCTCAAGAAGTTGCTAGATTGTTTAGGTTAAGAACTTATTCTTAGCAACCTAAGAAGAAGAATTTTTATCTATCTATTATTTTATATATATACATTTTACAAATGTTATCATATTGTGAGTTAGTTAATTAGTTATGTATTTGAAAGATCTCAAGTTGTCAACTGGTGATGAGAAAAATTGATCTATTCGTCTATCAATCAATGGGGAAAATAACTTTCATTAGATAAGTACTTACTAGCTAAATGTTAAATGACTAAAATCATTATTTAAACTTGATACTTTGTGAGATTTTTTATTTTTACAGATATCATACCAGAAGATTTTTTTCGAGTCATTTTGAAGATATATATAATTATAGCCAATAATGTTGAGGAGTTCTAATTGTGTACTGTGTGAAAAATCTAATTTTGAATTAACAAAAATGAACGAGTGCCCTCATGACCCTTGGAGTTATTATTAATGAACAAGAAAAAGTTATTTTAATACAAGAACAGACACGTACTACTCAAGATAGAAAAACCAAACCAATATTACTATGGGGAAAATATATTATTATTTATGACACAATATTTTTCAAGACATATCTATAATATAATTATAGTAAAGTCAGTGCAAGTTTTCAGATCAGATATAATAAAATGTTTTGTATAATAAATAAAATAAGTAGCAGTATGATGTGTTAAATGAAGTGTTTATAACAAATTTAGAACCTCTACTTAAAATCAGAATTTAAAATAATGTGAGACGTTAGAGCCTTGGTCAAAAAAAGCATTTTTCGTCTATACTTCAAGAAACTGAGTCGATATTAGTGCTGTGCTCTTGTACATATTTACTTAACCACGAATTCAAAAATTATGCTAAATGAACATTAAAATACAGAAAAAAGCAAAAATGATGTGTTATTGTTGTGAAAATTTCAACGAATAAAAGTGCTCAGTTAATCTAATTTTATAATTTTCTCACGGTGGAAGACGTCAAAATGTTTCAGAGGATTTCTCAGTAAATATTTTTCTACACAAGATTCAGATAACTACAAGATTTCTTGTGTATATCAACAATAAAAATAATCAGATACGTATTAAATGACTAAATATCTATTTTTAAAATATAAAATGTTGGTTATAAAAATGAACATTGACACTTTGTATTGATTTATTATTTTTTTTTTAGATTATATGAGAAATTTCTTACGGTGGAAGACGTCAAAATGTTTCAGAGGAGTTCTTAGTAATTTTTGCATATACTATAAACAACGGCCTGAAGAAATGGAAATCTACAAGCGTCCTGTACGAGAAAATAACTTAGAAATATAATAATAGTGAAGTCAGTGCAAGTTTTCAGATCAGATATAATAAAATGTTTTGTATAATAAATAAAATAAGTAGCAGTATGATGTGTTAAATGAAGTGTTTATAACAAATTTAGAACCTCTACTTAAAATCAGAATTTAAAATAATGTGAGACGTTAGAGCCTTGGTCAAAAAAAGCATTTTTCGTCTATACTTCAAGAAACTGAGTCGATATTAGTGCTGTGCTCTTGTACATATTTACTTAACCACGAATTCAAAAATTATGCTAAATGAACATTAAAATACAGAAAAAAGCAAAAATGATGTGTTATTGTTGTGAAAATTTCAACGAATAAAAGTGCTCAGTTAATCTAATTTTATAATTTTCTCACGGTGGAAGACGTCAAAATGTTTCAGAGGATTTCTCAGTAAATATTTTTCTACACAAGATTCAGATAACTACAAGATTTCTTGTGTATATCAACAATAAAAATAATCAGATACGTATTAAATGACTAAATATCTATTTTTAAAATATAAAATGTTGGTTATAAAAATGAACATTGACACTTTGTATTGATTTATTATTTTTTTTTAGATTATATGAGAAATTTCTTACGGTGGAAGACGTCAAAATGTTTCAGAGGAGTTCTTAGTAATTTTTGCATATACTATAAACAACGGCCTGAAGAAATGGAAATCTACAAGCGTCCTGTACGAGAAAATAACTTAGAAATATAATAATAGTGAAGTCAGTGCAAGTTTTCAGATCAGATATAATAAAATGTTTTGTATAATAAATAAAATAAGTAGCAGTATGATGTGTTAAATGAAGTGTTTATAACAAATTTAGAACCTCTACTTAAAATCAGAATTTAAAATAATGTGAGACGTTAGAGCCTTGGTCAAAAAAAGCATTTTTCGTCTATACTTCAAGAAACTGAGTCGATATTAGTGCTGTGCTCTTGTACATATTTACTTAACCACGAATTCAAAAATTATGCTAAATGAACATTAAAATACAGAAAAAAGCAAAAATGATGTGTTATTGTTGTGAAAATTTCAACGAATAAAAGTGCTCAGTTAATCTAATTTTATAATTTTCTCACGGTGGTAGACGCCAAAATGTTTCAGAGGATTTCTCAGTAAATATTTTTCTACACAAGATTCAGATAACTACAAGATTTCTTGTGTATATCAACAATAAAAATAATCAGATACGTATTAAATGACTAAATATCTATTTTTAAAATATAAAATGTTGGTTATAAAAATGAACATTGACACTTTGTATTGATTTATTATTTTTTTTTTAGATTATATGAGAAATTTCTTACGGTGGAAGACGTCAAAATGTTTCAGAGGAGTTCTTAGTAATTTTTGCATATACTATAAACAACGGCCTGAAGAAATGGAAATCTACAAGCGTCCTGTACAAGAAAATAACTTAGAAATATAATAATAGTGAAGTCAGTGCAAGTTTTCAGATCAGATATAATAAAATGTTTTGTATAATAAATAAAATAAGTAGCAGTATGATGTGTTAAATGAAGTGTTTATAACAAATTTAGAACCTCTACTTAAAATCAGAATTTAAAATAATGTGAGACGTTAGAGCCTTGGTCAAAAAAAGCATTTTTCGTCTATACTTCAAGAAACTGAGTCGATATTAGTGCTGTGCTCTTGTACATATTTACTTAACCACGAATTCAAAAATTATGCCAAATGACCATTAAAATACAGAAAAAAGTCAAAATGATGTGTTATTGTTGTAAAAACTTCAACGAATAAAAGTGCTCAGTTAATCTAATTTTATAATTTTCTCACGGAGGGAGACGTCAAAATGTTTCAGAGGATTTCTCAGTAAATATTTTTCTAGACAAGATTCAGATAATTATTTGAAAAAGTATACAAGAATGTTAAGAAAGCTTTTATTATCAGTAATTATAGTTCATAAACTGATTGTTTTTAATTTTACAAGATGTGCGCGGCAATCATGAGTTATTAAATTAAGCTGTTTTATACTTTCTACTATAAAAGAATATCGAGAAAGCTTTTTTCTCCCAATGATTCTTAGTTCATAAACTTTTGTTTTTAATTTTGCAAGATGTGTCTGATAGATTATTAATTCAAGTGGTTTCTAGTGATAACTTCAACGAATCCAAGTGTTGAAAATAATGTAATTAATGATTGGCTTATGGTGAGGGGCACCAAATGATTCAGAGGAGCCATTTGTTCTGTGAATATACAGTACATCAAACCATAATATAAATTACTGTAATGGCCACTTTTTGAATCTGCAACCAACATTTTAATTTGCTAGCTGATTGTGATGCAATAGTATGATTATTAGATCTAGTACCCTTGCAAGTCTTTGATAAAATATCATGAAAAAGAAATATGTGGATATCAAAATAATGAAATGAGTTCCAGCTTTAGAATGTGCAATAAAAGGCTAAAGGTAAATTTTAGCACAAATTTAATAATGTAATAATAATTTGTCAAAAAAAACAAAAGCAAATGGATGCATAAGAGTGTTTTGTAAAAAAACTTAGTATCAGGTTCTGTTATGTAAGGGTAGTTGTTAACTTGGCAAACTTTGAGCTTCGCATTTTGTAAAGGCTAGAGGATTAGGTGATTTCAGAGAAATAGATGCGAAAGAATAATTTTTAAAAAACTTTGTACCGCCTGCTGCTATGGAAATGGCAGTTGACATGAGAACTCAACTTCTCAGCCAACTTTGAGCTTCAAGTTTTATAAAAGCAAGAGAATCAGGTGATATAGAGATTTGAATTGTAATTCTGAGAACTTGTACTTTTTTCTTTTATTCCTTGCGATAGCTACAATAAATACTAATAAAAGTTTAATGTTTTTATCCAAACAATCTTGCTCTCAACAACTGTCCAACTCTCTACAAAGAACTTGACTGAAAGCTTAAATGTTTTTTTGAAACAATTATAATAAACACTTTTAGAAACTATTTTTAAAGTATTTTCTATCTGTAAATTATTCATTATTATATTTTCTCTACAAAATATCTCAAAAAATGGTCCATTTCTATATCTTTTAAAAAATCCATTAATAAATTATTTTACAAAACTTCTACAATCCTTTACAAACTTTTGCAAGCAACGAGAAATTCTTTTCCAAAACCTTTACAATCACTTTACAAAAACTTTTACAAACGATAAGAATTTTTTCGTAAACCATAAGAATTATTTTCCGAAACCTATACAACATCCTAAAAAATTATTTACGTTTTATTTTATGAAAATGAATTCTACGAATAAATAATAAATGTTTGCGTTCTATAAAGCCGAAATAAATTTCTTTCACGCGGATACTGAAAGTCAAACCCAAAAAAGTTGTGAAATCAATTAAAGTGTAGTTTTATACTTAACAGACATTATTTACAATGTAGTTTTACTCTTAAAAAGATGTGAAATCTCTTTAAAAAATTATTTTACAAACTTATAGGCAAGAATAAGTTTGGTTACTATTCTACATAGTTTATACTTAACAAACATTATTTACTAAACTCTCCCACCCTCTCTCTGAAAAATGAAATATTTCAGTGAAATATTTGATGAAACATTGCAAAAACCTTGCTAAAATATATCTTAAAAGGTGTAAAAACATTTTCAAAAATATTTCAAGAAAACATTACCAAAAACTTTTAAAAACATTTCGTAAAAGTTTTAACTTACCACAAATAAAACATTTCAAAAAATCTTTTAAAAAGATTTTTAAAACCTTTCCCGAAACCTTTCTAGTAATGATACAGCGAAAAAACATGATATATTTCATGAAATATTTTGGAAACGTTTTTGAAAGGTTACTTGAAAAGTTTATTATTCCGACTCATGGACTTGTCATGTAATGTTTTTAAAACCTTGCAGTAACATTTTCGCGTAATGTTACGAGAAAGGTTTCATAAATATTTCCAATATTATTTTTCGAAAGGTTTTTAAAAGGTTTCAAAAACATCTCTCTCTTGGTATTAAATGTATTTCTAACAATATTACAAAAACCTTCCGAAAACATTCTCCCAAACCTTTTTAGTAATATATGTAGCGAAAAAGCATGATATATTTCATGAAATTTTTTGGAAACGTTTTTGAAAGGTTAATTGAGATGTGCATTATTCCGATTCAAAACTAGTCAAGTAATGTTTTCGAAACCTTGCAGTAATATTTCAAGAAATGTTACGAGAAAGTTTTTGTAAATATTTCCAATATTATTTCTCGAAAATTTCCTAAAATTTTTGAATATTCGTATAGTCTTTTAAAAATATTTTTTTTAGATTAAGAAAGCTTTTAAAAACTTATCTCAATAATTTCTTATAAATTTACCATTAGGAGATACGTATAAATATAACGTGATATATTTTTGGAAGATTTGTAAGTGGTGTGTGGATGTATGTATACGAGTACAAGACAAACGAATGAGTGGAACGGTCCAACGGAATCAACGCCATCGAAGTATAGAGGTAATAAGTAAGGGCGCCTCTACATGGAGTATGGCGTTCTCGAGAATGGCAGACTGGCATACCTAACTTTGTGAGAGCAACAAAGACAGACAATTTTCAAATGTGCTCTATCCTTCTCAATCTCATGGAGTTAGACTGTCATTCTCGAGATCGCCAGACTCCATGTAGAGGCGCCCTAACTATAGAGTAGAGGAGTCCGCTGAAAATATGTCCGCCGTTGTAGAAAGAGAATGAGAACGAAGAGGTCCTCTCTTTCTCTGTCAGACGCGCATGCATTAATAGAGACAAAGAGGGCCCTCTGATTTTTCTCTCTTTCTATCGAGCGGACGATACCGCTTACACATGTGGCTATGTCCACACTCTTCTATTCTTATTACCTCTATGCATTGAAGGCATAGAAAGCATGGCATATGGTGTTATTTGTGGACAATCCTTTCCCACATGGCATGAAAAGTTTTGGTGAAACCTTTTAAGAAATATTTCATGAAAAGCTTGCCACAACCTTGCTGTAATATTACAGAAACCTCTCAAAAATATTTTCAGTGAGATTTCAGGAAACCTTACAGAAACATTTTAGAAGCATTTCAATTAATGTTGAAAGTAGACAATGAAAGTACATTTCATAAAATAATACTGCAAGCTTTTTTAAAGCTTTTATGAAATCTTTCTTACAACGTCTCTGAAAAGAAACGTGTAATATTTCATGAAATACTATGGCAAGGTGTTGAAAAAATTTCTCAAAAAGATGTTTTTATTCCTACAGAACCATTCAAGAAACATTCTTAAAACCTTGCAAAAATATTTTACGAAAGGTTATAAGGAAACCTTTCAAAAACATTTCCGGTATCATTGCCTGAAACGTTTTAGCAAAGTTTGAACAACGTTTTGGAAACGGTATTAATATCGTAAAAACATATTTCAAGAAATGTTACTGCAAGGTTCTACAAAGCTTTCCCAAAATTTTTCGCGCAAACTTTCTATAAAGAAACATTTCATAAATGTAACGAAAAGGTTTCAAAAAGATTTCTTGGAAGGATTATTTTATAAAACTGAAAATGTGAAAAATATTTACGAAACCTTCCAAAAATATTTCACGAAAAGTTATAAGGAAGCTTTCAAAAACATTTCCTGTATCATTTTCTGAAACGTTGTAGCAAAGTTTTCGGAACGTTTTGGATACTATATTGCCAGCGTGAAAACACATTTTAAGAAATGTTACTGCAAGGTTTAACAAAGCTCTCCCAAAATTTTTCTAGCAAACTTTCTATAAAGAAACATTTCATGAAATGTTACGAAAAGGATTCAAAAAGATTTCTTGGTAGGATTATTTTATGAAACTGAATAAAAAAAACTATTTCCGAAACCTTGCAAAAATATTTCGTGAAATGTTATAACGAAATCTTTCAAAAACATTTCCGGTAACATTTTCTGAAACGTTTGACCAAGTTTTCGCAACGTATTGGATACGATATTGACATCGTGAAAACACATTTCAAGAAATGTTACTGTAAGGTTTTACAAAGCTTTCCCGAAATTTTTCTCGCAAACTTTCCATAAAGAAACCTTTCATGAGATGTTACGAAAAGGTTTTAAAAAGATTTCTTGAAAGGATTTTTTATGAAACTGAAAATGTAAAAAAATATTTCCGAAACCTTGCAATAATATTTCGCGAAAAGTTATGAGGAAGCTTTCAAGAACATTTTCTGTATCATTTTCTGAAACGTTTTAGAAAACTTTTCGCAACGTTTTCGATACGATATTGATAACGTGAAAACCCAGTTACAAGGAATGTTACCGCAAGGTTTTGCAAAGCTTTCCCAAAGTTATAATCGCAAACTTTCCCTAAAAAAACATTTCATAAAATATTACGAAAAGGTTTCAAAAAGATTTCTTGGACGGATTTTTTTATAAAACTGAAAATGTAAAAAAATATTTTTGATACATTGCACAAATATTTCACTAAAAGTTATAAGGAAGCTTTCAAATAACATTTCCTGTATCATTTTCTGAACCGTTTGAGCAAAGTTTTCGCTACTTTTTGGATACGATATTGACATCGTGAAAACGCATTTCAAGAAATATTACTGCAAGGTTTTACAAAGCTTTCCCGTAATTCTTCTCGCGTACTTTCTCTAGAGAAACACTTCATGAAATATTACGAAAAGGTTTCAAAAAGATTTCTAGGAAGGATTATTTTGTGATAATTAAAATGTGAAAAAATATTTCCGAAACCTTTCAAAAATATTTCACGAAAAGTTATAAGGAAGCTTTCAAAAACCTTTCCCGTATCATTTCCTGAAACGTTTTAGCAAAGTTATCGCATCCTTTTTGATTCGTTATTGACACCATGAAAAATATATTACAAGAGATATTAGTTCGAGGTTTTACAAAGCATTCCCGAAATTTTTCTTACAATATTAGGGGAACGTTTTGAAAAGATTTTTTGCAATATTTTTTTTCACATAAACAAAAACAACAAAAAATATTCCTAGAACCTTGTAAAAATATTTTATGAAAGATTATTAAGGTAACCTTTAAAAAAAAATTTCTAGTATCATTGCGTAAAATGTTTTTGAAATATTTTCGCATCAATTTAATTCGGTATTGTCGCCATTTCTCCAAAGAGACATAACATTTCATGAAATATTATGGGATCGTTTTGTAAAGATTTCTTGGAAAGTTTCTTTAGGTAAAGAAACTATAATAAAATATTCCCCAAAAGCTTGCAAGAACATTTTACGTCATGTTATGAGGAGACTAAAAAAATTGAATGTATCATTGCGTTAATAGTTAACGAAATGTCTTAGCAACATTTATCATATGGTATTGACGCCATAAAAAAATTTCAAGTCATATCAGGGCCAGGTTTTACAAAGCTTTCAAGAATAGTTTATTACAACCTTTCCACAAAGAAATATATAACATTTTATGAAATATTATGTGAAGGTTTTGAAAAGATTTTGTATCAGGTTTTCTTTTCTCACACGCCCTTCTCTCGTCAATCAAAGGTTTCCTCGATTTTACTAAACTAGAGATTTCAACAGCGCGCGTTGCGCGCCCTAACCGCTAGAAAACGGTTCGACTTCCTGATTTAGACGCATGCGCACTACATGAGCCAATCACATAACGTTTATTTTGGCTTCACAACATCCGGTCATGACTTTTTTATATAGGGATATTTCTTAGATTACAATAAATATTAATTTGATTTAACTAAATATTTAGTTGTGTTTTATTGGTTATCTTATTAGTTCTACTAATTATTTAATCAAATCCAATACTTATTTATTTGATCTTGCAAATATTTTGGCAAATCAAGTGAATGTTTAATTGACAAGAGTACGAATTTAAGGTCATACGAAGTACCGACACGATTCATACCTTACCGACACCTAAACTTGAATTTTTGTATCGTATTTAAACAAAAATTTTAGAAAAAGCATTCTTTCACGCCCTCCGGTCTTAAAGCCATGTTTAACTCAACCGCAGATCCCTAACTTATCGGTACATAAATATTATGTTTTTTATCACATCTAAACAAAAATTTTAGGAAAAAGCGTTTTTCACACCCACCGAAATGGGATTAAGCATACCCTATTAAATTTCTAAATGATTCCATCCATTAGATTTTCCCAAAAACGTTTTTCAAATTAGTAATTAACTAGAACGAAGGATTAAACATTTCCAAATCCATTTTAGAAAAATCTAATTAATACAATGATTTAAAAATTTAATAGGGCATTTCACTTAATGTTATGTTGGAGAGCATGAAGAACTCTTTTTTTTTTTAATTCTTGTTTAAATACGATAAAAGAATTAAAGTTTAGGTGCCGGTAAGGTAGGGATTGTGTCGGTACTTCACATGGCCTTAACAAAAGAATTAGTTGAGTTTATTAAATATCATAGTCGAAAGTACTCAATATGTTGTCTTTTAATCAAATGTTTGCCATTTTTATTCAAGTCTACTCCATACTTAGCTAAAATTAAAATTTTGTACGGTAGAAGCGTTGCGTAGCGTAGTGGTTAGGGCATCAGCCTTGTAATCCGAGGGACTCGAGTTCGATCCCACCTTAGGTCAAAATTTTTTTCTGCGTTTTTTCTGTAAGATAATTTGTAAATGCGAAATTGCGAACGATAATATTATAAATTAATGCAAATATACAATAATTTAATATTAAAAAACATAACTGATATAATAACTATTCAGATATATTAAGTTGCAGGAGTTCAGGAAGGATCATCAACTACAAGGAAAAAACTGGTTTTCAAAATTGTTAAAAAAAATTGTTATAAAATATTATTAAAAAATTTCTAATTCCGATAACTTTTGAAAAATATTTTTTGAAATCTTTTAAAATGTTTCAAAAATCTTACTTGATGGTTTTGAGGCCTCTTAGAAACTTCCGTAAAACATTGTTGTATCCTTTCAAAAATATTTCACAGAACTTTTCAGGAAACCTTTCCAAAATCTTTCACAAAATATTTTTAGAAAGGTTTCTAGAAACATTCTAAGAGATAGTTCAAATAACTTTCAAAAAGTTGCAGAAATGTTTCAAAAACATTTCTTAAAATAATTTAAAAAACCTTTCTGAAATCTATCATAAAACCTTTTTGATGGCTTCTATCGCGGACATAAATAATTTCAGAAACCTTTCTGGAAATATTTCAGAAATATTTAAAAAAATATTTTTAGAAAGGTTTCTAAAATGTTTTTGAAACATTTTAAGAGATATTTCAAATAGTTTCAAAATGTTGCAGAAATGTTTCAAAAACATTTCTCAAAATAATTTTATAAAACCTTTCTGAAATATATCATGAAACCTTTTTGATGGCTTCTATCGCGGACATAAATTATTTCAGAAACCTTTCTGGAAATATTTCAGAAATATTTAGAAAAATATTTTTAGAAAGGTTTCTAAAATGTTTTTGAAACATTTTAAGAGATAGTTCAAATAGTTTCAAAATGTTGCAGAAATGTTTCAAAAACATTTCTTAAAATAATTTTATAAAACCTTTCTGAAATATATCATGAAACCTTTTTGATGGCTTCTATCGCGGACATAACTTATTTCAGAAACCTTTCTGGGAAATATTTTTAAAATGTTTTCATCCTTTCTACGAAACATTTCCGAAACCTTTCAGAAATATTTCGTTTTATGTGGGTGATGATCCACGCCCAGGTGCTCCGAAAACAGCCACTACGGAGGAGAACGTGACAAAAATACACGATATCGTTTTGTCAGACCGCCGATTAAAGGTGCACGAGATAGCTGCGATAGTAGGCATCTCAGAAGAACGCGTGTGGCATATCCTACATGAGATTTTAGGCATGAGGAAGCTGTCAGCAAGGTGGGTGCCGCGTTTGCTGACTGCAGACAACAAGCGCATCCGTGTGACCAGTTCAGAGCAGTGTTTGGAGCTGTTTAATCGCAATCCAAAAGAGTTTTTGCGTCGTTACGTGACCGTCGACGAAACATGGATTCACTACTACACTCCAGAGACCAAGGAGCAGTCAAAACAGTGGACCTTACCCGGTGAACCTGCTCCGAAGAAGGCGAAGACGGTCCCGTCGGCCGGAAAGGTGATGGCCACTGTTTTCTGGGTTCTCAAGGTGTGATTTTTATTGACTATCTGGAGAAGGGCAAAACGGTCACAGGACAGTACTACGCCGAACTATTGAGCCGATTTGACGCCGTGTTAGAAGAAAAACGGCCCCATTTGTCTAAAAAGAAAGTGCTTTTCCACCACGATAATGCACCGGCTCACACTTCTGCACTCGCCACGGCTAAATTGGTCGAATTACACTACGAACTGCTGCCCCATCCACCGTATTCTCCAGATTTGGCTCCGTGCGGCTTTTTTTTGTTTCCGAACCTAAAAAATTCGCTCGCCGGGAAGAGATTCCACTCCAATAACGAAATAATCGCCGCCACGGAGGCCTATTTTGCAAACCAAGAGAAAACATTTTTTTCAACGGGGTTAAAAAAATTGGAACACCGCTGGACCAAGTGTATTCAACTAAAAGGAGACTACATTGAAAAATAAATTTTATTTTTTGTAAAATTTTGGTGTTTTCATTTGTAGGCTAGGTACTTATCAAATGACCCTCGTAAAGTACTACTTAACGCCTAACAGGCGTAATAGCTCCCATACTCCTACCAAACTTTATAGAACCTACACACTTTGCGCCCGTGTGGGCGAAAATTATTTTAATTATATAACTACTATGCCTTCTTTTTATTTCTAAAATTCATAAGAATTTTATCAGATATTTACGAAAAGTCAAAGCCTATATAAAAAAATTACATAGTTACCACCACATCTCCATTTTTCATTGATCTTTCTCAATTTTGAAATTTCTATAATATTACGCATCTTGGGAGGACAATAGAAGTCTATAGAGCTGCTCTAGCAGGGGTGGTCCTCCAATCTCCCATACATACTTGGAGTTGTTTCCGAGAGTTGTTTGCATTACTTGACTATCGATAATTGATTTCACAACTTTCATTTGTTTGATTTGCAATGAACAATTTGAATGTACTTACATATAATTTGCTCAGCATACAGTGACTCAAAGAAGTAAAAGACTTTTTCACTGGCATTTATTTGATTTCTTTTAAAAAAACATAAATATTATTATTTTATAGATTATACAGAAAAAACGTCTATACTTGCCTTATTTTATACTTTCGTAGAAAGTTTTATATTAACAATATTATTATTGGTACAGTCATGAAAAAAATTATTATCATTTGCAGAGTGCTTATTGAATAGATGGGATTCGAATAAATAAAAGTTATTTGTACAGTCATGAAAAAAATTCTTACCATTTGTAGAGAGTGTTTATTGAATATATGAGATCAGAGTGAATAAAAGGACTATAGACAAATGGTGTGGATAGAATATATTTAAAAAATTAGTTTTTTAAAGAACGTGTTGATTGTTTTGAAAAAATATTTAAGCTCACATTAAAGTTTTTGGTACAGAGGGAGAGAGGGTGGGAGAGTTTAGTAAATAATGTTTGTTAAGTATAAACTATGTAGAATAGTAACCAAACTTATTCTTGCCTATAAGTTTGTAAAATAATTTTTTAAAGAGATTTCACATCTTTTTAAGAGTAAAACTACATTGTAAATAATGTCTGTTAAGTATAAAACTACACTTTAATTGATTTCACAACTTTTTTGGGTTTGACTTTCAGTATCCGCGTGAAAGAAATTTATTTCGGCTTTATAGAACGCAAACATTTATTATTTATTCGTAGAATTCATTTTCATAAAATAAAACGTAAATAATTTTTTAGGATATTGTATAGGTTTCGAAAAATAATTCTTATGGTTTACGAAAAAATTCTTATCGTTTGTAAAAGTTTTTGTAAAGTGATTGTAAAGGTTTTGGAAAAGAATTTCTCGTTGCTTGCAAAAGTTTGTAAAGGATTGTAGAAGTTTTGTAAAATAATTTATTAATGGATTTTTTAAAAGATATAGAAATGGACCATTTTTTGAGATATTTTGTAGAGAAAATATAATAATGAATAATTTACAGATAGAAAATACTTTAAAAATAGTTTCTAAAAGTGTTTATTATAATTGTTCAAAAAAAAAAAAAAGCTTTCAGTCAAGTTCTTTGTAGAGAGTTGGACAGTTGTTGTGAGCAAGATTGTTTGGATAAAAACATTAAACTTTTATTAGTATTTATTGTAGCTATCGCAAGGAATAAAAGAAAAAAGTACAAGTTCTCAGAATTACAATTCAAATCTCTATATCACCTGATTCTCTTGCTTTTATAAAACTTGAAGCTCAAAGTTGGCTGAGAAGTTGAGTTCTCATGTCAACTGCCATTTCCATAGCAGCAGGCGGTACAAAGTTTTTTAAAAATTATTCTTTCGCATCTATTTCTCTGAAATCACCTAATCCTCTAGCCTTTACAAAATGCGAAGCTCAAAGTTTGCCAAGTTAACAACTACCCTTACGTAACAGAACCTGATACTAAGTTTTTTTACAAAACACTCTTATGCATCCATTTGCTTTTGTTTTTTTTGACAAATTATTATTACATTATTAAATTTGTGCTAAAATTTACCTTTAGCCTTTTATTGCACATTCTAAAGCTGGAACTCATTTCATTATTTTGATATCCACATATTTCTTTTTCATAATATTTTATCAAAGACTTGCAAGGGTACTAGATCTAATAATCATACTATTGCATCACAATCAGCTAGCAAATTAAAATGTTGGTTGCAGATTCAAAAAGTGGCCATTACAGTAATTTATATTATGGTTTCATGTACTGTATATTCACAGAACAAATGGCTCCTCTGAATCATTTGGTGCCCCTCACCATAAGCCAATCATTAATTACATTATTTTCAACACTTGGATTCGTTGAAGTTATCACTAGAAACCACTTGAATTAATAATCTATCAAACACATCTTGCAAAATTAAAAACAAAAGTTTATGAACTAAGAATCATTGGGAGAAAAAAGCTTTCTCGATATTCTTTTATAGTAGAAAGTATAAAACAGCTTAATTTAATAACTCATGATTGCCGCGCACATCTTGTAAAATTAAAAACAATCAGTTTATGAACTATAATTACTGATAATAAAAGCTTTCTTAACATTCTTGTATACTTTTTCAAATAATAAATATACAATATAATTTTCAGTGTTTTGTGTAATAATAAATAAAATATAGTATGACGTGTTACATGAAGTGTTTATAATCAAATTTTAAAACTTCTCTTAAAAATCAGTTTCAAATGTTTTGAGAATAGAACAAGTGTTTATTGAATAATTATGTGTTATGAGGCTCATAATCTTCATAATAAGTTTTTGCATAGAAGAAAATATTGCTGAGTGACATGTGAGGTTATAAATATACAATATAATTTATGATGCCGATTTGAAATATTGGTCTGAGCTTTGGTTTAAAAAGCATCTGTCATCTTCAAAAAACTTAGTCGATATCAATGCTGTGCTGTTGTACATATTTATTCAAGTGTCAATAAAAAGATTATGTCTAATGAACATGGGAATACTGAAAAAAGTAAAACTGATATGTTATTGTGAAAATTTCAATGAATAAAAGTGCTCTCATTTAATCTAATATGATTTCTCACCATGGGAGACGTCAAAATGTTTCAGAATTCTTAGTAAAGATTTTTCTAGACAAAATTCAGGTAATAATTTCAAAAAGTTTTATCTATACAAGAATGTCAAGAAAGCTTTTATTCTCAGTGATTCTTAGTTCATAAACTGGTTGCATTTTTAATTTTACAAGATTATGTGTGGCAATGATGGGTTATTAATTTAAGTAGTTTCAATAATAATTTCAAGAACTTATATATCTACTAAAAAAGAATATCGAGAAAGCTTTTTTTCTCACATTTTACAAGTCGTGTAGCAATGATGGGTTATTAATACAAGTGGTCTAATCTAATCTACTGAAATCTGTGTAAATCCACCCGGATCCAGCTGGATTTCCGATGTGACATGGATCCAACTGGGTTTCCTAGCTGGATATTTTTGACCAGGTTCTAGTGATAATTTCTACAAATCCAAGTGTTGAGAATAATATAATTAATTATTGGCTCATGGTGCCAATAATTAATTGCGAAGCTACAAAAATAATTAATGATATTATCATATAGCAGTCTTATAGTAAAACTAATTTAAGGCTTTAATAATCAATTTCTAGTACCAAAAAATGAAAATACTTATAATATGCTCTGAAAAAAAATTATAAATATATGAACTTAAAACTTCGTTTTAAGATCTAATTTGTTCTAAATAATATCGATCCCTTTAGTATTTATGTAATTTCTCTTCTTAATAATAATCTTTGAAAGTATAAAATAAGGTATATATATATAAGTTTTTCCTGCAAACTGAAAACATAAAAAGAATGATATTTTCATATAACTTTACAATAATTAATAGTATTGTTAAATTATCATCATACCTATAAGAATATACGCATTTGATTATATTATTTCAAAACATTTTACTAATGTAATCATTTTATCGAGCTCCTTGAAGAAACATTCAAATTTAAAACTTTTGTGAATAACAATACTATCATTTACTAATGATATTAAAAATATACTATACTATAATAAACCCTCATAATGTTATTACACTATGTAATTATTATTTTCTCTTAAAAATTTGTGAAATATATCTAAAAAACATTTTACAAAAGTTTAAACTAAGACAAGTCTCTCCCGCCTCTCTCTCTCTCTCTCTCTCTCTCTCTCTCTCTCTCTCTCTCTCTCTCTCTCTCTCTCTCTCTCTCTCTCTCTCTCTCTCTCTCTCTCTCTCTCTCTCTCTCTCTCTCTCTCTCTCTCGCTCAACATCTGTGAAATTGAGTACCAAAAACTTTAATGAGAGCTTCAATATTTTTTTAAAACAATCAACACGTTTTTTAAAAGCTATTTTTTAAGTATACGTTAAATTCTAACAACACAATTTGCCTAGTCCTTTTATTTCTTTTAGTCTCATCTATTAAATAAGGATTCTCTACAAATGGTAATAATTTTTTTCATGACTGTATAAACTCTCTCCCTCCTTCTCTTTCCCACCCCACTCTTTCTGCTACCATCCCTCTCTCTCAACATCAGTCAACCTGAGTACCAAAAACTTTAATGAGAGCTTAAATATTTTTTTTAAAACAATCAACACGTTTTTTAAAAGCTAATTTTTTAAGTACGTTCTGTAACAACATAATTTGTCTAGTCCTTTTAATTCTTCTACTCTCTTCTATTCAATAAGCACTCTTTACAAATGGTAATAATTGTTTTCATGACTGTATAAATAATAATATTGCTAATATAAAACTTTCTACGAAAGTATAAAATAAGGCAAGTATAGACGTTTTTTCTGGATAATCTATAAAAAACAACACAATTTGTCTAGTCCTTTTATTTCTTCGAATCTCATCTATTTAATAAGCACTCTCTACAAATGGTAATAGCTTTTTTCATGACTGTACAAATAATCTATAAAATAATAATATTTATGATTTTGTAAAAGAAATCAAATAAATACGAATGAAAAAGTCTTTTAATTCTTTGAGTCATTGTATGCTGAACAAATTATATGTAAGTAAGTACATTCAAATTGTTCACTGCAAATCAAACAAACGAAAGTTGTAAAATCAATTATCGATAGTCAAGAAATGCAAACAACTCTCGGAAACTACTGTATGACTGTTCTCAGACATGTATTTAAATTTGTTCATCTTTCTGAGCTATACAAATTAAACACAAGAAAGTACTGAAATCAATTTATTGTAGTCAAGTACCGGCCATAAGTTAACTTGACTGACATAATAGAACTTTTCGTATCCCGCGTGTAAAATTACATTTTACGCCCACGTTGTAACTTCAAAATTATTCAGCCAGCGGGCATAAAATACTACTTAGTGCCCAACAGGCCCAATAGCTCACATACTCTTACAAAACTTTATAGAACCTACGCACTTTACGCCCGTGTTGGCGAAAATTATTTTAATTATATAACTATAATGCCTTCTCTTTACTTCTAAAATTCATAAGAATTTTTTCAGATATTTACGAAAAGTCAAAGCCTATATAAAAAAATTACATAGTTACCAACACATCACTATTTTTCATTATTCTTTCTCAATTTCGAACTTTCTATAATATTACGCACCTTGGGAGGAAAAGAGAAATCTAGAGCTGCTCTAGCAGGGGTGGTCCTCCGATTTCCCATACATACTTGGCGGGCCCGACGATTTGCAGATTACCGGTGGGCTACTTAAATATAGAATACAAACTTTTTGCATAAATTCATTAACAATAAACTTATATACCTATAAGTCTACTATAAATAATTACACTGGCTTTAATTTTTAATTGGTACCGTTAAGTACAACATCCCTATATGTGCAATCATGATTTACTTTTATTACCCACAATATTTTTCTTTGTGTCCGTCCTTTTTAAACGAGAATAAAATAAAAAATTCATATAAATTTATAGTCTACTTAAAATTGCTTTACATTTTACTAATCGTTTTAAGCAACCTATTATGTATCCTTTTCCCGCGTGTAAATATCATATAAGATCTCATATGAGAATTTTAGGCATCGCATATCTCGTATCAGATCTCATATGCGATGTGGTCTGCAATTTTATATATTACGGGATTATATAGTTAATATGTAGAAGCAATACATTTATACATTTTATCTGATCTTTAAACATATGAATATTAATATGAAAATGACCATGTCTTACACCTTGAACTGCAAATCGTCGGGCCCGCCAAGTATGTATGGGAAATCGGAGGACCACCCCTGCTAGAGCAGCTCTAGACTTCTCTTTTCCTTCCAAGGTGCGTAATATTATAGAAAGTTCGAAATTGAGAAAGAATAATGAAAAATAGTGATGTGATGGTAACTATGTAATTTTTTTATATAGGCTTTGACTTTTCGTAAATATCTGAAAAAATTCTTATGAATTTTAGAAGTAAAGAGAAGGCATTATAGTTATATAATTAAAATAATTTTCGCCAACACGGGCGTAAAGTGCGTAGGTTCTATAAAGTTTTATAAGAGTATGTGAGCTATTGAGCCTGTTGGGCGCTAAGTAGTATTTTATGCCCGCTGGCTGAATAATTTTGAAGTTACAACGTGGGCGTAAAATGTAATTTTACACGCGAGATACGAAACGTTCTATTATGTCAGTGAAGTTAACTTATGGCCGGTACTTGACTACAATAAATTGATTTCAGTACTTTCTTGTGTTTAATTTGTATAGTTCAGAAAGATGAACAAATTTGAATACATGTCTGAGAACAGTCATACAGTAGTTTCCGAGAGTTGTTTGCATTTCTTGACTATCGATAATTGATTTCACAACTTTCGTTTGTTTGATTTTCAGTGAACAATTTGAATGTACTTACTTACATATAATTTGTTCAGCATACAATGACTCAAAGAAGTAAAATTCATTTTCATTCGTATTTATTTGATTTCTTTCAAAAAATCATAAATACTATTATTTTATAGATTATTTGTACAGTCATGAAAAAAGCTATTACCACTTGTAGAGAGTGCTTATTAAATAGATGAGATTCGAAGAAATAAAAGGACTAGACAAATTGTGTTGTTGTTTTTATAGATTATCCAGAAAAAACGTCTATTCTTGCCTTATTTTATACTTTCGTAGAAAGTTTTATATTAGCAATATTATTATTTATACAGTCATGAAAACAATTATTACCATTTGTAAAGAGTGCTTATTGAATAGAAGAGAGTAGAAGAATTAAAAGGACTAGACAAATTATGTTGTTATAGAACGTACTTAAAAAATTAGCTTTTAAAAAACGTGTTGATTGTTTTAAAAAAATATTTAAGCTCTCATTAAAGTTTTTGGTACTCAGGTTGACTGATGTTGAGAGAGAGGGATAGTGGCAGAGATAGTGGGGTGGGAAAGAGAAGGAGGGAGAGAGTTTATACAGTCATGAAAAAAATTATTACCATTTGTAGACAATCCTTATTCAATAGTTGAGACTAAAAGAAATAAAAGGACTAGACAAATTGTGTTGTTAGAATTTAACGTATACTCAAAAAATAGCTTTTAAAAAACGTGTTGATTGTTTTAAAAAAATATTTAAGCTCTCATTAAAGTTTTTGGTACTCAGTTTCACAGATGTTGAGAGAGGGGAGAAAGTGGGGAGGGGAAGAGAGAGAGAGAGAGAGAGAGAGAGAGAGAGAGAGAGAGAGAGAGAGAGAGAGAGAGAGAGAGGGAAGGAGGGCGGGAGAGACTTGTCTTACAAGGAAAGTACCCGAACTGTCAAATTCAAAAAAATTCAAAACCCATGTTAAAAAGTTGACCTCCGTGCGAGATTCACGAAACCATTTTTTTTATCGGCTGAGAAGCGCTTTATAAGGGTTAAAATCACCCCTAAAGTTTACCCCCAAGAAACGTTTTTTTGATATATCTCGGCTTCTACTTAACTTTTTTTAACGAAACAAAATGGAAAGAGTTTCTTATTAAAAAGTCAAGAAATCCGTGGTAGTATGAACATTAAGGTTTGCATCCCTTATTTTTTAGAGGGTGAAATTTTGTTTTTTTAAGAATAATTTTTGTTGTGAGAATTCATAAAATAATTAAAAATAGGTCAAAACATTATTTTTACCAACTACAATAAATAGCAGTTGGTGTGTTTGGGCATTCTTCGCGAAACAACCCCTTAAGAGGTGGTAAACCACCCCTAACACAAATTAATTAGGTATATTTTTTTGGCAATTATTTTTTTCCTTAAAATGGGTTCTTGAAGTCGTTAATCGGAATCCACAGTTAGATCCACAATAAAAATTTGAAAATAGTGAATTCAACATGGCGAAAAATTTTTTAGAAATATTTTAAATTCCACGAAAAATAGTATGTAGACCCCCTAGCGGAAATTATCGTACGATAAACAAGTGTATGATAAAAAAATAATAAATAATAGAATAACATAACAAAACATTGTTACATTATTATACATTTATTTACATAATATAATTTCCTCTAGGGGGTCTACATATTATTTTTCGTGGAATTGAAAATATTTCTAAAAAATTTTTCGCCATATTGAATTCACTATTTTCAAATTTTTATTGTGGATCTAACTGTGGATTCCGATTAACGACTTCAAGAACCCATTTTAAGGAAAAAAATAATTGCCAAAAAAATATATATATTCAGTCCCTGAGGAGGAGCCGGACTGGGCTCGAAACGTTGGACAAGGTGGTGGTGGTGGTGGGGGGCAGTCAGATCGTCTTTTGCTAACAAAGTTTTTTCCAGGTTTTAATTAAGTTTTTATTTCAGATTCTGCGGGGGTGATTATAAACAAGAGCAATCTGACTGCCATAAATATTAATTATTTTAAATTAATTTGTAAGACTGTAAGACCGATGGAAAAATTCTTATCAGTTGATAGTAAATTGCAGTCGACATAAGTAATATTTTTAATGATCAAAAAAATATACCTAATTCATTTGTGTTAGGGGTGGTGTACCACCTCTTAAGGGGTTGTTTCGCGAAGAATGCCCAAAAACACCAACTGTTATTTATTGTAGTTGGTAAAAATAATGTTTTGACCTATTTTTAATTATTTTATGAATTCTCACAACAAAAATTATTCTTAAAAAAACACAATTTCACCCTCTAAAAAATAAGGGATGCAACCCTTAATGTTCATACTATCACGGATTTCTTGGCTTTTTAATAAGAAACTCTTTCCCTTTTGTTTCGTTAAAAAAAGTTAAGTAGAAGCCGAGATATATCAAAAAAACGTTTCTTGGGGGTAAACTTTAGGGGTGATTTTAACCCTTATAAAGCGCTTCTCAGCCGATAAAAAAAATGGTTTCGTGAACCTCGCATGGAGGTCTACTTTTTAATATGGGTTTGGAATTTTTTTGAATTTGACTGTTCGGGTACTTACCTTGTTAGTTTAAACTTTTGTAATCTGTATTTACAGTAAACTCATAACCTAAATTATACCATTTTGCTTCAGCGAATAAATCTGTATTAAATCTACATATTAACCTGGGCAACAAAGGCTAAAATCGAATACACGCTATACTGCAGGTTACATAGTCATTTTTCCCCTTTCATGTCTTTGACTCGAACCTCCATTCTAGAGTAAGTCATGCATCGTCGAAAGGCTTACTAATCATAAGAAACATTTAGTATTTATTTATTTATAGCTATTGTGCGAGGGTCATTTGATAAGTACCTAGCCTACAAATGAAAACACCAAAATTTTACAAAAAATAAAATTTATTTTTCAATGTAGTCTCCTTTTAGTTGAATACACTTGGTCCAGCGGTGTTCCAATTTTTTTAACCCCGTTGAAAAAAATGTTTTCTCTTGGTTTGCAAAATAGGCCTCCGTGGCGGCGATTATTTCGTTATTGGAATGGAATCTCTTCCCGGCGAGCGAATTTTTTAGGTTCGGAAACAAAAAAAGGTCGCTCGGAGCCAAATCTGGAGAATACAGTGGATGGGGCAGCAGTTCGTAGCGTAATTCGACCAATTTAGCCGTGGCGAGTGCAGAAGTGTGAGCCGGTACATAATCGTGGTGGAAAAGCACTTTCTTTTTAGACAAATGGGGCCGTTTTTCTTCTAACACGGCATCAAATCGGCTCAATAGTTTGGCGTAGTACTGTCCTGTGACCGTTTTGCCCTTCTCCAGATAGTCAATAAAAATCACACCTTGAGAATCCCAGAAAACAGTGGCCATCACCTTTCCGGCCGACGGGACCGTCTTCGCCTTCTTCGGAGCAGGTTCACCGGGTAAGGTCCACTGTTTTGACTGCTCCTTGGTCTCTGGAGTGTAGTAGTGAATCCATGTTTCGTCGACGGTCACGTAACGACGCAAAAACTCTTTTGGATTGCGATTAAACAGCTCCAAACACTGCTCTGAACTGGTCACACGGATGCGCTTGTTGTCTGCAGTCAGCAAACGCGGCACCCACCTTGCTGACAGCTTCCTCATGCCTAAAATCTCATGTAGGATATGCCACACGCGTTCTTCTGAGATGCTTACTATCGCAGCTATCTCGTGCACCTTTAATCGGCGGTCTGACAAAACGATATCGTGTATTTTTGTCACGTTCTCCTCCGTAGTGGCTGTTTTCGGAGCACCTGGGCGTGGATCATCAAAAACCGACGTACGACCACGTTGAAACTCGTTATACCAAAATTTAACGGTCGCCATCGACGGAGAAGCATCCCCATACACTGCATCCAAGCGTTCTTTAATTTCACTGCGCGATTTCCCTTCCAAAAACAAGAATCGAATCACCGACCAATATTGTTCTTTCTCCATTTTTTCAAAAATCAACGGACACATTTGCTTTCACACGCTCTCAAAAATAAACTACAACTCCGATCCGGCTGAAATTTCGTCTGTAACCGTTTACAGGAAGATACTGCACTGTAGTGTATTTCTGGTGCGATAGTGGCACCATCTGGCGGTGAGGCTAGGTACTTGTCAAATGACCCTCGTATTGTAATTAATGTTCACACCTGTTTGAATTGATCCTTCAAACTGATTGGGAGTTTTAAGGGAATATATATATATATATATATTGAACTCAAAATATCACATTTAATTTTTATAAGTGTGTTTTAGGAATAATTTGAATTTAATCAAACTTTAAGCCACCCCTTCAATCTTTTTACCTTTTAGATATTACATTGAAAAGAGTGTGAAAATTATTAACATATGTATGTGTACTCAACTCCATACGGGTAATTGTATTTTTTTATTAATAAGAAGCAAGTAGGTGGCCAAACTTATGCCACATAATTTTACCTTCTGTAATCCGCTGCAAATAATGAATATAAGAAACTCAATCCCTTTTCTATTCATTTCTGCGTCTTATCCTACATGCCATGAAAACTAAAGCGATAATAAGAGGCTTAATAAGGAGGCTTTAACGCTAAAATACTTGTTTCCATTGCTACACTGCACCTGCATTGTAAGTCGGTATCCGTTGTCCCTGGACTGAGTCAGGCCTTACACCTTGGAACAGATCCTAGACCTTGCTTGGAAATTTGGCCGGCAACCATCCTCGTATACCAAGCCAGGACGACAAGAACCTCATAAGAAGTGGAACGGACTAGTTCCTGGCCATCAGTGGAGAATACCAGGGAGGTGCGACCAACACGACTGTTTGCGAAACCTTGAACGTCCACCAATAGTTATGCGGTTGCGTTTCAATTTCTTTTTGATTGCGTGGAAGGGATAGCGGTGGTCAGTGAAATAAAGAAGGCACAGATTTTATAAACAAACACTTTGAACTGTTTTATTAACCTAAGTTTATAACGTATCACGCTTTCTGTCACAAAAGGTATCTCAAACACCGTGGTTTTTGAATTTATTGTATCCCGAATACGTGGCGCGGATAAGTAATAATTAGCGACTTGCGACCGGTGCGAGAGACAAGCACGCGGTCGGGCCAAAAGCGATGCGAGGAGACGTACCGAAGGGGGCTTTAGAAGAAAGCCCTGCGACTGTCTCCCGAGAGGCAAGGATCGAGAGTGCTAGAACGACGAGTCATGATAAACATTCCGCCGCGCTTACCTTCCCCCTCGCGTCTCTCTCGGGCCTACAAATGCGAGTGCAAATGGAAACATAAGCAACGCAAATATGTCGTACTATGTACGCGCGAAGTCACCTACACCTCATGTAACCTTCAGAAAGACACGGTAACTGTCGACATTCCGCCCGCCTCGTCGATCGACGAAACTATAAGTGCGAAAATTCCGATATGGCACGATTCGTCTCACGGTAATCACGCTGGGTTAGTATTCTAATCGGGCCTGGTTCATGGCGAATGTGCATGTTCGCAGTGTTATGATACACTTACATAATCGCAGTGAGTTATATTTAGCTTAGATACTTTAATGAGAATAAAGACTTACAGAAAACGAAAGAAAAAAAGACCATTATCGTGCTTGGGGCACATGAAAGCACCGCAGTGCTGGCAGCGTTTACATACCTCCCGCCGTGAGTAAGGAGGGCGTGCGTTATCTAATAACAAGCAGGGCACGACACAATGAAAGTTGTTTGCGCAAAGCTAACGAACGCGTTACAGAGGTTTTTTCTTCTCAGTGAGTATCTTCTTCCCCAGTGTTATGTGGCCTCTCACATGGGAGTAAGCAGATTTTTGAAATGGGCCGGACCACCTTTCCCTTGGCCGTGCGCAGAGTCACGACTCGCACGTGGCTGTCTGGTCCGGGATGGAGCTCGATGACGCGCCCTAAGGACCACTGGGACTGCGGCTGCATGTCATCTATAATCAAAACAAGATCGTCTGTTTTTAGATTAAGGCGCAGTTTTTGCCATTTTGGGAGAAATTTGAGATTATTGAGATATTCAGCACTCCATCTATGCCAAAAATCATCTCGTATCTTGGACAGATTGCGCCAAGAATTGAGCGGATGTCGGCCGTCATCGTCTGTCCCCGGCTCCGGCAGGGCAATCACTGAGCGCCCGATGAGGAGATGGCCCGGAGTGAGTGGCGACAGTGAGTGAGGGTCATTAGAGAGAGCGGCTATTGGCCTAGAATTAAGGCAGGCCTCAATTTGAGTTAGCACGGTGGAGAGCTCCTCGAAGGTGAGCCGCTGGTCTCCGATGACTCGTCGAAGATGATATTTTGTCGATATCACTCCGGCCTCCCATAGTCCGCCAAAATGGGGGGCATACGGCGGTATGAATTCCCATGCCGTTCCGCTCTCGGCGAGGTGATGAGCTGCTTCTTGGTAGAATTCCGTAGCGTTGCGAAACATTGCCCGAAGCTCCTTGTCTGCACCCCGAAACGTTGTTCCGTTATCACTCATGAGCTGGAGACATGGACCGCGTCTGCTTATGAACCTCTTGAACGCGGCAATGAATGCCTGCGCAGTTAGGTCAGAAACTGCCTCGAGGTGAATTGCTCGGGAACAGAGGCAGATGAATAAGCAGATGTAGCCTTTGTAAGTTTTGGCCCCCCGCGCTCTGAAGGTTTTCAGAGTTACAGTCCCGGCGTAGTCGACTCCGGTCTTGCTGAACGGCGCTGAAGGGGTGACTCTTTCGGCCGGGAGACTGCCCATCACCCGTTGGGCAGGCCGTCCGCTAAACCGCGCGCAGCGCACGTATGCACGCGTTAGCTTGCGAATTGCGGAGTTGCCATGAACAATCCAATAGGTCTGCTCCAAATAGCAGCGCACTAACTGCGGTCCTCCTTGTAGGGTCCTATAATGTGCATCACGTATTAGTAAAGTTGTGAGTGGCTTACCTTTGGGTAAGATGATGGAATGGCGTTGATCATACGAGAGCGCCGCTTGATGTAACCGCCCGCCAACTCGAAGATAGCCTTGCTCTTCCTGGAACGGTCGTAACGATGAAAGAACGGAATCCTTTGGCAGGTTATCGCCTTTTTGAATGCGCTCTATTTCTTTGCGGAATGCAGCTGCCTATGTGAGGAGGATCAGACGCTTTAGCGCTTCCACACGCTCACGCGCGCTTATGAATCCCTGGCGTTGCGTCGCGGGTTTTCGCCATCTGAGACATACGGCCGTTACTGCAAGAGTCATCTGCAGCGATGAGAATCTCGAACACCAATCTTTTTCTTCACTTAATGTGGGGGGGTTGATTTTGTTGAAGTTGAACTGTGAATAAACAAGAAGCATCTTCTATGCTTTCAGAACGTATAGACCATACCTGTCGCGAATTTTGCATCCATGCTGGTCCGTGCCACCACACCTCTGATGGAGGAGCTCTTTGGGCGTCAGGCCGCGAATGGCTAAGTCCGCCGGATTCTCCTTCGTGGACACGTAGTGCCATGAACTGGCCGGCAAAAGTGATTGTATATCGCTGACTCGGTGTGAGATGAATGGTGGCCAGTTTGATGCATGCCCACGCAACCATGCGAGCACCACTTGCGAGTCGGTCCAGGCGTGGATTGGTGCCTCGGTGAGTGGCAACTCCGTCTTCACTTTGGTGAGCAGCTATGCAAGCAGGACGGCGGCACAGAGTTCTAGCCTAGGGACCGTCTGTACCTTAACGGGAGCAACCTTGGTTTTGGCGACTATAATATTGCATTTGAAGCAGGCGTCACCTAGAGCGATGCGGAGGTACACACACGCTGCGTATGCCCGTTGCGAAGCGTCTGCAAAGCCATGTATTTCAGCGATGCCTTTCTCGGCCTGTAACCAGGCAACCCAGCGCGGCACTTTGATGGCTCGTAGGTCTGGGAGATTGTAGCAGAAATCTTTTCAAAGTTGATGGGCTGCTTGAGGGATTGTGTCATCCCAATTTACATTTGCGATCCACAGATCTTGCAGTAATATTTTTGCCGTGATGACAACTGGTCCGACCCAGCTTAACGGGTCGAACAGCTTGGCCACAGCAGAGAGCACTTGACGCTTGGTCGCATTATTTGCAGCAGGCGGGTCCTCTACCTTTAAAGAAAAAAAATCAGTACGAGGATTCCAGCAGAGGCCAAGCGTGGAGACGCTTTCGAAGTCAGGCAAGTCGATGATTCCTGGATTGCTGTCTGGGCAGAGGTCTACCGAAGTCGACGCCCATTTGTCCAACGGGAATTGACCGGCCCCGAAGATCGAAGTGATTTCGTCTTTCAAGCGGCTGGCGCTGGTTAAGTCATCGGCACCCGCGAAAATATCATCAACGTATGTATTGAGTTTAATTACTTGCGCACCTGCGGGAAATCGATGCTGTTCATCGGCCGCCAACTGCGCTAGCACGCGCAATGCTTGAAACGGCGCCGAGGCTGTGCCGTACGTTACCGTCGTCAGCTTGTAGACATTAAGCGGCTGCTTTGGGTGAGAACGCCAGTAGATGAGCTGGCACTGAGTATCATCGGGATGAATTTTGATTTGGCGGTACATTTTTACAACATCCGTTTTGAAGGCCACCTTAAACATCCGCGGGTCAAAATGATCCAGAGGTCGGGCTGCAGCTTGGGCTCGGGTAGTAGCTTGTCGTTGAGTGACACTCCGGTCGAGCTGCGAGCGGAAGCGTTGAATACGATCCGAATTTTCTTGGTGACATCGTGATGCTTGTAAACGGCGTGGTGAGGTAAAAAATACTGCTCACGGGCAGTCTCGCTGAGATCAGCGAGCTGCATGTGCCCTAACTGAAAATACTCCGACATGAAATCAATGTACTTACAGGCGACTTCTGGGTTTTTGCTGAGCTTTCGTTCTGTGTTCCAGACAAGCTGCTGTGCTCGGTGACTAGAGTCTCCGAGCTTGACTTCGTCATGGGAGCGAAGTGGTAATCGCACGACGTATCTGCCATTAGACTCACGGGTATGGGTCTCGTTGAAATGCTGTTCGCACCAGGCATCTTCCGTTGATAAAGGGGCTTTCCAGGAAACTTCTTCAAGCTCCTAGAAACGCCGGAGTTGAATACTAATGTACTCTCGGCATCCGCAATGGATCATGTTTCCGGTGGGGCCCAGGAGGACCCTAGCCAAAGACGGTGGAGCGAACGGTTGGCTGGTGAACTTCGCCCTTTCTGACCTCGCCGGTGATCAATGTGCCGTAGACATCTGCGCCGAGCAGAACGTCGATGCGAGCTGGAGAGGCAAAACTCGGATCTGCGAGCTCTAATCCATTGGTATGTGACCAATCGACAGAATTCAATTGCCGTGCGGGCAACAACCCGCTGAGTTGAGGCAAGATAAGAGCGGTGAAATTAAGCTTGAATTTATTGGTGATGGGAGACTACAAGGTGAGTCCGGCGCAGTAGCGCGCCACTGCTGTTCCTGTGCCTTGCAGGCCGATCACGGGGACTATAACATGAGTGCGGCTTAGCCGCAATGTTTGCGCGACTCGCTCCGTTATGAAAGACGACTGTGAGGCTGGATCGAGGAGCGCGCGTACAGTGATCGCGCGCCCTTCCTTGGAAGGATAACGTGACCATGGCCGTAGCGAGCAGTACTGTTGTCTGCTGGGTATTCGTCGCCATGGTGGTTGTGGGCACTGGGTATGTGTTAACTTCCCTCGGATTTGAGGCCTCCGGCATGGTCGCCTTTCGCGGTTTGCAGTCCTGATGGAGTAGAGTATGATGTTGCTGATGGCATTCTTCAATTCGGCATCTTCCTTTCGACGGGCACAAACTGGCTGAGTGGCCGCTGTGAAGGCAATTCAGACATACTTCAGATTTTTTTGCAAAAGCGATACGCCTTTGTGAGCTTAATCGTTTAAATTTATAACAGAAACAAAGTGTGTGGTTCTTGCAGCAGAACGGACACGGGTTACCCGATGTCTCCGTCGCGACTGTAGTGGTGTGGCAGTTAACAGGCGCCTTAGCGGTTGACCTTTGGCCCGGATTAGTGCGGCTCCGGTCCTTCGACGAAGTTGCGTTGCTCTCGTAGGCGACGGTAAGTGCTTGAATCCGATTGTCCAAGAAAGCAGTCACCTCAGCGTATGTCGGTATATTGTGATTGGACTCCATCGTTGATTGCCATTGCAATTTTGACGCAGCGTCCATTTTCTCGACGACGAAGAACAGTAACCAGTCACTCCACTGGTCAACCGGCCGGCCTAAGGCTGAAAATGCGCGCTGTGAACGGCGAGCGACGGCTGAGATTCGTTTTAGCTCAGCGGCGGATGAGCGAGTGGCAGGCGCGCATGAGACGAGATTTCTCATGTAATTGAAGAGTAGAAGGTAATCATTTTCATATCGGTCCTTGAGATCCTGCCACGCGCCGTCGTACCCCTCATCTGAAACATGAACATTTTCAACTAGTTCAGCGGCTTCACCTTTCAGGTGTGACGTTAGGTGCTGAGGTTTTTGCACTTTCGGGATTGAATTATCCGTATGCACCAATGACTCAAACATTCCCTTGAAGATTGGCCAGTCTAACCAATCTCCACTGAACGTGGGAAGGTCAATCCGGGCGAGTTTGGCTGAGGGCGCCGCGCTGACAGGCAGCGCTACCGTCGGTACGACGGGTATGGCCGCCGTGCAGTCGTTGGACCGGGTATAGCTAATGCATCCACAAAAGCCCCAGCACATTCGCAGTAGCTTTCTTCTACGTCGTCTAAGCTGAGAGTGTATTCTGCACGGTCGGCTTCTGGCAACGCTAAGATTTGGTAATGCGCGTCCCTAAACGAGACCAAATCCTCGTGTAAGAGCAGAAGGCGTTGCCATAGGTAGCCGGGAGTCATGTCTTTCTTACCTTTTTTTGTTGTGTTAATCCATGCATTTTTAATTCTGTTCGCCAGCGAGGCTTGAGATTGGGCAGTTGGTTTATCCATGATTGTGTGTGAGGTAAATTTCGTACTTCGTTAACTCCTTCTCGGGACGCTAAGGCAAAGAGACTATGGATGGAGTCCGCCGGAGTAAATTCCTTTCCAGAGTGACGCTGCAGAGCGCTCCTTGAATGCGAGCTTGAGGCAAGGTGTGCCGCGAAGGACTGGCCGCTGGGTATTTACTTTCTTTTATGCTACACGAAGTTGTGCGTGAGACCTTTTGGTACACTGAGTGCCTTCCGTGAGCTCGTGATGTTCACTTAGTTCGCACACTTAGAATATGTGCACAAGAACACACTCACGTCTTTCACCGCGTGAACTTTACTTGACCATCACTAATAATCCGGCTCGAAGGACCATGTTGCGAAACCTTGAACGTCCACCAATAGTTATGCGGTTGCGTTTCAATTTCTTTTTGATTGCGTGGAAGAGATAGCGGTGGTCAGTGAAATAAAGAAGGCACAGATTTTATAAACAAACACTTTGAACAGATTTATTAACCTAAGTTTATAACGTATCACGCTTTCTGTCACAAAAGGTATCTCAAACACCGTGGTTTTTGAATTTATTGTATCCCGAATACATGGCGCGGATAAGTAATAATTACGAATAATGACGAAGGAAAAAGTAGGTACCGTCGCGGCGAGAGTGAAATCAAAACTCTCGAGGGAAACGAACCAAAACATTTTTTATAATTATAAGAATGAAATTTTAAAACGAGTTGACGCAAGCTAAAAAATGAAAAGAATTTATCTTTCTTTTTGCTCTCGTCCGCCGAATCTGGTGAAGGTCCCGAGCATACAAAATAAGGTGTTCCATCCTGTCTACTGGATTGGACTCATCAGTGATGATCCAGTAGCCGTCATCAGACACCTGCCGCAAGGTATTCGTGCAGCTTACTCATAAAGTATAGAGTGTTATTTCTCATTCGAGAAATGATACTCCATCTGGTGGTAAAACGACATATCTACTCTAGCCGCTAATGTTTGAAAGAGATAATTAATACGCTTTGCTAAATAGTTATAAGAATGAAATTTGAAAACGAGTTGACGCAAGCTAAAAAATGAAAAGAATTTATCTTTCTTTTTGCTTTCGTCCACCGAATCTGGTGAAGGTCCCGAGCATACAAAATAAAGTGTTTCGTCTTAGCGGCTAGAGTAGATATGTCGTTTTATCACCAGATGGAGTACCATTTCTCGAATGAGAAATAAAACTCTATACTTTATAAGTAAGCTGCACGACTACTGGATCATCACTGATGAGTCCAATCCAGTAGCCAGGACGAAACACCTTATTTTGTATGCTCGGGACCTTCACCAGATTCGGTGGACGAGAGCAAAAAGAAAGATAAATTCTTTTCATTTTTTAACTTGCGTCAACTCGTTTTAAAATTTCATTCTTATAACTATTTAGCAAAGCGTATCAATTATCTCTTTCAAACATTAGCGGCTAGAGTAGATATGTCGTTTTACCACCAGATGGAGTATCATTTCTCGAATGAGAAATAACACTCTATACTTTATAAGTAAGCTGCACGAATACCTTGCGGCAGGTGTCTGATAACGGCTACTGGATCATCACTGATGAGTCCAATCCAGTAGCCAGGAAGAAACACCTTATTTTGTATGCTCGGGACCTTCACCAGATTCGGTGGACGAGAACAAAAAGAAAGATAAATTCTTTTCATTTTTTAGTTTGCGTCAACTCATTTTAAAATTTCATTCTTATAACTATTTAGCAAAGCGTATTAATTATCTCTTTCATTTTTTATAATTAGTATGTGAGGTCTTAACAGGTCTCACGTAACACATATATAATTAAAAAATTCAATAAAAAAAATTTTTTTTCAAAATTTTTAGTTGTAAGACCGCTTTAATAAGAATTTATTGTACCTCATGTGGAGGAAAAAATTGACTTATAAAAACCAAGTTTAAGTAAAAATTAATACTGAATTATTGAGTATTTTCACATAAAACTTCTACATGTGCTAAAATATATGAGGATTTATATGAAAATTTTCTGTTTATAGGATTTTTATAGATTTTACCCATAACAATGATAATGTATTAAAATACAATATCTTCATTGCGAATTGATGTGGATATCACGCATTAATAAATTTTTCTTAGGATTATAGGATTTTTATAGATTTTACACATAACAATGATAATGTATTGAAAATACATTAAAATATGTATTATAAACTTTGCTATAATCTTTTCAATGCATAGATTTTTATTAAAAATAAAAGTTTCAAAGCAATAGTTTATAGAGGTCTTATAGAATTAGCAAATATACTTATAGAATTATGTAGGAAGTTCCCATTAAAACCCATAAAAAACATAGTTTTGGTTTTTTTTTATAAATTGCGTATTTGCTAACTAGAAAGTCTGTATTTTTTTATGATGAGTCTTTTTCGATGTACATAAAAAAATAAGTCCAAATTAATAAAACGTTATGTATTTATGATTCGACTTATACAAGTTATACAAGTACTCATAAAACCTCGTTTACCCTCATAGAAATATCTTGGTTTGTCATTAAATGCTATAAACTATGCTTCACTCTACCTTTGCAAAATGATTATCTCTTGTAACGGTCTTAATCGGGAATTAATATATTCAAGTGGCACTTTAGTTTTTTGTACACAAATCGCGATTGGAAGCGGCAATAGTTTTGAAACACACGAAAATAAGAGTGGGCTATGCTCCACGCAAAGCGACATAAACTCCCCAACATGCAAGACGAAACGCGATCCATATTCGATCCCACTAATGTTTGCTCTTTCGAATAAATAGCGTTTCGTCCCGGGTCTGCCCGCTGGACTCGTCAGTAAGGCATAGTGCGGAAAGACTCTGCCTTAGATGCTAGAAAACGTATTAATTTACACGCGTCCGTTAATTTATCCGAATCCCTCACGCCCCGTGCTATGTCATAATTACAATTCCTACTGTTGTTCGATGAAGTCGGTCCCGTCTCCCGATACCTATCTACGGGACCGTTGGCAATGATACGAGCGTGCAATGCGTTTTTGAGCCGGCGACTATTATCCGGTGGTGCATCATCGCTGTGATCTCATGGATCCCTATTGCGGAACACCTGGATCGTCGTCATCGCGGGATCCTAGTGACCCCACTACCGGCACTGCCCGATCATCTCCTCGCAACATCCTACTATACTGGGTCAAGCATGCGATCTCGCGTACCTTCCACGCGATCGTCTTTGACTCGACCGGAGCTCGAGCGCGATTGACTGAGCGAGCGCAAGCGGCCCGCGAGTCTCTGCTCATTCCGCACATCGCGTGTGCTCACCACTCCTGGCGCGTCCCCCACCGCACCGGCGCCCTACGCCGCTCGGACGTTCTCGGGCTCTCCATGTGGCTCAAGCGCTCTCTCCCCTCCCACCGCGGAACTGCTGCGACTTCTAGGAATTTCTGATCTTCGCCTTTGTTTTCGTCTTATCTTACACGCGAATATGATTATTATTTACAAAATTATTTGAAAACGCAGAACACTTCATAAAATAGATTATACTTTTTTATAAATTGTACATTTTTTCTGATAAAGTAACGTTTGTTGTGTAACAGAAAATACATGTATTATTAAAACAATTTATAATTGAGTATTCGTATTAAATATATTCTGTTTTAAACATATACTATTTTATTTAATACGTATTATATAGTTTTTTCCAATATTTATATTGCATATAGGTTTATATACAATAAGCTATTTAATGTGTGTATTTGCACCCGGAATTTCTATATAATTCCATTTTTATATTGTTATGCACTATTCATATGAAAGCCATTAACCTTTTCATATATTCATCATAAATTATTATTTACTTTTTATATGCATATCTTTGTTCAAGCTCAATCAATTAAGGCTCAATAAATGAAAAAATACTATACAGTTTCAAATGGTAAAAACTTATTAAATCTCATATAATATTTTTACGCTGGTATTCTTTTGGTAAATTGGATTTTACTAATAACTATTATAAATGTTTTAGTAGGAAATACTATATTATCCTTATGAATTAATTTACTTACAGAAACTCATACTTTTTTAATGAGATTTTCCTTATAAATCCATGTAAGTTTGTACTGTAGAAATTGCTATATTGTATTTCCACATTAATACACATAAAATATGATGAACCTCATATAACCTTATAAAATATTTAATGGGATTTTTTTTTGGCTGATTAAAATCGTAGATAATTTATGCGGTTTTATAAGGTTCTATAAGGCCGTTTCAACAGGGTAACTATAGTACGCTTAAGGAACTATACTTGAACTCCAATAGTAAAACTATGAAAAAAAGTATAGCTATTCCGAAGGAAAGTAAAACTGTTAGCGATAAAAGAAGTTATGTTATTTTAATTAAAATTTATAACAGTCTACCGAATGACATGAAGACTTTAAATCACACAAAAACCTCCACGAAAGAAAGGCTTGAAAAGTGGATACAAGAAAATTACTAACTAGTTTTTAAAATATAATTTATTTTTAATATAGATTTACTTTCAATATGTTTTGTTATCACAAAGTTTAATTACTGAAAATATGTCTAATGCGTTTGTCTATTGCGTTTTTTAGTTTTAAGTCCGGTACCGCAAACAGGAAACTGTATTTTCCTCTGCGGATTTACTAAATCATGTAAATGTAATAAATTTACTACTGGTAAATAAATAAATAAATAAATAGAATAATGTATTAAAATATAATTTACAAAAGGAATACAACTTTACATATAAAAATATATTTAAAAAAATAATTTGATATAATTTAACTATTCTATTTGAGGAAGCATTCCGTTAAAGCAGTCAGTGGTTTTTTATTGTTTGTAGATACAGAAACGCTAAAAACGCTACATGAAATGATGGCAGATGCTAATGACGGTCGTTCTCGACTTTTGCAAGAAAATTATGACGTCTACTATGATATTAATGGGGATGAAGAAGGTGGCGAGGAATCCATAGCGATGAAGAATAAAAAAAAAATTGAATTCCCAATATTTTTATTAACAATTATTACGACGTATATTAAAAAAAAAAGAAACATCTTAAGTATATGTTTTTGTTCGCATTTCTTTTATAAAGCCATTTTATACTTTTTGTTTGAAATTATAAAAGTAATCGAATTTAGTAAATTATTAATTAATTATTAATTATTTTATTAAGTAAATTTAGTACAATTGTTAAACGTAGATAAAAAAAAATTATTTAAAATTTTTATTTTTTTAATATTATATAAATCTTTTTATTTTATAAAATTTTAGTAAGACAGCTTGTCCAAATATACGAATAATCATATTTTTAACTAAAAAAACATTCTAAATAAGTATTTTTTTGGCTCATTTAGATTATAGTTTCAATACTCTTTCCGCGCGTCGACTTTAGCTACGTCTGCCAAAGCCTTAGCCACATTGTATCGACAGCAGGCCTTGTTTATTTAATAAATGTTAATGTAAATTACTTGTAGACGAAAAAGCAACTTTGTAGATTTTAATTTAACACCGGTATATACAATTATTCTGATCGACTTATAGTGGATCGGCGCAGCGGCTGCACTCGGGATATTGTGCTTTCCATTGCGTCTGCCAAGGCTTAGCAACATTGATTGATCGGCAGACTATTTCTTTTGTTATTTTATACATTAAACTATTTCGGAAAAAATTTTTATCCTTGTACACGTTTCAACATTTTTTATTCATCTTTGCAACGCTAAAAGCTTGGCAGATTGGTACTTTCATGATGTACAGTACATAAACATTGATTATTAAAAAAATTAGCTCTGTATAAATAACTACACAACTTGTGTCGCTGTCTCCCGGACTATAAGCGGGCGCAGTGACTTGTGAAATACGCGTGTGTCATATGGCCTTATAGACAAATGCAGTGAAAAATATCTGTCTTCGATTTTGTTCTCAGTATTAACGCTGTAACGGTGAGCTGACTGTACAGCTAATACGGCAAGGCGATAGTACGTGCACAACATAGGTGCCATCTGTTGCGCATTTCGCGAACCGACAGCATTTGTAAATATTGCCACTGACATAATCCGCAACATATCCCATAGTTTGGTGAATAAATTATACACCGGTGAATAGAAATAGAATGCTATTCATCATAGCAAGCAATCTTTAAGGGTTTAATGAAATTTCGTGAATATTCTGTGACATAGCTATGGCTATGTCAGAAAAGCGCCCGTCGCGTAATGAAGTTGCCGCTTGCTAGCTAGAGTCCGATTATTCAAACGAATGGAGTCTTAATTCTCTTAATTCCCGTTCCTCAAACGTCTAGAAATTCGCCTGTCTGGCAGAAAAAGCAGATTTTTGATATTAAATTAAAAATTGATTCATCGCGATATCGAGCTCGGCCAAAGGTGGTATGGTCTTTAAACATAATGAACTTCGATAACTGAACATAAAAGCCAATCCTTAAATATTTTTGGAGATAATTTTGCTATCTTTTTCAATTTTTATGCTACGTCAATTTTGACTGCACCATTATCTTCCTCGGTCTCCAAAACCATTAGACTAACCGCCGTTCCAACCTTTTCGCAATTTGTCGGGGAGAAAATCCCATGCGACATACTTCCAGCCATACTTCCAGCCATACCTCCAGTCATACTTCCATCTATACTTCCAGCCATACTCCCAGCCATACTTTAACCCATACTTTCAGTCATACATCTAGCCATACTTTAACGAATACTTTCAGCCATACTTTTAACCATACTTCCAGCCATACATTCAGTCATACTTTCAGCCATACTTTCAGCCGTAACTGAAGCCATACAGCCAGCCAAACTTTAAGCCATACTATAACCCATACTTTCAACAGCACTTCCTGCCATATTTTAAGACAAACAAATTCTAACTCGTAAAATCGAATTTAAACCCAGCCAGATTTTCAGGGCTTCTTGTGAATTATAAAACTAACCGAGAAAAAAATTTAGAGTAAAATCCTATGTCCGGCACTACCTTTAGGGGGAGAAAAAGGGGCGTACGAGACCGAAATAACATTCTACTAGTAAAATCGAACTTATACCCATTCAGTTTTCCAGAGCTTCGTCCAATTGATAAAACAAACCTAGAAAAAAATGCGAGCAAAATTCTATGTCCGGCACTACCCTTAAGGGGGAAAAACGAGGGTGCGATACCGAAATAAAATTATAACTCGTAAAATCGGACTTATACCCTGCCACCTCTTTAAGGTCTTCTCTAAATTATAAAACTAACCTAGAACAAAATTTAGAGCAAAATCCTATGTCTTATGTTCAGGACATTCTACACTTTTCCTCATTTTATTACTTTTTGAAAAATTGTAATTTGTAAATGAGTGCTGCAGCCATTGATTTCTGTTCAGAAAGAAAGGCCTCAGTTTTTTTAAGCCATACTTCATGCCATATTTAAGCCATACTTTCAGCCATACATTCATCCATACCTTAAGCTATACTGACAGCCACACTGTAAGCCATACTTTCAGCCATACTTTCAGCCATCCTTTCAACCATACTTTCAACTATACTTTCAGCCATACTTAAAGCCATACTTTCAGCCACATTTCGAGATATACTTTAAGCCATACATTCAGCCATACTTTCAGCCATACTTTTATCCATACTTTCAGCCATAATTGAAGCCATACGGTCAACCAAACTTTAAGCCATACGTCAGCCAAACTGTAAGCCATACTTTAACCCATACTTTCAGCCATACTTTCAGCCATACTTTAAGCCAGACAGATTCTTACTCGTAAAATTGAACTTATACGCGGCCAGTTTTTCAGGGCTTCTCGTAAATTATAAAAGTAATCTAGAAAAAAATTACGAGCAAAATCCTAAGCCCGGACACTACCCCTATGAGGGAAAAAAGGGGAGCAATGCCTAAATGAAATTCTAACTCGTAAAATCGAACTTATACCACGCCATTTTTTCAGGGCTTCTAGTAAATGATTAAACTAACCTAGAAAAAAATTACGAGGAAAATCCTATGTCGGGACACTACCCCTATGATAGGATTATGCTAGCAATTTTTTTCTAGGTTAGTTACATCATTTACAAAAAGCTTTCAAAAAACGGGCGCCGTATAACAATTTTACGAGTTAGAATTTTTTTCGGTCTCGCATAGTTCCTGCCATACTTTGAGCCATACTTTCAGTCATAGATTCAGCCATACTTCAAGGCATACTTTCAGCCATACTTCCAGCTATACTTTTAGCCATACATTCAGCCATACATTTAGTCTACTTTCAGCCATACTTTCAGCCATACTTTAAGCCATACTTCCCTGCAATCTTTGAGCCAGACAAATTCTAACTGGTAAAATCGAACTTATACCTCGCCAGTTTTTTCAGGGCTTCTTGTAAATTATAAAACTAACCTAGAAAATAATTTAGAGCAAATTTCTATTTCCGGCACTACCCTTAGGGGGGAAAATGGGGGTCCGAGATCGAAAAACATAATCTGTCTCGTAAAATCGAACTTATACCGCGCTAGTTTTTTCTGGACTTCTTGTAAATTACAAAAGTAACCTACAAAAAAGTTGCGAACAAAATCTCATTTTCGGGAACTACCCCTATATGTTAAGTACTTGAAGACAATCTTTGGAGGCAAAAGTGAAAAGATCTTGGGTGTTTTTTAGCAACGTTTCGTTGGCTTAGTACGCCAACCTCATCAGGCCTTTATTCAAACACAGAAAGAAATTAACATATAAAATTATTTTTAACTATATAAAGTCAATTAAACAACGATGCATAAATACAAAAATCAAAATTACCAAAAATAATAAACGTATATATGATACGTCGATCCGATGTTATTATCGACTGAAAACAATAACACATATGCTGTATTTATATCCACCGGACGATGTTTACATAAAGAGTTACATGGTATCAAGTTCGTTAATAATAGGAAAATACATTGTGCTTAGTCTTTGGATATCTTCCTTTTTGTTAATACTATTTTTATTGTTTTATATATATATATCATTTCGGAAATCTGTCTTTTTTTTGTAATTGCTTTCAAAATCTACGACAGATATATTTTCCCAATCGAATTCATGTCTATTTTCCAATCGATGTGTACTGACAACAGACTCTTTATTTTTGTTTGTTTTGTGCTCATTAATGCGCGTGTATAACTATCTTTTAGTTTCTCCTATATATGTAGCAGAGCAACTAAAACAATCAAATTTGTACACCACATTCATATGATCCCATTTTTTAGTTATATATTTACCTAACCGAATGATCGAAGACAAACTTTTATTCAATAATGGGATTGTAAAAATGTTGTGAGATTTCAAAACCTTAGATAGACTATTAAAATCTTTATTAAACGGTAAAGACAATTTTGGTAACTTTTCATAGTGATTTTTGTGTGTATTATGTGTATCACCATACTTAAGTTTTTTTTTAATCTGATTCCAATATGTTTTTCTATAAACCACGTCGGATAATCATTATTACGTAAAATTTTCTTGATGAGTTTTTTATTGTCTAAGTGAAAATTGGAATCCGAGAGTAAAAACGCCCTATCAACTAAGTTAAAGATAATATTCTTTTTTTGCTGTTTTGGATGATTTGAGAAATAATTGATTACACGTCCAGATGACGTCGGTTTTTGATACCAATTTGTTAAAATTGTATTGTCACTTCTAATTAATGTCATGTCTAAAAAATTAATTTTGTTATTATCTTCTAGTTCATAAGTAAATTTTAGATTTTTATCATAAGCATTAAACACTTTAATCACTGTGTCAATATGTTGTTTTTTGACACAAGTAAGCGTGTCGTCAACATGTCTGTAATAAAAAATAGGGGTACAGTCATACTGTAGTTCTAATTCTCGTAAGCAATGTTTCTCCAAATCATCCATTACAATATCTGCAAATAATGCTGAGATTGGTGAACCCATCGGGGTTCCATAAATTTGTTGATAGGCTTGACAATTAAAAGTAAAAAATGTATTATTAAACAGAAACACTATGCATTTTTTTAATTCATCAAGCGGGATGTCTTTTAGCAACGAAACCTTGCTAAAAAACATTCAAGATCTTTTCACTTTTGCCTCCGAAGATCATCTTCAAGTACTTAGCATAAAAAATGGATGGCGTCATACCTTTAATATTAAGGGAAAACGGGGGAGCAATTCCTAAATAAAATTCTAAACCATAAAATCGAAGTTACACCCCGCCTGTTTTTTCGGGGCTTCTTGAAATGATGAAACTAACCTAAAAAGAAATTACGAGTAAATCCTATTTTCGGACACTACCCCTATGATAGGATTTTAATCGCAACTTTTCTAGGTTAGTTTCATCATTTTCAAAAAATCCTGAAAAAACTGGCGCGATATAAGTTCAATTTTACGGGTTAGAATTTTTTTTATTTCCTTCAGTCATACTTTTAGCAATACTTGCAGCCATACTTTCAGCCATACTTTCTGCCGGACTTTCAGCCATATTTTCAGCCATACTTCCAGCTATACGTTCAGCTATACTTACAGCCATACTTTCAGCCATACTTTCAGGCATACTTTCAGTCATACCTCCAGACACAGTTTGAGCTAGATAAATTCTAACTCGTAAAATTGAACTTATAACCCGCCAGTTTTTTCAGGGCTTCTTGTAAATTATGAAACTTACCTAGAAAAAAATTGAGAGCAAAATCCTATGTCCAGCACTACCCTTAAGAGGAAAAATGGGGCTGCGAAAGGGAAGTCAAATTCTAACTTGTAAAATCGAACTTATACCCAGTTTTTTTAGGGCTTTTTGTAATTTATAAAAGTAACCTAAAAATAATTACGAGCAAAATGCTATGTCCGGACCATCCTTAGGGGGTGGGGGGAACGGGAATGCGAGACCGAAAAAAATTCTAACACGTAAAATCGAACTTATAACTCACTAGTTTCTTCAGGGTTTCTTATAAATTACAAAACTAACCTAGAAAAAAATTACGAGCAATACCCTATGTCCGGACAGTAGCCTTATGGGGGAAAACGGGGAGCAATGTCTAAATAAAATTCTGACTCGTAAAATGGAACTTATGCCTCGCCTGTTTTTTCAGGGCTTCTTGTACATGATGAAACTATCCTAGAAAAAAATTACAAGCAAAATCCTACGTCCGGATACTCCTTCTATTATAGGATATTGCTCGTAATTTTTTTCTAGGTTAGTTTTGTAATTTATAGAAAGCCCTGAAAAAAATTTCGGGACTAAGTTCGATTTTACGAGTTAGAATTTTATTTCGGTATGGCACCCTCGGTTTTCCCCCCTAAGGGTAGCATATACCGGGCATAGGATTTTGCTCGTAATATTTTTCTAGGTTTGGTTCATCATTTGGAAGAAGCTCTAAAATAATTGGTGGGGTATAAATTTGATTTTACGAGTTAGAATTTTTTGTCGTTTCGCACCTCCGTTTTCCCCCCCTAAGGGTTGTGTTCGGACATAGGATTTTGCTCGTAATTTTCTTTGGTTTGCTTCATTTGGAAGAATCTCTGAAAAAACTGACGGGGTATAACTTTTTTTTATCAGATAGAATTTATTTTAGGCCTTGTACCCTCGCTTTTCCCCCTATAGGGGTAGTGTTCGGACATAGGATTTTACTTTTATAGGATCGCAGTTTTTTTCTAGGTTAGTTTCATGATTTATAAGACGCCCACTGATGGAGACGATAACTGGTGAAGTTCTGATCCGTCACGGGGCTGGCGTGGCGTCGTCGGGAGATCGCCCGGAATCTCTCGCCCGGGATCTCTCTGTCTTCGGCGTTCCGCATCTTCTCGTACTGAGTCGTTCCAGGTACTCCCTCTACTCTGTCTCCTTGTACTTCCTTCGGCTTTTAATCTCCCGTGGTCCGCTTAAAGTAAGGGTCGATTGATCAATAGTTAGATTATCAATCGACCAGCCTTTCGATATTTTTACTCATATTGGCACGGGTCAATGCCTTGCGAGCTGCTCACTTGCAGCTGGCTTCTTCCTTGCTATAAGCCCGAATTTCGCCAGCATCGATACATAGCGCAATGCTCCTCCCGTGACAATTTATTTTCTCAAAATTAAGAAATATCATTTATTTAAATAATATTGACGTCTGCAACGATTGCGTACTTTCTTTTTTTTTACTAATTTGGAGAATTAGTCGTGCCGGACGTTTTCCCCGGAATTTTCGAATGCTTCGGTGAAGCTCGCATCACGACTCGGCCGCTGGGCCGCACCTTCGGTCTTAAAGAGCGGGAAGCGAGCCGATCCGCTACCCCAGCTGCAACCTATCTGCCGACTGTTTTACCGCCGCCTTGCGGCGACCAATCAGCGTGCATGGCCGCTCGCCCCCAACCCTCGCCGAGATGTTTTGCTCCACTCCGATTTTTCGGAGCACACTCGCTCTACGCGCTCCGCCGAAGATGGGACTCCACTCGCCAGGCTCTCGCAGCAGGTAACCTCGCCTCTCGCCTCTTCGCCAACAGCGACTCCTTTGCTATGGGCGTAAGGAGAGTCAGTACCTTCACCAAGTGCGAATAACGCTCCGCTCAGGCAAAAAGGGGATGACACCTCCAGCTCCGCTCGGTGCCACCAGAACATGGAGTACCCTGGTGAGAGTCTCGCGAAAATAACGCCTTCGCGAATCACACTCCATTTTCTTTTTTTCATTTAATTAATTTTCCTAATTTTATTAGTTTATTTTATATTTTGCTCTACCGTTTTTACAGAAGTATTGTATTTAACTTTAATCTTTGTTTAACTCATTTTATATTTAACCACCTTTTTTCCCTATTCTTCATTCCTCTCATGCTCTCCGACGCTGAGCTTATATCAATATCAATTACAAAGCTATTTAAATATTCAATACATAAGATAATATTTATAATGCGAGCTTTTTCATTTGCGTTTCATATAATTAACGCATTCAGCCCTGAAAGCTCGAAAAATTTTCTCTTACTTTTACGCAATAGCAAACTAATTAAACGTCAATATTTTTCATGAAAATTCGTACCAGATATGAGATTTCTTACTTTTAAAGAAAATTAATAAAAGCATTCTCCTATCTGTCAATACATGTAGAAAAAAGACACACGTGCATGACCTTAATTATAAAGGAAAAATTTAAAGTGTATTTTTTCGCGGCATCGAAATCTTAGAAGATTTATAATACTAAGCTCGCACAAAATACGAGTAATATAGGCATCTTACTTTGTTTTTTCCACTGCAATTTGGACACTTTTTACATAAAGCTCCGAAGCGATTATGTACGCGCTTTATTGATTTGATCTCAGAAAATATGTTTGCGCTTGGAAGGGTGAGACGTTGCGGGCCACGTGAGCTTATTGGGAGGCTGAAAAATTCACCTAAGCGCGAGAACCTTTGATGCAATGTCGCAATTTCCTATTTGTGAATAAATCAAAAGATACTCTTGCGTATCGCAGTACAATGTAAACATAGTGTATCAAATACCTTATCGTCACGAAGTGCAAAGCGCTTTGCCGTTCCAGGACTGTTGGGAAGTTTGAAAAAATAATTTTAATTGAACAATTTTTCAAGTAACGCTCCAAAATAACAGTGGCGACATTTTTTTTTTAAGAAAATGCATAAATTTCTTGATTTATTAACGAGAGTATCAATAAGATGATGTTATGAAGCTTTGGTTATTTCACCAGCTGTACGCGAATCAGAAGAAGTTCGCTGATCGACCGACAGTTCTCCTCACCAGCAGATCATCAGCCGTCTTGGCAATTATTCCAGTACTGAAATCGTCTTGTCACAGAAATGGCTGCATTTTGGTTGTAAGGTAAATCGAGGTTGCAAAAACCGATTTTGAAATTTGCATCTTCCTCCGTTTCCCAGGGGTTCTACGCAAAAACAGCGTTTGAAAGTTTTCTTTGCTTATATCTCGAGAGCAGCTTAGTCTACGACAAAATGGCTTGCACCAAGCGAAAGAGTGTAAAATTTTGCATCGGAAACGATTTTTAACTTAATTCCGATGAGTGAAAAGTTCCGAGATCATTAATCGAAAAGAAATAAACACTGTGGACGCGAGAGAGACGGAAGAATGACGCGGGAAGGGGGAGAGATGGCGGAACATTTACAGCGTCCAAAATAGGTTTTCTTGCATTTTCGATCGATTTTTGGACCCCAATCGTGGCCTACCTTGAAGTAACAAATTCGGGAATAGCCTTATAATTTAGCAGCATATTAGCAACAACGTTTGCTACAGTTTTGAATTTGTTTCTTACCGTTTTACTAAATTAAACACAATTTAGAGCGCCCGAAAGTCGATTTCTTGCGTTCCCCTTGGACTATCGCTTTCGAGACCAACCCGATCTCAAAGCAACAAATTAGCAATAAATTATCCCGCTTTAATGATTGAAATATCTTTATTTATTCAAAAGCTACAGCGGTTGCCGTGCTGAGTTAAGTCTTACGTTAGTACCGCCTGGATTCTCGACGCAACGGCTGGAGCAACAAATTTGAGAAGAGAGTAACAAATTAACAACAAATTAGCAATAAATTAAGGTATGATTTATATTACGGCCCTCTATAGTGACCGTACCTGATTAATAAATATGAATTACATATTCATCGACTAAAGAAAGAATCTCTGAGAAATGTTTTTTAAAAAGGAATATGTTACTAAGGGAGATATTTGGAACATCATAGTGAAACATCAAACAGACTAGCGACACTGTTTTCGAATTGTTGTAATTCAAAGAGCATTCTTTTATTTGGCAGATGACTGCACGCGAGTGCGAGAGAGAGAGAGAGGACACGCGTAAGCGAGAGAGACAGCGGGAATGTGGGATTAGGTTATACTGACCGCTCAAAAAGTTCGTGTCTCGTCCAACGTAACAAAAAACACGCGTGGCAGGCAAGAGAGAGGCGAAACTTTCACTTCCGACTATGAGTATACAACTACCTAAAGCTAACGTTTCTCGATAACGGCTAAAGCAACAAAATCGGGCTTTGCGGGAAAAAATGAGCGATAAATTAGCGACAAAATGCGCACTTATGAATTAATTGATTGTTTATTTTTATCATTATTGCTTATATGATCGTGACTCCAGGTCGTTTTTTGGGACAAATTAGCGAGAAAATCTGGAAAGAGAGAGACAAAATGGGAGCGACAAATTGGAGAAAACCAAAGCCCGTGTCGCTATTGTCACTTGTTGAGAAGATACAAACGTGGCTTTTCCAACTTCAAAATGGAGCTACAGCTGCGATTTTTTTTTTTTGAGAACAACTTTAGCAACAAAATCAGGATTTGCGGGAAAAGTCAGCGACAAAATTAGAGACAAAATGTGCAATTATGAGTTAATTGATTTTTTCGATTTTTATTATTTTTGCTTATATTCACGTGACCCGAGGTCGTTTTTTGGGACAGTGGCCAACTTTTGAGACATGGGATCTACGGGATCTTCGAGCAAGAAATTAGTGACAAAAATGTAGGTCAAACCCGGTGTCGCTATCGTCAATTGCTGAAAAGATACAACGTATTGGCTTTTCCAGTTTAATATTACGCTAGAGTAGTCATTGTTTCTCGGAAACGGCGTTAGCGACAAATTAGCGACAAAATAAGGAATTATTTTCAACTCGTGCATATGAAGTGGCTTTTCCAACTTAATAGACATAATGAATGATGACAAGGAGAAAACAGTGCAGGCGCATACCGCAACTGGGCTTAGACCTGATCGACCTGATCGACCTTATGCCTTCAAAATAAGGAAGTGCAGTAAATCCACGTACGCCGACGTCGTAGGAATTCTCAAAGGGGCACCTGAGTTGAAGCCTCTGCATGAGTGGGTCACGCGCTATTACAAACGTTGTCCCACAAGGAAGCAATCGATATCAAAGTTCTGCCCAAGACAACTAAAGCGAAAGAGGTAACACAGGCGATTACTTCAGTTATCGGCCCCGGAATATTAACCACTGAGAATATCAGACTCAACGCGTTTTACAGTGGCACTCAAGTAGCCAGTGTCCTGCTGCCGATAGCGGCAACTAAGAAGCTGATGAAAGCTCGTAAGCTCAGAATAGGATGGGTCAACTGCCGGGTTAATAACTGAGTCCGGCATGCTCATTGTAATTGTACTGGTTCAAGTTGCAGTTACAAAATATGTTTTTTTTTAACGGAGTGTGCGAAACTCGCCTTCTCGTGCTTGGTTTGCGTGCGCGAAGTAGCTGTTTTACACACGGCGTGCGCGAAAGTCGCGCATGCGCAGATCAATTTACTTTCGCGCACGCCGTGCGAGAAACTGCTACTTCGCGCACGCAAAACAAACAAAAGGCTAGTTTCACACACTCCGTTAAAAAAAATAGAGTTCGATACACGTGACCGAAAAGGGTCATCATTACACGGGTGTTTTTGTCGCCCGAGCGAAGCGAGCTACACCCGTGCGAGAATGACCCACTTCGCACACCTGTATCGAAAATAACTATTATTATTTTTACTGCAAACGCCACGTATTGATAGGAAGAAATGTGCTATGCCCGACTTTAATGATTATTACGA